>VXAX01003726.1:158242-392423 GCA_013399835.1 Leptocoma aspasia | reverse complement strand
GCTGGGGAAGGGGCCCCGCGGCGGGGCGGTGATCGGGGGGACGGGGCTGTGCCATGTCGTGTCGGTCGGCAGCGCGCCGGCCCCGGCTGTCCCGGGGCTGTTTTTGGATTCCCCGGTGACGATTGTTGAAGCTGTGGAGCGGCGCACCCGGACCGGGCCGGAGCTCGTCACCCTCGGTGCCCTCCGCCTTGCAAGCGGCCGGGCTAATCCCGGGAGGGGGAATCGGTGTTTAGCACATAGCAAAGGGCAGGATTGGAGGAGGGATCCGCGGCACTGCCAGAACTCTGCTGCGGGGAGCAGTGCGCAGTCGGGGTATCTCTGCAGGTCTGAAATGTGGGAGACACGCTGCGGTCACTCGAGGCGCGGGCAGGAGCCGCAGCAACGTGAAGGCACAGACCGCGACGTGGCACATCGCATACATGGTGATGATGTTAGAGTTGCTAAAACTCGCCTCTCCCCAGAGATACTAACTAACTCGCTACCGAGCCACTGTGTTATCTGCGCCTTCCTCCCATCGTGTCCACAGCAGCAGCTCGACATATGAAAATAATCCCAATAGGGCTTTCCCATTTCTCTTCCTCCCTCTGCTTAGTGGGCAACTATTCCAATGTGACTCAAGTCGAATGCTGTGTGACTTCCAATAAATACCTCCCTTTTTCGGAAAATTCTTGCTATATTCTGGGGAGGGGGTGAATGGGCATACAGTGACCGCCAGCAGTGGCCATGTTTGCATGCCTGAAGCCCCATTGCACAAACAGAATGGAGGTCCTGTTGGCTCTCCCGAAATGCATAGTCTAGAAAAACGATGAAGGCTGAATAGGGGATTTACTGTACTCATTGGAACTGAATAAAAATAATAAAGTGTGCTCCTGGAGAGAAGAACCCTGCCCTGTTCTCCAGACATTCAGTAATTAAGGCTCTCTGTCGTGTGTGCAAATGTTCTCGTATTTGTCCAAAGGTTAATTCTGCCATTCGGAGCTGAACCAGGCATGGAACTTCTCCCACCAGCTGTCTTCCTTCTCTGCAGCATGCTCCCACCCTTTCTGCCTTATATGTTAATTGAGCTCCAAAAATCCATCAGTAATAAGACAGCTCCAGCATTTATTTCTAGCTGTCAGAGATGGCAAGGGTTAATAAAAGACATCCGTATTTCTTGGATAGCTACAGATAAAATTTGGACCATGCTATTTAGGCCACTTTCTTTCTCCCAGCAGTACTGTCCCACATTCAAACTAATTAATAGCAAAATCTATGCTGTGTAACGACTACAGGAGTTGGATCATATTTAGAAATTGCACATCGTTAAAAATGTCGATTGCTGATGTCCTCGTTTACTGAGGTTCATGGAGTTCTGTCAAGAACTCTCTTTTCAGAGGACCACAGTTCAAAAATGATATGCACAAAAACCTTTTTCCATCTTCCGCTGAACAGTTAGATTCCTTAAATATTGTATTTATAGTTTGAAGCTACAGATGTTTCTCTTCAGATCTACATCGGTAATTAAAATTATTAACTTATTTCTAGCACAAACCTATTTATATTCAGCCCTAAATAGCAGTATTGTTTCTCTGTTCATCCTAAAAACACTGAACACTGGGTCTTTAGATCAGAATAAGTATTATCCATGCTCTTTCTCATAGACGATGAGTGTGAATTCCTAACTAGTCTTGGGAAGCCTCTTTGGCTTTCTTCCTGTCCTCTTTAGACCTGGGGACATATCACACAATCCAGGAGAGGTAATTAAGATGCCCAAGTGCATCATCAGTTGATTGAAATTCCACCTACTGGGGTCTGCATTTGAAATATTAAGGAAACACTTCTCAAACTGAAAAACACGATCTCTAATAACCTAGAAGATTGTTCTAGGAGAAAGACCAGTGTATACAGAAAAGGTTTGTACATAATAGATATTTTTCAGACCAACTAGCACAGAAGGAAAACCAGACACATTTTTGGATTAACAAGCTAATTTTTTTTTTCGGTTCTGAAGCAGTAACTATCTAAATGCAGTAATTAGCTAAAAGCTAAATGCAGCTTGAGAAAAACTACTTCAAGTTCAGATGTATCAGTAAGACCAGCTCAGAAAGAAAAAGTGGAAATGGGATGGAGGTAGTATTGTGGGGAGAAGAACAAGGGTTGAAAAGTTGGTAAGTTCAGAAGTTTCTAGGACTTGCTCATTTTAACTATTTAGTGATTTTTCACATAAAAGAAAAAAAAATACTGTGTGGAAAGAATCTTCCCAGAAGCACTTGTCCTACATTTCAAACACCCCAAACCACAAAACTCATCATTAAAGCATAATCCTTTGTGGCCCAAAACACCAGATCAGTTTAAACCGTGCCTGAGCAAGAAAGACAAGATGTGTTTTGTGCCCATCCACTACTACAGCAATGAACACCCCCTGCCATCAAATCACCAGCATACCCTGGTCTTACATTTGATGTTCCAGCGCTGTACTTCATCCAGTGCACAGCTGCATTCCTTGTAGTTCTACTGCTGAAAACGACCACTCAGCTCCAGCATGAGCTCCTGGAGGCCATCTTCATAGACCAAACAAACCACTGTGCTGTTTGTGAGGGAGTCTTTCTCACAAAACAGACATTCTCCCACTCCTTTCTATGTTTCCTAACTCTGCCCAAAACATTGGACTCAATAGAGATGCTGGTCTGATAGTACATTATAATTTCCTTCTACTTCAACATACAACACTGCCCCCTCCCACTTACCCCTCTCCAAATCAACAGGCTGTAAGGTAATTGTCTTTTCTTTTTGCTTAGCTAATAAATGCTATTTTTTCCCATCATTAACATAATCAATGTTCTTTCTATCCTAAAGCTACCATTTCTTCCTTTGAGAGCTGGCTTAACTAATAAATATCTTAGGAAATGGCAAGCAATTGCTCTTAACTGAAAGGGGATTCTAACCCACAGAAAAGTGTGACCAAAAGTCTGTCTTACTTTTCCACATATATGTCTTGGTCTAACAAAATATACTACTTCTTCATGCAAGCCCAGAACTGCACATCACACACACAGGAAATTATTCCTGTGTGTCTCCCTTGTTCTTTTAATGATTCCTTAGGTGTCGATAATAGGTGAAAGTTGGAGACAGGAGACCGGACTGGATGCCACCTTTGCTCGGGTCAATATGACAGTAATCATGTTCTTACAAAGACACACCGTGTGTTTTGTAAATCGCAGGCACTCTTCCCCCTTGCCACGGAAAGATAATCTTCCATTCTAAAAGAAACAAAAATTTGGGCATTAAATAAAGAGGAATTTCAGCTTTTACTTCAAAACAGTATGCAGATGTTACTAGGTATAGTAGCCATTAGGGGAACTTAGGACTCTGGCAGGTAGGCAGAGTATGAGATTTGGCCTCTTACAATCTGTATGTACCAATACTATCCTTAGAGTGCTGGTTTGTGCTTGCTTTACTTGTTATGGGAGATGGGGGGTTGTCTGAAAAAAGAAAAGTGGTTATGTAAATCTTTAATTTTGTAAAGAAACAAAGCAAAAAGTCATCACAGGATTTTCTTGTTTTCTTCTATGTGACTGGCAGAAATAGGATAGAGTGAATGCTTCCATTCCACAGCACTTAAAGAAAACTTGTTGCCCTAGAGGAAATTATTCAGCTTTATCTCACAGACCTATGTTACATACAGAGAATCCAAATATAAGCACAAATGTGTATGTTGGAAGGCTAGTGAGCACCCAAATGAATAAAATGTAAACCAAGATGATTACATAAATTATGTTTGTCCACCAAATTAAAGCAAAATATATGCTTAAATAATTAGATTTTTAGTTGATTCAAGGTTTCATTACCTAGATGTCAAATAAAGGGTTAAAAATAAGATAATCATAATTCAGTGGGATAAGTTAAAAGTTGACTTTTGTCTCATGTTGAGCATGAATCTTGGCTGATAAGAACAGTTAATATTTTTTGAGAGCAGAGTAATTTCTCTGAGATATACAGAGATATACTCTGAGAATACGGAGTAATAGTTCTGTATGGAAAGAAAGGATTTTTGAGATTTGGTAGAAAGAGGGATTAAAATATGTAATCTGTGATGGGCAACAATGTGTATACTAAATTAATGAAATTTCTTGGGAGTTTCCAAATGAGACAGTACAGATTCGCATCTCAGGTAGGTCTCATTTCAGCTCTGAGTACTGGCAGTACACATCACATCAAATCCTCACAATGCAAGGACAGTGTTGGAATCCAGGGCACAGGGAATATTNTTCATCCCTGGCAAAGAACTCACGGAGGGAACCTCCTTCAAGGGCCTTGGGGGTAGGTTCCCAGCAGGTTGTGGGGGGAACAACAGCAAAAAACCTCACACAGGACAGGGACACTTGCTGAAAAATCAGTACAAGGATTGTAAAAGCAGTGAAATGAAGGAGAATCAGTACAAAGATTCTAAATGCAGTGAAATGAAGGAGAGATGATTACAGTGTCATACATCCCAAATTGTAAGATGAAATAAGGTATACCCTTACGTTGCCATATTAAATCGACCATGTATTTTGGATGATAAAATGCTTAATCCAGATAATACATGCTCTTTAAAGTAAGGTGTTTCACCCTGGAAGTTGACACTGAGGTCTAGAAACCAAAATTCAGGAGATAAAGTACCTGGACAAGTCTCCCAAGCAGCTTTTACAGTTGCATGGTAAGATACTTTTCAGTTTGCAGTGTGCCAATGACATAGCCATCTGCCTCAGGACCATGGGCATAGAGTCTCACAGACCTAGTCCTGCCAGAAGAACAAAATCCTTAAAATTTAAAAGCCTGCCTTCGACATTTCTTGGAACATCTAGAAGACTCTTGGAAGTATGCCTGTGCTGACAAAAATAACAAACACATGCAGTGATTGGCAAAGAAAATCAGTAGGAGCTGAACACAGACCTTAGGGATGGTTCAGTCAGCAGCTAGAATACTTTCTGCAGCAAAGTGTCTCAAGGCTCTACAGCCATGTGCTCAGAAAGTCACTTCAGTGCAGAGGCAGTTGTTATTAACAAGCATTTGACAAGATACCAAGTAATTCTCTGACCATCAGGTGGCCCAGGTCAGCTTACCCTCAAATTCATCCCACTTGTCTTTCTATACGCCTTTTATTAATTGGCTATATTAGTTTGCAATTGTCAGTTTAGGTTAAAAATTGTACTTTTATTTGTATTTGGGGGTTGTGGGAACAAGAGAAATAGAATTTATTCCTGCTGAGTGATACCCATTGTAACATGAATGTTCTACCAGGTAGCATGGGCTAGGAATAAAGAGGCATTTCTGGCCAGCATTGGTGTAAGTCAGGCCCCTGTTACAAGGATTTTATATGTTTTAAAGAGGCATGAGGAGAAGGGGTATGCACAGTCAAAGCAGACTACAAAGAATCTCTTCCTCCCAATACCCACAGCATTTTTTCCTTAATGCTGTTTATTCAAGATAGATGGAGTATATGGAGATTTGATTTGGTTTTCTTTTCTGTTCAGAAGAAATGTAGATGATCCCTTGCAAATTAAAGCCGTATGTTGCCTGCCTTCCTTGACATGTTCTGTGCTGGGGTGAGAGGCGCAGGGGCTGCAGCCCGGCCGCTGCTGCCAGAAGTTTTCCGGAGAACAAGAAAAAGTCACAACTCTTAAAAGGGCAATTGCAGATCACAGCTCATTTTGTTCAGAGAATGCGAACATTTTTACTCTCTTTTTATTTCCCTTTCTTGAGCAAGTTCTTCTACAGTTACATACAGTGCCTGAAAACACAGACTCTCTCTTGTTCTTCAAACACAGAGAGGCTGATTTAAGGGCCTAAGATGGCAATCCTTACTCCCAGGAGTAGACCTGCTGATTTCACAGATACAAGGAAAAGGAGTAGAGCTTCATAAGGTTGTGATGCAAGGAGAAATTATGTGATGAGCTCTTGCTTCTGGCCTCACGCTGCTCTTGCTGTGCTTCAAGTACATTCCTTTTAAAGAAATGACTCTCTATTTCCACTGATGTAAATGAGATTCAGATCATATTTGCTGCATTACTGTTTCAAGATACACAAATTGAAAAGGTGTGTGTATGTGAGGTGGGGAGATAGAGTGGAGAAAAGTTGTTTTTCTATGTCTTTTAGGTGTGCGTGTATTTTCCATGAATGCTATTTAGAGAGTGAGCAGGATGAGATCAGAGCAGGAGTAATTCTCAGCCTGCATCTGCCTTTTTCAGTGGAATGCAGCTTGGTACATATTAAAGGACAATCTTGACTTTCCCTTTAGAAGAAATTTTGGGGCTTTTGCTTTTCTTTGTAAAAATAGCTTTAGATATTTAACCAGTGTAAACAGAGGCAGAATGCCCAGTGAGACTGAAAGGAATGTGCCACAAGGATCTGCTTGTAAGCACTTCTCCCCTAAATACATTCTTCATCATACAGGAGGGGTCACCTGTATTTTGCAAGAAATTGTTTTTGGAAATTTTAGGCTGTTTGTGTGAAAGGAATTATCTTAAGGATGGATAGGAGTAGTGTTCTAGACCTTCCTCCAATTCTGCAGCTGACTTTTCTAGTTAGCATTTCCCCTACTCTTTGTCCCTGGCTGCACAGCAACTGCTGAACACTGCAGCACTCCAAGATCCCACGTGGGCCCCAGGTAAACCATCCTTAGCCTGATCCCACAGTCTTCAAGGAGGAGAAAAAGGAGCACTTCATAAAAATCTCGAAGTTCACAGTAGGGAATGTTACCTTCAGGATGATGGAATTTAATTTCTTATTGTCACAGGTTGTCATTCTCTAATGACCAAATGTGCAACCACAACATTTAGCCCAACTGCAAATTGTTCAAGTTTCTCCTTCCCCAGTATCCCTATCAGAACATTAACCTATCCCATGACAGTGGGTACATCTGGAATCTTTGCTTCTGGATCTTGTGACATCTCTGTTTATATGGGTGACTCATAAGGTTGCATCATTTTTACAGGATTTGGACTTGCCTATGGAAATCCACACATTTGCCATCTCCAGAGATGATTATTGTGATTCTGTATGCTTTCATATGGTATTGCTGGCATTAAGAAAAATATCTGGGGGTTCCCAGCACTGAAGACCAGGAGGATAGGCCATGTCACCTCAGTGTCCCAGGTCTTCTGTTCCCTTCAGCTGTCCATGTGCTGAATACAGAGACTATAAAAGTTTGTTTCCCTATCCTAAAGTGATCCCAGCCTAGCCTGATCCCAGTCATGACAGGGATGGCTGGTCTCCGCAGCCACAGCCCACTACAGCTGTATCCCACTGCAGTAAAACCTCAGCCTTGAACCTGCTCAGTGGGAATGAGCCCATATCCAGGCGACACAGCTACTGCAACATTTGGCTGACTGACTCTCTAACATCCAGAAGATTCTGGCATGCTTATGTATTTCTGTATTTTCAGATGAAAACACCTCCTTTTCCCACTTGGACTCTCAGTGGTAGTCACACCATTGCAAACAAGGTTCAGTCATGCTCATCCTTACATATTCTACCTGGAAAGTGAGAGAGACTTTATGGTTATTCTTCAATTTTCAGAGCTCTTTAATTCATGAGGAGAGATATGCATAAAATATGAACACTGAACAGAAAGCGTTAGGAAAGGATGGAAAGGGAAAAGACAGAACATCTAACTTCTGTTTCTTATGTGTGGATATCAATTAATGTTGAAATCATTCTTAAATGTCAGGAAGTACTTTGCTTATGGTGACTCTTTTGGACATTGTTCCTCTACCATTTATTATAGCCAGACAGATACAGTCTAGCAATTAAGATAACTGTTAATTAGTTAGTATTTCTGCAAAGCCATTGTGGTTTCTATTTCTATACTTTTTTTACAGTTGTAGAGCTTCTTCTTTGAATACATCATGACTTTTTAAAAATGCAGACTGTATTAAATATTTACTTAAAAGTCTTCACTGTGCCTACACTTACATTCTTACAAGCACGTAAATGATGGCAATTCAGAGTTGGAAGTCTGGGTCCTCCTTTTAGCAGAGAAAGGCTAGGAGCAGCTCATCCTAAACTTTGTCCACACCACTGCCACAGCAAGTAAAAGCATCCACCAAACTGGTTTGGGAGGCACTTTTCCTTCCTTCTCACAAGTAATGTATTTGTGACTTCATAGTGGCAGATGGCCTGCCATAGAAATTATGCTGCCATGAAACCACAGCCTTGAACTCACATCTCCAGGATATGTCAGTTAGCATTGCTTGAACATTAAAAAAAGGTGACAGAACCATGTTCCCACATATTGTGTTCAATAGCAGCAGGCTTAAAGATGCTTCAAATCATAGCAAGCCTAATTGTGAGCCAATGTAGTGCTCTGAGTACCAAGGACAGGCACTAATTGGTTTTTGCCCTGTCTGCTATGCCATTTCTATTACTTTTTTTTTTAATTCACAGTGCATAGCACTAGGGATATGGGACTTAAAGGCTTGTCTTATTTGGGGAAAAAGAATGCCAATATTAAACTAATCCCTTGTGTAGACACTTTTATTTCAGTTTAAAAGTGCCTTTCATGGCATTAGCAAGTTGATTCCTTGCTGACATAAGCTTAATCAATATGAGGCACTCAGCCTGATATAAATTTATCTCCATGATGGGGTTGCACCAATTTTTCTATGTTGTGCCTTTGAAAAACCATTTAGTTAAATCAGTTGTTTCTTCAAACTGGCAAGTTCTCACTCATTGAAGATTTGCAGTACAACAGTGCAGCCAGCTGAAAAATGAATCACTTCAGTAAAATGTAAAGAACTTTTTGCCTTTGTATGGTGCTATCCATTAAAACTCTGAAAGCTGCAAATATCAATAAACTTCGAGCAGCTTTGCATCTATGTTCTTAATCCCTGTTTTCTAAATGCAGGAACTTTAATGTAGAGAAATAAAATGCGTTTCCAAGGTCAAAAAAAGAGTATGTGGTAAAGTGGTTTCAGAATGAGACCAATGACTTTGAATATCCTTGGTCCCAACATCTTTCAGATGCCTTATATGTAAGAAATACTGGTAGCTGTGCTCTCTGGTAATCAGTCCTTTAGAATCAGATTGCCAGGGCTGGATGATGTAACTGAGAATAACTAGTCTGTAATCTCTCATTTGAGTTTTGTAAATAAAAGACTGACTTCTTCTTGAATGAAGATCTGCCCTTCTAATTTTATCACCACCTCACTAAATATTTATTTCTAGTGGTATCCTCCTTTAGCTATAAACATAGACATTCTAATCTCAAATTCTGAGGCAAAGCGGATATTCTACCACTTGTTATGGCTACTCCCAATATATTTTTTCAAAGGATAAACATTTCAAATCTTATGCTGCAAGCAGAGCGTTTTAGGCTAGGAAGAGGACCACAATGACTGTATTGATGCAGTACTATCACCCATTTCTGGAAAAGTGGTTGTGGTCGAAACAACCACCCTGCTCTGTGTTAAAACAAGGATATTAGTTTGAAGCCCTGTAAGTGATGGGTCTGGTCACAAACAAACCCACACATTAGCTCTGTTGGAAAAAATATGACAATGTCAGGTCAGATGAGCTTGAATTGATGTCGAATCAGGCTGAGGTTCAGATGCAGCAAGTAAATGCTATGGTATGACTGGTTGAAAGGTAACTGCATGTAAAATAGACCACAGCTGGTGTTTTCACCATGGAGTGCTTGCTCACTCTGTTGTTGAGTGATGCTACTAAAAGTTACTGGGACTTGAAACACAGTGAAAATACTTTTTAAAGCCTGAAAAAGCCATTTCCATCCTTTGTTGTATATCTCAGATTTATACCCTGAATTCTATAATCTGGAATTCAGTTATACCAATGATTTGCCAAAAAGCGTGGATACTTACAACATGTTAAGCTACAAAGACCATAGTTGTGCAGTACAAATACTGTCTACAATTATGGCAATTAAAAATAGAAGCTTGAGGTAAAAGCACTTTAAAAATATTTGCAAACCTATCAAAAGTCTTTCTGTGCTCCTATTCCCAGAGTACCTGGGCACCTCAGCACCTCAAAATCCCTAATGTGCTTGTTCTAAAAGATAAAAGTACTGCTTTGTCTTTGTTTTGGAGAAGGAAATCTAAGGCAGAGAGAGATTAAAATGACCTGTTCAAAGTCAGGTAAGAAATATGTGACAGGAAAGTGAATTTAACCTAAAACTGGCACACAGATTCTTTTTTCCCGAAGCCTATTTTTCCTAGAAAGCTTTGGGGGGATGTGAATCACAGTTGTTTTAAGCCCTCTGAGGGAGGTGGACCCACACCTTACCCACTCCTGTTGTTTCTCCCACAGAGGCACCTGCAGGGCAGTGGAGAGAAGCAGAGCAATGTGCTGGCCCAGCTGAAAGCTAATCAGCAAAGCCACAAAGCCCACTGTAGTTCCAGTTGCAGCAATTCCCTTCTCCAGCCCTTGGCATGGCTGCAGGGGTGCTAGTGCCAGCAGAGGGGAAAGGGAAGGAAGGTGTGAGCTGAAACACAGGAGAGGAGGGAATGGTTCCTGTCAGCAACAGCCCAGCTTTAATGGGCATGAAGCAATCATAAAACTGCAGCTTGGACTGCACCTTTCCAAAGCACATTTAATCATTAGTTATTCTGACTTGAAATAAAAAATCTAATCATAGCTGACCAGCTGCTGAGGTGGCAGATATGGGGAGAAATCTCTATTGGTTTGTTCCTTCCAGTACTGCAAAGGGAAATTGAGGGGCTTGGGAGTAGAAAAGACCTTGAGTCACCTTGATGTTGACTCCTTCCCTGAAAAAAGGGGTAGCAGGACTTGAAGCAATCATTTAACACCCCCCCCTCCCCCCGCTATGTATGGCAGGACTGTTGACAACAGATTTGTTTAACATCACAGTATTAGTCCATGACCAAGCTATCACCTTAAACTCTCTCACAGCAGCATGCAAGCTTCTTAATATCTATTCTCTTACCTGAAAATCAATCAAGATGAGAGATGAATGTTCTGACCAAGCATGTTTATATTTATGCATTTACTTAACTTGCTTCATTGCCAGTTTCCTCTCCCTGCCTTCCTTTTATGCTCTAACTAATGTCTCTCTCAGCATGCCATTGTCAATAGTAATTTAAATTACACATCAGACCATGCGAGCAGCTCACATGTTATCAGTTAATATGAAGGGAAACTCCAAGGACAGTGGTGCACAGCAGTGCAATCTCTACCAGTGTGGGTTGCAGAGCACCATTTTTGAAGGGGCTGTACCCCTCTGTTGCTGTGAGGAGACAGCTGCCTGCCACTGAAAAACTCTGGACTGGGCATATGGATTGAATTTAATTAACCAGATGACCTGTGCTACATCTACTGTGAGTGGATCTCCCAGTGCCACTACTCACAATGTCAAGCAGCTCTTCATGGGAGAAGAAGCCGCCCTTGGTAAAGATGAAATGGTGCAAGAGGAGACACAAACTTTGCCCCTTTTATATTGGGGTAGAAGGCAGAGAGTCCTAACTGCTTCTCAACAAGCCTAATCAATGAAGTTGAGAACATGCTGCTGTCAATGGGTATTTGTCATTTTGTGCAGCAAATCCTCAATGAATACAGAAATTTAAAAAGACCTCGATAAAAGAAATTTGACCAGAGGCAGATTAACAATGATGATCATCAACATGAGAATTCAGGAATAGGCTGAGAATTAGAATCCTCAGGATTCAAATTTAACTACATTGTAAAATATTTGGAGTAACTTTTGGACAAGAACTTAGATATGGAATTGTTCAATTAAAAACAAGGTTGAAAACCCCCAGCATTTTAACTTTGCTGATCAGTGTTGGGCGTTTATTTATCTCAAGCCAGTCAGAGAAGATTTGGCTGGGATTTGAAGTGAAAGTTTCATATATACACAGCCTTTAGCGTGTGTCCAAATATTTCACCTCTTCCTTTGACCTGTGTATAGACAATGGCACTTGGGCTGCTTCTGACTGCACATGAAAATGAGATTTCCTTCAGCATGTACTTTGCTTTTAAAAGGATTATCTCCCACTTTTTTTCATTTTTCTAGACCTCAACAATGCAAGAGACTCAGATGATCTTTTAGAAACAAGAAAACAAACCTTGGGGAGGGTTATTTACTGCAGCGCTTGTGATAACTGCTTTTTGACTGAGGTAAAGCACATGACACCTAAAATCAGCAAGAATATCTTGCAGAAGTACCTACCAGCCTAATCCACAAATTCTCTCTACATGTACATAGTCATTATTTCACTACTTTAGTTTTTTCTTTTAAAATTCTCTTTCTCTCTTTTCTTAAGGCAGTAAAGTACCAAGGAACTCACAATCTCATACTTAATGCAAACAACTTTTAGCCCAAGGAACATAATCTGCTTTTATATTTTATCAAGATAAATTCCAGACATAATTTGTTTTCCCAGACCCAACTCTTGGCCTGTATTTCTCACAAGTGGATAATCACCCAATGAAAATAAATAAAAATGTCACCCTACCAAATTAGTATCTGACATTGCTCATAGCTGACATTGTTCAGAGACCCTTTTGCATCCACAGGAGACAGCCATGACTTTCTCACTGCTGCTCCCTGACCAGTTCTATGCAGCCCATGTAGTGTCTGCCTCGGAGCTCGTTATGCATAGCTTTCTCATGCTGCTGTAGACTAATGATAAAGAAATTAGGTATGTGGACATTCCCATTTTGTAACCAGAATCTATCCTATCTTATAACAAGAGTCATTATAATACAGACTGTTAGTGTCCACGATTACAGCTTATTTCCATGCCATGCTGGAGGAGAAGAGAGATCTGAAGTTGAAGGTCAGAGCCTTTAAAGAATGAAGAAATGTCTCCTGCAGGTGCATGGTTTATAATTGCCCAGGACAGAGCTGCTGCTTTTATGAGGACTGTTGTCATAGTAAATTTCCCAAGAAAACCAGGAGGTTGTTTTTTTGGTGGTTTGTTTTTTGGTTTGCTTTTTTTTTTTGTTGTTGTTGGTTAGATTTTTTTGTCCTGGCATCAGTGGATACTCACAGCTGTAGCCAGGAGTATGCCTTCACTTCTGGCCTCTGATGTGAACAGCTTTTGCTCTGGCCCTGGGGAGCTGCTGGACAGACAAAGCAGTAGGGAGCAAGCAGCACCCCAGGTGATAAAATGTCTAGTTTCCATTCTGATGTATGGGAAATTTTAAAAGCTTTGATGTCTGAAGGCATATGCACTCCAGCAGAGAAAACTTCACATCTCATCTCTCTCTAGCCAAGAGTAGATCTTTTCTATTATATCACAGGCAGCCTGACAACACAACACATAATAATTGGAGCTATCACCATATCACATCATGAACCAGCTTTCCTGAATGTTCTTATTAAGGCAATTCTTAAGCGAAATAAAAATTGGTAGCTTAATAAGCCTCTTTAGAAGTCTGCTAAATCTACCCAAAATAAGGCTCAATGCAATTAATTTGACTAAACAATTCAGAAGAAAATAGATTAATGTGAAAAGTATAATGGAGGAATTACCACATGAATTCTCTAATTGCCTAGATTCTAAAACACATAAGGGTATCAGGGACCTGGCAGGCACCAGAATCCATAATTTCCACTATCATATGTTTCTGCAGTAGAAAGTAGAATTAAGTAAACACATTCTTTGCTATTTAATTAAAGGAATGTACACTCTTCTAGATAATAGTCTTGGTAGTGAACCAGAAAGGACAGCTCTGTTCACACACTCAACTAAGAAAATGCAACCATTTCCTCCAGGGAATATACTGCGGAGCTTGATCCCCTTGGTACTGAGCAGGTAGAATATGCTCTCTTACAGAGCCACCCCACATTCATCCAGCAGTGGAGGCAGAATATGTGCTTCACCTCACAGTTCTGCTGTGCTCATGCATGGGGAACAGTTGGAGTTTGAACTGCCCTGGTCAGAAGATGCCCAGTTCTGAGCAGGGACAGCGGTACTGTGAGACTGAGCATGCCGGAGTTTTGCCAAGGTTTAGCCCAGAAAGCCCGGTTATTTTACTGGGTTTGGGCAGTTATGGAGAGCAAGTAAAAGAAGTCAAGGAGAATTAATAAAAACATGTTGATATCTGAAAAGCTCTTGCAGTGGGCATGTGCCTGGAGCTGTATGTCTAGGACTGCAGACAGTTGTTCATTTTTTGTGTGTATGACCACAACACAGCTACAGAGTTGCAGCCTGTAGAATGCACAAGTGTTTACAGTTTCATACCCCTGTTTCCTTTGCACTTTCTACAAGCGAAGAATGAGCAGATACCACAGATCAGCAGCTGCACAGTAACCTGTAACCTGTTATGCTCTGCTAGCTGATCTCGGCATGCAGTGTCTCCATCCAATTTCAGTTAAGGTTAGAACCCTTGGGGAGAAGAGAGAGCAGATAGTTCTGTGAGCATTTTAGCTCTGTACATCCATTGCCATGCTGGCTTGCTTTTTGGAATACCAGCAGAAGGAGAGAAGCAGCAGCTATGGAGGTCGCAATGGCAGGAGAGACAACATATGCAGCAAACTCCTGTCCAAACAGTTGCTGCTAAACCATGGAGATCCACCGAGCAGACTTGATGACCTATGCTGGCTTTCAGGCTTAATAAAACTGCCTGTTGCAACCAAGAATTTTAAATCTGGTTCCATAACATTCCATGCCAATGCATATGGGATGGTTTTCAGAAGTTGTGTCCTCTCCCATGAAGACGGAAACTTGGGCTTTAGGGACCACTTTGAAGAAATCAGACTTCAAAAACTAGCATAAATGTGGCTATATTAGCTGTGCATACAGCTGTGATAAGATGGGCCTTGGTCCAATAATCCTGATCGTGTTTTTATTTTTTTTTTTTTAAGTACAAAATGTATTTGCATCACTGACTTGAAAGGTCCTGGTGGCTATGTTGCTTGTTTATTGGTTCCACTTATTTGCAAATCAAGAAAAGTGAGAACAGCAAAATGGTCAGAAGTGGGATAGTTGCAGGAACAGAAAGGGTCATGGTTGAGCTGTTGAAAGCTGTCAGCGCAAGTGCCAGCAAAGAGGACGAAACAGATATGTAAAGGAAGACAAGGAAATTGCAGGTATGCAGCTAAAGGCAATACCTCTACCAGCTTCAGGGAAAGGAAGATCCTGCTCATCCACCTAAGTACAGAGACCTTAGTCACTGGTGGAAAAAAAATAATCCTGAATATATTTACCAACAGATTAAGGCCAGTTTCAGAGGAAGCAGGTGGCCAGAAATGGTGTGACTTCACAGCAGACGCAAGCTTTATTGATCAAATTATCACTCTTGGCAACTGATAGGAGGGGAGTAATAAAAATGGGTTAAAACTTTTGGAGGAAAACAACTGGCTTGAGTGGATACAATATAGAGTGTGTGGATATATGGAGTTTCAGGTAACTAATTATAAAAGGTGTGTGTTAAGACTCCTGTAATGCAGTAAGAAATGTCAAGCAATTGGGTATGTCCAAGTTTGATTTAGGAGCAGAGGAGTTGGAATCACACTCATTTTCAATCATGAAGATGAATGTTGCTGTGAGATGCGTTGGAGGACATAATTTTGAAAGATCCATAGCAAGGCTTTTCAGTAAATATAAATGATACGTGATTACTGGCAAGTTTATCTGATTTAATGAAAGCATTTTTTGCCATGTTGGAAAATTGGTTTTGTAGACTTGAACTTAAAACTAGTTCCAAGAAGATGAGATGGCTGCATCTTGGAGAAGAAAGAGTACATACTGTGCTGACATGTAAGGTAAGGGAAGTTATAGAGAAGTCCAGTCCTACATGTAGTTATATCCACATCAGCATCAGTTAGTTCAGCATCAGTGCTTCAGTAAAGATGAATTAAAACAGTCATGTACCTTAGTCAGAAATGCTGCACAGTAGGTGATGAGATTATGGATCAATAAAGATAATATATCTACAATCCATATGGGTTTTTTTCAAATTTATTATTCATGGACTAAGAACAGTTCCAGTAAATGAGATAAAATTGTGAAAAAGACTGGACACAGCTCTTTCAAATATTGCAGTTGGAAATGGAAAACATTTTAAAATATCAGAGACCGAGTAAGGAAATCAAGGCAGGGGATTGACTTTAATTTAAAAGACTATAATGATGATGATACACCTGGCCATACCAATACATAAGGGAAAAAAAAAAAAAAAGAGGCATTCAAGCCCGAAAAGCTAATATCATCTCTGAACTGGAAAGACCAGCAATGACATAGTGTCCTCCAGATATAGAAGGACACTCTAGAAAGCCAGAGAAGAAAAGGACCATTTATCTATTTTGGATTATAATTAAAATGCCTATGTTTTCTACAGCCCTAAAATTTATCTGTCTGGCTACAGAAATAGTCATGAACAATTATCACCATAAGAAACTTGTAAATATGTCCCACAAATTCAGAAGTTTTTTCAAACAAAGGAGTCAATGCAGATTCACTTACCTATATATTTAGCACATGTGCACATACAACACACACATCTGCACAGTAAGAAGAGAGAACAGATAAATCAAATACACAGAAACTGCAGAAATGTGATTGCCAAGACTCAGACACAAGTCTTTACAGGAGTCTGTTTGTAAGCCAATTCATATTTGAATAATTGAAATGACATCTAATGGAAATTAAATATATACAATAAAATAAATGTGTGCATTCGTCTTTATGACAAAAGTATTAATAATACAAAGGTACAATATTGAGATTGTCTAGGAAAACATCTTGTCCTAGAAAATGTAAGAGCTTTGTGTTCAAAGGATTTAGAAA
Organism: Leptocoma aspasia; assembly: GCA_013399835.1. NCBI lineage: Eukaryota > Metazoa > Chordata > Aves > Passeriformes > Nectariniidae > Leptocoma > Leptocoma aspasia. The sequence continues at coordinate 375,693 of VXAX01003726.1, read as the reverse complement.
ATAAACTCCCTTTCTGTGGAGCCCTGCCCGTTGGGATTTGGCATAAGAAAGAAAAGAGAATTTCTAAGAAATATCAGGTTTTCTTTGCTGGTGTATTTTTTTACTTTGTTCTGAATGGAACAACTTGAGCTCAAAAGGTAAATTTCATTGACTGTAGATTTTACTAAGTGTGAGTTTAGCAGAAAAAGCAAAAGAAATCGAAGGATGTACTAAATATGACTGCATTTTACAGCCCCTTTCTTCTTCTTCTTCTTTTGATAAGCACTTAACAGAAGTCTATTCAGTGAAAGCTGCCAATTCTTATTTTTACCATATGTACAGATCGAGCATGTCAGAGGAAATGTGTATGGCAAATTAGGGTGAACTCTGTGGCCTGAATGTTAAATGAGAGGGCAAATTATGCAGGATTTGTCTACCATTTCAGTGCTCTCATTTGTGATGTCTTTGGGCAGAGCACCTTTATAAGACTATCCTGAAGATATTATCATAATGGAATGTTTTGCATAATGGAAAACACAGTCACCTCAGATCTTCTTTTGCATGACAAACCCTTGATTAGAAAAATAATAGGATGGAAATGGAATTTGTGTTTATACAGGCAGGCATCAGAGCCAAGGAGAATGGAAGCTGACCTCAATACACTGGAGAACTGTCATAGGCAGATGCAAAATCTCTCTCTTTACAGTAAATTTAGCCTGGAAATAGACTGAGAAACAAGCGGGAGTCATATAAAAGTCTTCTCACAGTGAAAAGTTCCTTACTCATGAGAAAAGTATCTGTGATATGCAAAGGATATTACATATTTTTAAATGACTCACAGCTCTTGTTATACTGTAAGGTCCACATTAAACCCCTATGAAAACAAGAATGTTTTGATATTTGACAAAATGGTAAATGTCTTAAATTTTCTATTACACATCTGATTTAGCTTTGGCAATTTAGTCTTTAGGTCCATTGATGTACAGTTAGAAAACTGAATTAATATCCTGCCTTAAATCAGCATAGCCAACATGTACATAGTTAGGAGCTGGATTGTATTTTCAGCATTGAATACAGCCATGCTCCTGTCCTGTACTCATCTGAATTAATGCACACATCTGCATATGTGTTTATAGGATTGCTGCTGATGTGCACATGCCATTAGACATGTAAACCTGCTGGTTTTATTTGGTTAGTCAGTATTAATTACAAACTTTATTCTACAGACAGAAACATAGAAAAAAAGTCTCAAAAATGTACAATAATTTGGAAGACTCTGTACCTTCATAGAAATTGTAAAATTAAAATGTAGATTTTACTAACTCTTTCCTTCTTAATATCTAAGAACGTAATGTGCTATTACATGACTGGACTTAACATATGTTCAACTTAGAAGACAACATCATTTCATTACAGTCAGTGATCCTGGGAGCACAAAACAGTATTGTTCTCTGCCAAGGTCATATTGCACACAGGTTGAAGCGCATTTTGGGTCATAAGAATTCCAACAGAGCTGGTTTACAGAAAACCCCAGTTAAACTGCTTTAAATACCTAGTCTAAAATATAGTACCTGTGAAGATAGTGTTGTGATAGTGGGAGCTCTACTTGCTGGGACAGTGTAAGTGCTCATTACAAACGTGCTTGTGCTTATTTCTATGGCTGGCCTGAATTAAAGAACATTGGCCAGTCCCCATATTTGATATAGCCTGGGAAGAGAATCAAGTATATTGCTCTGAGGCACTTCATCTCCATGTGATAAGGATAAAATCTTAGCCTGTCTTTGGTTTCCTGATAGCCATTTCCTCTCTGTCTTCCTCACTGTGATTTGTTAAGACGATCTTAATCTGATCCAAAGGCTCTGAACACCCAGAATTGCCATTAAAAGCAGCAAGGATGGGTGCACCCAGCATCTCTCAGGATCAAGCTTATCATTTTTAGCTGTAAATATCTGTATGACTAGAGTTACATGTGTCAGCTTTAAGATAATGTCATGATTTCTTTGTGGTCAAATATCTTGAAAAAGGAAAGCATGGCTGATCTCTGCACAGTGTCTGTTCATGTTTATTATCTTAACAGTAAACTCAGCTGATTGCAGTTTGGCCCTTATCAGTTCTTCCTTCTAGCAACACACTAAATCATTTCAGCTTGTTCAGGAACAGATCAATCTTAAGACACAGCTTTACAGAGAACTGACAGATAATACTAACCTTTATTTTGCAGCAAAAGTAATTTTTGATGTAAAAAATGATGCACAAGTGGCCACAACATTCAATACACATATATGAACAGTGGCTAATGAAATAGAGGAATTCAGCTTTTCAATGCCTGAAGAAGCACGTTTAATACCTGAGTTTAATACTGTGGATTTCTTCACCTGGTTTAGATTGAGTTGTAAATAGGCTGGTTGATTAGAAGACTAAAAAAATAACCTGATTTAATGATCATATTGATGATCACCCGATGATATTGATGATAACCTGATATTAATGATCACATGCCTACCAGAATCCTCCACCTGAATAGTGCAATAGTTACTTTCTTTGAGGAATACTTTGCAATGTATTAGAGAATGAATCTCCCCTTTTCTTCCACAGCAAGATCGTGCCAGCCAGACAACCCCCTGCTAGCAGTCTGAACCCAGAAGTACGTTCCCAAATGCTGCTTAATCCACCTTCTCTAAAGTGCTAGCAGTAAGTCCTGCACTGAGGCTGCATACTTAAGGTCTGTATTTGTTACCGCACTCTGCTTTCCATTAATTGATTACTGACTCAAAGCTGCACTTAGTCCATTATGACAATAGTTACATTTGTAAAAAAAAGCATTCTGAAGTAAGAATCTGAGTTGTAGTAGAGTCTGTTCAGCCCATGCTCTGAGACAGCTAGAGATTGCCCCCGGGATTATTTCCATAAGACAAACCAAAGCCAGACTCTGTAATGACACCACTTGCAAATGCAGCAGTCATTTTTTCTACTCTCCCCACTTCCAGTAAGCTCATCCTGAATGCCTTTTAGCCAGCCTCAATTTTGGTGTCTCCTCTATCTAACCCAGTGAGAAACACACAAACAAATCCCGAAAGGAAGGGCAGGAAGTTGTGAGAGCTGTTACATGGTTATTGTTACTAGGGAAACCACTGCCTTAGTATTCATGTGTTCAGCAGATCTGTCTGGCTATGTCTTGGAGTCCCAGGCAATATCATGAAATAAATGGCAGCCAGGAAAATAAACCCAAACCAGCACAAAATACACTATAAGTGTCCGTGACACTTAAAATCTTGTTTTGGTAAATGAAGTCTAAGCAGAAATATCTCCCATCATATGCTTTTGTAACAAGGGGGTGTGTGTTTGGAAGAGTATGCTACATTCTATTCCTCTTTTCCTGAACATTAATAAAATATCTGGAAAAGCAATCAGCACTGATAGTCTAGAGTCAAAATGTTAAGCCCAAGCAGCTATATTTTTTGGCTCCTGACCTTAGCTCCAATTTCATGAGCAGTATCTATATCCAAGCAAAGGATGAGTAGAGCTAGTACTTTTCTTTGGAAAACAGACTGTAGTGTTGGGACTCATCTCTAAGAACAGATCATCCATGCTCCTACTTTATGGGGCAATTTTTTTGTTAGTTGGCTTTTTTAAGATGCAGCTTGTTTCTGAATTCAGTCACAAAAGCGTGTAACTTACAAAACAGTCAGTAGAAACATCTCAAGCAGTAGCCATGCCTCTTGATATTCCCTTTTCGCATAGTTTAAACAAGCAGCAACTTTCCCAGATTCAGTCAGAAATCGGGGCTGGAAGGGCTCTCAAGAAATCAGCTGTGCTGAGCAGGTTGTCTTATATCTGCTTTATACACAGACACTCACCACCAATTCCTTAATTTCCACAGTGATTGGTTCATCCTCAGTAGGAATTTCACAGATGAATAATTGATTTTGCCTCTTATCCATCTTGCTGAAAATCTCAGCTGAGTGATAAAGCCTGAAGAGGATACACACACCTTCCCTAGGGCACTTCCAGCCTCAGGCTGTCAGTTCCAGTGCTGGCTGCATTGCAAAACCAGCTCAGTGTTACTGCTCTCTCTGATGGACTCCAGGCACATAGCTGGTTTGCTCATTCACCAGAGGTTTAGGTCTGGCACTTCAGAAAGTTATTGTTCCTGAGGATCTCAATAACTCCAAGCCCAGCCAGAAACAGCCCTCTCAGTAGGTTAGTTCTTGCTCTAGAGTGGAATGAATTGCAGTGGGGAGATACAGTGTGCAGCAAAACTGAGTATTGCAAAGTTCACTTGCTGATAGAGAAGGACTTCTCTAAACAGACATTTCAGAAGACAACATACATGCACAAATGTGACCAGAGTTACAGGCAAGACTGCAGGAAGGATAGTGGTACCTGGTTTTCTGAAGAAATGGAGGTGACAGAAGCAAGAGAGAATGTGCTTTCAGAATGTCACTTTCAGAAGTGACAATACTTTATGTGCAGTAACCCCCTGATAATAAAGCACAAATTAACAACAGCACAGATGAACAACTATTTGGGCCTTGCTGAAGCAGGCTCACAAAAAGGGTTATGAAAACAACCTATAAACTGAGATAAAAGCTAACACAGTAGATGGATAAAAAAAGAGATCTTTTTGACTCTACAAAAATCACTTTTATTAAAGATACACAAGTGTTTAAAGGCTTGCTTCCTTTTTTTTTTTTTTACAGTTTTATTTATACATCTTGGGGCTAACTATAGCAAAAATACTCCTGCTTTACAGATAGAGAAAAAGAACCAGGACTATGGGATTTAGAAATATCCCTGCCATGAAGACCTGCAACATAGGACAATGGGAATATCAAGGTACAGAATTAGAGTTCAAATACACAGGGGTGGCAGCTCATTTTCCTCTCAGCATGTTTATGTCTTTGCATGATCTCCAGCCTGATCCCTAGTCTACAGTATGATATGGGCTTGTGCTATCCACAGGGTGACTATATAAAACAGATAATTAGAGACCACTAAGAAGAGACTTTGGCAATTACAAATATCCAGCACAAACCAACAGAAAGATTCTGCTCATTAAGTTTATCCACTGATGGCACTAAATAAAGAGGCACATGTGAGCTGCAGCTGGGAAATACAGGGAACTAGAGTTCATGCAGAAAAAAGCTGTTGGAGAATTACAAAAAACTCTCACTGACATCCCAAATTAAAGATTATCTAATAAACATGAAACTCAGTTCCGGGTTTCTTTCAAGAGCACAGCACTACAGGAAGCAGCTTCTATAGTTCAGATATCTGGATGTAAAGGACAAGGAGAGTGTCCAAGCCAAGCAGTGCGCTCAGCAGGGCTGAACTGAGGCCCCCACCTCCAGTTTATGATGCACTTTGGTTGGATACTGTTGAGAACTGGAAGACCACTTAGAGGAGATATTTCTATAGACTTTCTTTATTCACATATCTTTCCTCAGATACTGGCAGCCAGGTTTGGGGTTGGAGGACTAGAGAATTTTGTGCTGAGAATTAAGGCCATTGTGATGAGGCAGGAGACAGCCATGGTGCACACTAAACCCTGGAAAGTGTTGAGTGCTCTCCACACCCATGTGGGCTTGGTCTTTTGAGACCCCCATGCAGTGGGCAGCTGAGTTCTTAGGGGCATTGATAGGAGCATAGCTGCTCTGCTTGTGGGTCTCCATGTGGCAAAGCTACCCCACACAAGGAAGCTGCCACTTCACTTCCAGAGAAACCTACAGTGACAGAGGAACAGCTAAAAACAGACAGCGACACAAGGAGGGCCTACATGTGGGGTGGTTCAGAAAAAGTGGCAGCATCAGGAGTGAAGCAAAAACCTGCTCATTGTTGGATGAGGAGTGCAGGCAGCAGAACTGGAAACACCTCCTGTGGTTCTCTGAAGCTGTAGCTGTTGAGAGGGCAAGGGCCAAATCACCCATCTCTCTTGTGCTTTGCGATGTGCAAGTTGGAAAAGCAGACAGACACCCTCCTCCCAGCTGAGTTCACACTTTCAGTGAGAGCTTTAATAAGAAGCCAGGTTTGCAGGAGAGAAGAGGATGGGGATCCACAGGGTAGCCCAGATTCACATGTAAAAATCCTCCAGCGGGATGTGACATCTCAGTGTGGCTGGAGAGCACCAGGGTGCAAGCAAACAGTACAATTTCATTGTTCATGGCTCAAAATGTCCCCAAGATGTGTACTCATAACACCTACATTTTGAAGATGAAGATCTGCCTCTGGTCCAGCTCTACTTTCAGTATTCTGAGGAGCAGTGCACAGCAGGTAAGAAGTCAAATAATGGATATTGATAGCTGCAGGCTGCTGTTCGATCACAGGATGGCTTGTGACAAGCCAGGAGGGAAAGCAATGCTGATGACAGCATTTTCAGCCAGGAACTGCTCACAAGTCAAACCTGTCAAAAAGCAATTTACACACTCCAGGTGAAAAACAAAGTAGCCGGAGCTTTTAGTAACACTGGTCAGAGATCAATTGCTACATTTTCCACAGATTAGAGAGCGAATGAAATGTTTGCCAGAGTAGTATATATAGACAAAAGCTGTTTGATGAGGGCTTTGGAAGGGGAAGACTGAAGTCACATTGCTTTAGAGCCTCAGGTGTTTATCATGGAAACCAGTTCGCTGGAAAAGTGAGTGCAACTGCATGGCTAGTATGTCCACCCATCCCTGTGGAGCAGGCTGTGGCTCAGCGAGGGAGCAGGTTATCTTAAATGCTCCCAAAGCAGAATACAAGGAGGGTGAACTAACAGCAGAGCTCAAGCCAGAGCTGAGCACAGACTGTGCAAGGAATCACTTAGTCACAGAAAAATCCAAACACTTGTAACGTCAAGTCAAATTTAGTTAGCAGTTTCACCTGAAATGAAATGTAGAAAGGATTATTTTGGTGGTTTTGCAAGTTTTTTGCTTTGACTTTTTATGCAAGACTTACAAACTGTCTTGCAAACAATTTCTGAAACAATAGAAAATGGGAAAAGACTACTGTATGCCACACCAACTACATCTTGTGAGACTGAAGGTAAATATCCACTCTTTTTCCTACCTTATTTAAAGCTGGGTCTTAGAATCATGGGCCTCCTACTTCCTTCACAATGATACTGATTCTAGGTGGGACAAGTACAATTTTTTTGCTTTGAAGATACTTGAAAGTAGAGAATGGAAAATTCAGAGGAGTACCCTAGACACCAGTCCAGACCATAATCATCATCTATTTTTTTACTCAATGAATGTTCATGAGTTACATGAGGTTGGATACAGCAGCATTCAAGAGAGGCTCTCTTTGCATCTCTGCAGCCACAGTGAATTTTCTTCACCACAAATATCAATGCCTTCAAGTGGCCGAGAGCTCTACATCTCTCAGGATACAGGGAGCAGGGCTGGGTTGGTGGTGGAGCAGGGACACGAGGCAGTGCACACCACCAGAGCTTCTGCTGTTTTACCTGTCCCACCCCATGGTGTACAGATTGCTCAGCAACATTGAATCCAGCAGAGCTACTTTCTCAGGCAACATAAATTGCAGAAGTTTCACTTGATCTGCCCGTGTGGGGCAGATGGTTTGGACAGCTTGGCAATTCGGACATTTTTTTCTGAGAGGACAACCTGGGGATTATGAAACAGCTGGAGTCTCTTACCTAAAAAGCAAAAGTTCGCACCCCTGGGTGCAGCAGGGGATATGCCCTCCTCAATTTTGTGAATATTGATCCAGTCATCCTGAATGAGTTTATTTTTACATTGCTTTCATACCCTTTAGAGATGTCCCAGATCAATATGAAATACTTATTTAACCTGTAAAAAAGCCTTCCTTATCTGACAGTCTGAAAAACTCTGGTTTCATGTATACCCAAAAATATTTTCCCCTTTTTCTTTAAAACATTGCCAGCACAGTTTTCCTCCAAATAGGACCAGTCATTCATGCAGGTCTAGTTAAAATAAGAATTATTGCTAGTTCTTTGCTGAGAACATTAGTCTGGTTGCTCAGCATTTCTAGTTCCAAAAGCTGTTGCCCAGAGTAAAACTGTTGCCCAGTTGTATTGGGTCTGGCTGAGATGGAGCCCATTTTCCCCACAGCAGCCCTCACAGTGCTGTGCCTTGTATCAGCAGTCAGCGAGGTGGTGATGAACACTCCTGTTCTGGCAACAGCAGAGCAGCACTTACACAGCATCTGTGCTGCCTCTCCAACAACCTGCCTCCTAGAGTGGGCTGGGAGTGGGCAAAAAGCTGGGAAGGGACACAGCCAGGACAGCTGACCCCAGCTGACCAAAGGGATATTCCATACCATATGGCATCTGCTCAGCAATAAAAGCCAAGAGAAAGGGTGGGCATTTGTCATTACGATATTTGTCTTCCAGAGGAGCTGCTAGGCACACTGAAGCCCTGCTTCCTGGGAAGTGTCTGAACATTGGTAAGTAGAGAATAAATCTTGTTTTCCTTTGCTTCTGTGCATGGCCTTTGTTTTTGCTTTATCAAACTGCCTTTATCTTGACCCATGAGTTTTTTCCATCTAATTTTCTCCCTCTCAGTGCTGCTGAGGAGGGGAGTGATATAACAGTGTGGTGGGCAACTGGCATCTATTGAATGCCATCCCACCAGTCCTTTTTAACAACCAACATGGGGCACCCTCTTTGCAATAAACACTGTGCCTTCACTACATTAAGGGCCAAATTCTGATTAAACTCCCATTTTCAGTAGGATCAGAATTGGTCCAAACTACTCAATTTTCTCTCTCTCAGACTCCCATAGGTCCTAGTTTGGAGATGGATGTAGGCAGCATGTTAGGCCCTTATACCCAAAGCATGCTAAGCCTCTTTACACCCAAAGGGAGAATTCAGCAAACTGAGATTAGTGTGCCAGGTGAGGCCACAGCAGGAAGCACCCTGCAGACCTGCCTGCAGACCTGCAGAAATAACTTTTTTCATTTGTCACCAAGCTGAATAGCATTTAGTCCACTGATGCTCTAAACTTTCCCGCAAAGTTTGGAAGTGATGCAACACAGAATTTGCAATATCCCACATCCCAGAGGATTGGATTTGAGTTTAGGTGTGGGTGCCTTTGTAGTAGGATTCTCAAGGACAAACATCATATTGAGGCTGCTGCTGGAAATGTTTCTAAGTAGGAGCAGAATGTAACTCTGGAGCGTCTGAAAAAAACCACTCTTTTTCAAAATAAAAATACAATAAAATATGTGTTCACCATTGTCTCATTCCTCAGAGTGTTATGCAGGTAATCAAAGGAGAATCACTATGGACTGTGGCACGGAGGAATACAGTGCTCTTCTTTTATGAATGAAGCACATACAGCCGAGCAAGTACCATTTCCATGGGTAAAGACTGCTTTTAAGGAGAAAATAAATAGATGGTATCTTCTCTGTAGCAAAACAAGGGTACACAGATCAGCCTATTCTAACAGCCGTTGTTCAACATTATATTTAAGAGCAGTATTAGACTAAAAAGCACCTAATTTAACTTGAGCTGACTTAAAATGCATCCTGGTGCATCTCAGCTATTTTCTAATCCTTTTGTTTGAGACGTTCTACATTAGTCAGCCACTTTTGATTCATGTGCTAACAATCCCCCTTAAGGCAGGTAATTTACAGACAATGTTCACAATGTGCAAAGTGGCACTCCAGTTCCCACAGACAAAAGTCAGTAAACTTTAAATCCCAGAGCCCCTAAACTTATTTTGCATAAATTGCCCTCACAGGAGGGGAGCAGAGATCTGTTTATATGCACCTCCTGTATCAACTTAGAGTTCAAATCAATTTTTCAGAACAGCGGGAATGCTGATTAGAGACAAATCACAGCAGAAAGCAAAGGCTGCAACCAATTTTGAGTACAAACAAAATAAAATGTGAATTACTTCATTTTAACCTCTATGTCCTACTTCAGCGTCTTTTCCATTAAAGGTTTCTTAGCACAACAATTAACATAATGGAGATATATTTTTGTTAAATAATGACCTCCTACAGATGGCATTTTTTTTCTCCTTTGGTACTGAATTTATACGTGATAGCATTTACTCCTGTAATGAGAACCAGTTTTAAGCCTAGTAGCTGTTGATTTCGCCAAGACAACAAATGGGACCTTTATGCTAATGAAAGTTAAGATTTCAATCTTTCCACTATGATGCAGTTTCTGTCCTCAGAAGATCTTGAGATAGTGTGCTGTTTCAAATTATGTAATACCAAGCATAAAGAAGAGTTTGGATTCCTTTTTTTGAACTGCTGTACTAAGACAACCACATTCCTTTTTCCCAGAAATGCACGTATCTGTATTCATAGCAGACAAAAAAAACCTGTCATCACCTCAAGGTAAGAAAAGAGAACTGTGAAACAATGGTACCAGTAAAATCTGTAAATATGTTAAAACAGGACAAAATGTAAATTTCTCCGTTGGTAAACCATGTAGCTGTGGCAACTTATATAATTAACAAATTATAAGGCTAAGGTTGACTTCCTACTTGCATAAGACATTAACATTCACAAAGTGGAATCTAGACACAGCTCCAATCTGTGTTTAAACTGCTATGTCTATCTTAGCAGGCCATCCTAGACAAAGTCCTAATGCTACTGAAATCAATGCAAAAAGAAAAAAAAAAAAAAAGAAAAAAATCAGGGTTTCCAGGATTCCAACAGATCTCAAATCAGATTAAAACCAGATTTCCCCTACCTAAATGATAGGATGAGCTATTAAGTCATTATTTTCTTAGTGGTAGTCTGAATTCACCAAGTGTGTAGTTCCTACCAGTGAAGCTTGTTATCCCCTCTTGGTAGGTTTCATTGCTAATGATGATCAGTAATTCATTCTATCATGGAAAAATGTTTTCTATAAACCCTTCAAACTAAAAGCAAAACCATGAACATTGAAATATGGCATCTAAACTGAAATGCTGAAATATCTGGAGATGGCAGTTTGGAGAGTTTCATGACATCAACCCGTGGAATCTGAAACCAAAATAGTCAATGATTTCTGGTATCTGCAGTGTCCCATTGCTGCACACACTGGAGAATTGCATTGGCTCCTGGCTCTGTGGCAAACACCCAAAAATCCCTGAGGTCTCCAGCCCCACAGTCATTCAAATGGAATCCTGCCACTGGGCTGAGAAACCTGAGCTCCTAGCAATCCACAGGTGAAGGAAGTTAATTGAAAGATAAGTCTTTCTCTCCCGATAAATCAGTGGGTTTCAAAGCTGCTGAATAACCTCGCTTTGTTAGGAAAAACTTCCAACCAGCTCTAATCAAACAGTCCCAGATTAAGTTAAGAAAAGCAATTTAATTGAAATAAGGTGCAAGGAGAGCTCTGGGGGAGTTGTGTAAGTGCTGAGGGACACCTCAAAAAAAAAAAAAAAAAAAGAAGCGTGTGTGCTGCTACAACCTCAATTTCTTTGTTGGGACAGTGTAGTACTGAAGTATGAAAGAAAAATAACCAGTGTGGATTTCCCCATTTTTCCCTTGCATCGCATCCTGCAGACTGGAACAGTGCAGGCTGATCATCTGTTAATCAGTTGTTTAGGTGATTATTACCAGAGAACAAAAGAGATCATGAATGTGACCACAAACCAGGCAGACATTCAAGAGAGATTAAACATCACATTTTCTTTCTCTCTTTGTAGTAAATGTCCACGTTAAAAAAAAAAAAAAAGGGAAAAAAATCCACCTAAGGTTATTTCTCTAGCTCAGACTCCAGAGATATCTTTAAAAGAACTTGGTTGCATTTTTTTCTCTTTCTGTATTGAAGAAATTAATAAAAGATCAGCATCTGGGGCAAGCATTAGTTTGATACTGCGTTTTACTGATGACAAACTCCAATTCCATCTTCAAGTATTCACACACCAGTCCAAAGCTCAGTTGCTGCACCAGCTGCTGCATGTATCTATCTGAAGGCAGACTAGGAATTTAAGGCAATACAGTGCACAGGATTGAAGGTGTTGCCCATGAACTGATGGATGTAGCAAAGTGCTTTCAGATGTGCTGAGATGGTGGAACAGGCTGCCCAGAAAAGGTCTAGCTGCCCTATCCGTGAAAGTTCGAGACCAGGGTGGATGGAGCTTTGAGCCACCTGGTCTAGTGGAAGAAGTCCCTGCCCACAGCCAGGGGATGATCTCCAAGAGCCTTTCCAACTTAGGCATTCCATGATTTCGTGGCACCCTGCAGGTGGCCGCGTTTGGATGGCTATGGGAAAGAGGCGAGGTCGGGGTTGGGGTACCCGCGGCCAGCAGGAGCAGTGCTGAGGGCCAGGCTGTGGCAGCTCGGGACGCCGTGAGGGGAGCGAGGGGTCTGGCTTGTCCCAGCTCCCCGCACCCACTCTGCCCGACAGCCCGGAACCGTGGCTGACAGCGGGGAGGAGACCCCCGCCCCCCATGCACAGCGGCATTTCCTACAAACTCCGGAAAAGCTCAGCGAGAAGCCTGAGCCTCCCCGATCCCGCCTCTCATGGCAGCACGGCTGCTGCGCCGCGCCAAACCCGGCGGCGGCCGCACCCTGTCCCGCTCGGCATCGAACGCTCCTCCCGCTCCGCAGCGCACGCTCCGGAGCTGTTTTTCCCTCACGTTGGCGCCACAGTTCCCCGTTTCCCAGCGGGCGCAGACACAGCCCGGCCCTTCCCGGCCCCGTTCCCGGGCCTTCCCGCCCTGCGTGGGCTGTCCCGGCACGTGGGGGTCCCCGGCGCTCCCTCGGCCGCCGGGCGGAACCGGGCACCGGCCGGCCGGAGCTTCACCTCAGTGGGACTGCCCACGAACGGTGCTTCGGGCTGGGGCCCTGTCCTCCCACCGGCCCTCCCCGGGTCCGCGGCGCCTGTGGGCAACGAAAGCTTGTCTGTGCACACCGGGCACCTCAGTGGTGTCAGCACAGCCAGCGCACCTGAATGTGCTCCTTGTTCCTTCCTGGCACTCCCTCCTACCAGACAGATTCCTGCAGTCAAAACAGTTCGGTGCAAAGCAGCTCAGCAGCCTGAGTTGCAGGTGCGGGAATCACCGGGCCCAGTGTTTGGAAGGGTGCTGTGGTTTCTCACCATGAGGTTCCTGTAGAGCTAACACGGCCCGTGGGGGGAAGGGGCTGGGAGATCCCAGCGTGTGAGCCATGGATGGTTTGGTGTTTTTTAGACACAGCACTGACAAGGAGCAGGGGACAAAGTTGCTTTCGCTTCAGTCTGTCATCAGGCCTTCAGTAAGAGCTGATGTTATTCCCGGGCCCCGGCTCCTTTCTTTCCCTGGTTAAACTGGTGACTCCTTCAGCCCACCTGGCGCTGCTGCCAAACTGGGGTTTGTCGCATCCTCTCCCAAAAACTGGGTATTGTTTACTTTGGCAGTGCTGTCGTAGGAAACCCTGCTGGCTAACACTGCAGAAACACATTGGGGTGTTCAAAGCTCTGTGTTATTACAGGTGGTGAATGTATAGTACACTTCCTCATATTTAGGGGTTTGTAAGGGCTCATCTGAAACCCTCTGAGATTCTCCCTTTTCCTTTGATCAATTGGTTGTCCTAAATTGAAACTGCAGGTGCTTGGGGAAAGGATATCCAAATGCCCCTTTCTCATGTGTGGGTCATAAAAGAAAGGCCCAGCTAGCGGTAGGGTAAGCATTTCGGAAATTTCTAAAACGAGGGAATCTTCTAAAACACTGGAACTTGCTTGTGACCATGGCCTAACCACTGCCATGTTCATGACTTGCCCCCAGACAGCACGCATGTCTGTCTCATGCCCTCTCTCCTGCTTCCTCCACCTCCAGCCCTGCTGCACTGACAGATGTATCCAAGAAGAACAGAAGAGCTTGGAAGAGTGGCTGAAGCTATGGAGCAGCAAATCCTCATTCTGCTCACTCACTGCTGTCTCTGGACTGGCAGAAGACTGGGGTACCTCTGGCCACTAAAGGAGCTGCTCCCAAAATTACAGGTTCCTGCTATTTGAGATTAGTCATTCCACGTGCACGTGTGCAAACTAAACAGCCAGCAGTGAAAACACGTACATTGCCCAGATGCAAACAGGCATTTTGGAGAGAACCTAGTGGATGTGGGAGATCAGAAGTGCAGCTCTTGCATGATTCACATCCCCACCAAGAGGCAGTTGTGTTCCAAAATACTCTGCATGGGGTTGCTGTAGAGTACAACCTTCCATGCAGAAACTCACTTCTCCTTTGCTGTCTATATGGTGTGTTATGGAAAAAAAATGAGATTATAGAAGAATATCTGAGATGGTCTCTGAAAATTGTGTTGCCTGATGCAGAAAAGTGGCAGTTTACAGTATTTCCCAGTGAATGCTGGTACATGTAGTTTCTCCTGCTCCACACTGACATGATGCTAGGAATTTCGTCAATGAACAACTCTTCACAGTCCTCTTAGGGCACAACACTTTGGCATGCCTTTGGAGCTGTCTGTACTGTAAAACAGGACTTGATTTGAACACAGAAGTTACACTTTGTTGTTGCAAGAAACTGTTCTAAAAAGGTATCTTTAATGTTCAGTCTTCACCAAACACCAAGTGAAATACTCTTTTAGGTATTTTTGCCCATGCAAAGTTTTGAAAATAAAAAACTGAATCTGTACCTTGGGTTTTGGGGTGTGTTTTTTTTTCTTTTTCTTCTACAAAAATATGTATCTTTACATCTGTATGGTATATTATAGAGCTGTGTATACAGTTCATTTTTTTGATGCATGAATATCTCTGAGCTCCTCAGGTGAAAGCTGGGAACAAATTTATAATTAGCTGGATTGTAAGATTGACACCTACCCTTGTGACACCTACACTGTAGTCCTAATTCTAGTTGACAGATGAGGTTGAAATGTTTCTATGATATCATAAATCTCCTTAGGCTTCGAGACTTTACTGGGATATACAGCGCTGCAGTATCTGGTACAGCACTTAGAGCTGTTACGTCTTTTATGTGAATCACCATATGGGTCCGTGAAAAATTAATTTTAAAATGTTTGATTTTAATTTAGCAGTTCTTTCAAGGTAGTACAGCCCCAGAAATCACTGCTGGGTCCTCTGGGAAACAAGAGAAAAGGATAAAAAAAAAGAGGAACATTTCTGGAATCACTTGCTTTTCCCCAGCTCGGTATCTGTGGGCAGAAGCAATAACGAAGGGTCTGCAGGACTGCTCTCAGCTATTATTGTGCCTGGCTCGCTCTCAGCATGACTCACTGCAGACAATATATAACACCACTCGCAAGGGAAATGAACAGTAAATACTTGGCCCTGGATATTTTTTTTAACTCTCTTCAGTTGTTTTTTTTTTTTTTTTTCTCTGATTTGTATCCCTTTATCCTTGCCAATGTGCTATATAAGCCTCTCAAATCTAATGTCCATAACACCACCCCCCACTGGTAGCAGCAAGCCCTTCCGCTGCTGTAGGGTTTACTTTGCAGAGGTTTACAAGGAGAAGCATTATTGAGAAACTGTATGTGTTAACCCAGTGGCACAGGGTGGCTCCAACACCTTCCCTCTGGTTTTTCTTTTCTTGGGGGAGGGGTGGCTGCTATTCTAGCTGAATGCATCTCTTGCTTTGCCGTAGCAGCCAGGCTAGCTTAGGAAGAAGACCTTGGGGCTAAACAGGCTAGGAGTGCAGCCAAGGGGGTCAGGAGACAGCTTTAAGGATTATACTACATAATTAAAGGCTGACTCTGAACATGCTTCCTGGTACCCTGTGTTCAAACATACAAACCTTTTTAGGTAATAGTTCTTGGTCCTCATTTGTGTCAGAGGGATTTGTAGGTTAAAGTTGCCATACAGGTAGTGAGTCAGGAATATGAATTATTCATCTAGACTATAAAAAGGCAACACCTTTCTAAACCTGCCCTAGCCAGTGAGAATTGAGGGTAAAATATAAATAGATGAACATGCATGTGTTTTCTTTGTTTGTTTTTGTGCAATGCCCTCTGGGTGCAGCTGATGTCATTCTGCAGCAACTTTCTAGATTGAAAATGAGGATTCTTCTCCTGAAGTGCTCTGTGATCAGAACGGGGCCAGAACATTATCTACTGGATAAAACCTGAGACGCTGAAGACCCACATTCAAGCTTATATTGTGCTAGCTCCAAGGAAGACCCTTTTATCTTCAAATATTTCTAATCAGCTGGAGCTGAGACTATAACCTTGGTCCTCCATTATTCATATTCTAGGCTAGGACTGCTGCCCCATCAGCCTACACAGTATGAGCACTTGCTCTCCAGCCATCTCCCATCCCAGATCAAAATTACTCCTATAGACTCTTGTGTTTGCTAAGACAGCCTATTCTAACATTTCAGGCAAATATTCTAATGAAGTCTATGCAAACTGCATTGATTTATCATTCATTGTCTAAAAATAGGTCCTAGCAGGATTCTGGTACCAAAAAAGCTAGAAGCAATGGAAAGGAGAAGAAAATACTGAACACACATATTGATAATGTATAGTGTGACCAAGCACTTGCTTATCTAATGGTATGATGCACAAATAGACAAAGAGTCAAGGCAGCATACATTTACTGATTGAAATACATAATCAAGTATGAACAAGGATAAATCACACTTCCACATCAAAGTTGTGAAAAATGTGTATTGTATGTTTTGCCTGATTTTCTACCAGATTTATCAATTTTCTATTTCAACAGAAGTTGTAATAATCCAGACTTCATCCTCCATACGATGACATATTTAAATCAGACCTGTTGGGGTTTTTTTCAGAATACTGGCTTTTCTACTACTTTGGTTAAATCCCAGTGTACTGTAAAGAGGTCCCTTGTCACATATATAACAAAACAGAAAGAGACAGACAGACACCAAACCATTAAATTACTATTACAGACAGAAATGCAAAGAATCTTGCCCTGTGTAGTCAGCACTACCTTGTAGTTTTGATGAGGCTCATGTTTGACTGAATCAGTGCCTAATCTTTTCAACATATTACTGTCTAGTGTCTGCCTGCTCCCAAGTACTTTTCATTCCTTAAAATTCTCTTGTTTACAACCATTTCCTTGTTCGATTTTTGGAGAACAAAGAGGAAAAGAAAGGCTTTATTCCTTGGGTTAGGTCTAGATCACATATACAAAGGAGAGGAGAGATTCTGCTACACTTTATTCAATATGATATTACAAGAAAACAACAGTTACAGCTGACAAACCATTACATCTTTCATAATACAGACAAATTACAAGGTGTAACAAATAATGCGACATTTATTTTACTGTACTGCTTACAATGCTGTTATTCTGAAGTATATATATATTTAATTACATTAACATTGTTTTCACGTTCCAGCCCTCCCCTTTCTTATTTGTTAAAAAAAGAACACCTCTTAGTGCACCATACAAAAATCCGCATGGAAGCTGGCAAGCAGGAATTTTGTATGCAGCACCATGGAAATGCATTTTGGGGGATGGGAATTATTAGTGCATCCTTTACTTTTAGATTTTTTGCTTATGTGAAAAATGCAAGGCAGTAACATACAGTCACTCCACCTAAATGCTGGTAGGGGAGAGTATTGTTATGCTCTGTAATGCAACCTAATTCTGTTTATAGGGGATATCTGCATTTTGCTCCTTAGTCTGTACAGCCTAAACCTTTCATATAACAAAGATTACAAACCCAGTAATATTCACAGATTAATATTTCGTATATGAGCATATCAGAGCATTGACCATACATTTGGTTGCGTGCGCTGACACAGGAGTGTACATAGCCCACCAACCCACAGGCTATATATTTATTTATCTTACCTTCTCTTCCCAGGAGTCTGAAGTGCAGAACCCCTACACACCAAACAAAAAGCAAAATCCCCCGTGCCTCTGTCTACTGCAGATTGAATTTTCACTGTTGTACTGATGACTTGTCCTAAGCCATGGTTCTGACTAAAAGTAAGAGTGAGAATTAAAAGGACCCAACTGATCTAGGACCCCATAATGTAATGTAATGTCAGAACTATTGGAGGGTCCTGTCTGGGGAGGTGCCTGCTGGGTATGGATTAGAGTTGATCTGAACCCAGCAGGAGAGAAGACAGCAATCTCCAGCTGCTTGACTTGTAAATTTAGGTTGTGTGAACTTGAACTTGTAAGGACTCTCTGTATCATGCAGACCATATCTATCACCATCTTCCCTTCTCCATTCACTTAATATTAGATCCCATAGAGAGTTAGAACTTGCCCTCCCACTTTTATCTGCCTGCTATACCTGCTGCCCTGTGGCTGCTCTCCCATCTCGCAGGAAAGCCACGTTCTCTCAAGTATCACTAGGACAGATCTACTGGATCTCAGCCAAGTGGTAGAAGAACACAAGTTAAGCTGCTGCTGGCTACTGACTCTTAGCAAATCCCACAATTTCTCCAGAACTGTGCCCCAAAGACTATTGGCCACTGAAGCCAACTTTTGACTTCAACAATGTGACAGTGTTGACAATGTGAAACATCATGTTCCAGGCACCCACTTCTGGAAGGCTGGGCTGCTTCTTGTCTCTTTGAAGATTGATTGAGGAACTGATTTCAGAAGGATGAGAGAAAAAGAGTAACACTACTGATCTTTGCTGAAGCTGTCTCAAGGGCATTGATAGGGTTTAAACAGTCCATTCTGCAACACTGAGAAGAGTTGTGGTGAAAACAGCTGGAGAGGTGGGCTGGGTCCTTACTGATGGGTGTTGGGCTAACCATGCAGGTAAGGGCTCTGCTGGAAGGGAGAAGAGGAAAATAAGGCTGTAGTGTCAACTGTTAGTCCCCGGGCAAAAGAGCTTCTACTGTCTTAAAAAAACTTGGTACTTGCCAGCAGATTTAATGTTACAGAAGATTAATTTGCAGTGCTCATGTGAAAAGCACCATCCTGCTAAGCCTAGGTTGCCTTGGTGCCAGGAGAACATCCCTAGGGCCCAGAGCTTCCATGGGAGAGAGCAAAACCAAGCCACCACAGGCAGTCGGGGTGCATGGAAAGTAGGTGCAGAAGTAAGAGACCCTGGTCACTCCTTAATGATCAGTAGGTGAGATAACTTCATTACTGCTGAAGATTAAGTTGCTATTTAGAAACCTAGGTATTTATGAACTTTTGTTCAGGCAATTAATTGAGTTTAAAGATTTTTGCATCAACTTTATTTCGGTGGTTGCTTAGAAGTGGGAATGGGGCAGAGAGGATAATCTCACGCGCACATGTGTGTTCACACGCATACGCACACATATCTTAAGCAAACACTGTACGTGAGTCACTATGGATAGTAATGTGCTAGGCTTGTGGGAACAGTTGGGGAATTACTCTCTATATTAAACCTTCAGGTGGTTAGTTGAGCAGTGTAATTGCTTGCCTTCAAATTTAAGCTGTCAAGTACAAGCATCTATGAAACTACCCTTATATTCCTAATCAAAATCTTTGTTATGTTTTCAAAAATTCTTCAGATTTTGCAGCAAGTTTTTTTTTTTCTAAAAATAGCTAATTTTAATCATCAAACTGCACACAATTTAAGTAGCAAAGATAATGTATAAAAGACTTTCTCTTACAAAAAAAAGGAAACATGAAACCCAAACAAACCACGTCTAAGGCAGTTTCAGTGTGTGATAAATTCAAAAGTTCAGTGGTTGCTTTTCCCCCTATAAACACAGGGGAAGAACTGTAGTAAGTTCTAAATATGACTGTGACTGAAAGTGGCTTTCAGATGGCTTTTAGCAGATCCTGAAACAGAGATGTCATTGGGGAAAATTGTATTTTAATGGCTGTGCAAATATTGAGATATTTCCATGGTTCAGTTCTTTGAAAGTGTAGACTCCTATCCAAGTTCATTAAGAGTCCTTTTGTAGCTACTTGTGCATTCAAGGATTTGCCTTATTGGGTGTCTTTTTCTTATTAAACACTGCTGGAGTTTAATAAGATGGCAGTAGCACAAATCCTTTTCCCCTCCTTTTAAACACTGAAAGCTAACCAAAGCGTTACCATACTTCCTTAAAATATAATTCAATGCATCCAGCAAGCGAAGGATGTCAAAATTATGTGTAGAATAATACAGCCTAGCAAGTGCTTCTGTCCAAGCAGGACTATTAACAGTGACTTTGCACCATACCTTGCTCTCTCTGAATGCAAAGTTGTAAACAGGGCAGTTTTTTCACACCCCTGAACACAGTGCTCTCCCCAGTGAAAATGTAGCAGGGGCTACCTTTTCTAAAATCACACACACAACTTAGTTTCTTGCAAAGTTTGCATTTGAATGATTCACTCAGAAAAGCTATCTAAAGACTAAGGATCATGTAGTGCCTTCCAAGCTCAGAATACCTATGGAAAATAACTCAAAAAGTGCTTTGGTGTGGAACAGCAAACAGTCTGGGATAAGGATAATTCTCCACCTTGCTTTGTACATGTCAAAGTAACACAGCTAGATTTAATGGCTCATTCAAAGGAAGTTTTTCTGTACCTCAGTATCTGCCTTGAATTAAACAGAACAGTTTCATCATCCCTGTTTTCAAGAAAATATTCCAAAAAGTAACTAGTGAGGAAAAACATAGAGATGTTAGCCAAGACCCATAAAAGAAAGATATATTCTTGAAGAGAATAAAACCACAAGGAACTCACTGTGTATCTGTCAGCTGCATACATCTCATCATTTTTGCTTTGTCCTTCTCACAGGCCTATTTTGAAAACTGGCATGCTACATAGCCTAAACAGAGTAACCAAATTTAGAGTACTTAAGTAAACATGCAATTATTGCCATGTTTTTAAATGGATATGAATGGTCTGAGGGGATAATGAAAAAAGAAATAATCCAACAACACTTGAGGAAGAGTGGCAAGTGCTGTAATTGTCAGCTGATCAGACAAGTTGGGCTTGCCCTGGGAAGAAATAGTCTTCCCATTGGTTGCAAACTATGCACAACTCTCAAAGCAAACACACAGTCCTCTATGCCACTGTTGGCTCTTTTTGTACAGTTGTTACTGAAGAAGTGTGAACACCAAATGTGTTGTCTGAAAGTATTTAAGACATTGCTGGTGAAAGCATAAAAATCCTTACAAAGATGCAGTGCTGCAGTGGAAAATCAAACAAAATCAAACACAAAAGACTGAAAGAGTACATGCCATGTATCAGTAAGCAAAAGCTTAATCTTCACATAGTTCTCTGAAATCACAAGGTATCCAAATGCGTGCAAGGTTTTAAATAAATTGCAGGGAAAAACAGGGTCTTGCCAGCTTCAATTTTCTTTAGAATGAAATCCACCATAGAGACAGAAAGGAAACAGGCCGTGGTTCCTTCCTGGTGTCAGCCTCCTCATTAGGTTTTTGTTTCCCTCCTCCAACCTGGTAAATTTAATCCTGTAAGGAAACAATATAAATTATAATAAGCCTCATGAATTGCATTTTAATTTTTTTTTTCACTTGGTAAAAGATAGGTTAGGCCAAAGCCAGTTATGAAGACGCCAGCTCAGAGTGAAGGGCAGACTTCCAAAGTGTGTTTAGAACTGGTACCTCAGGAAAATGAACTTAAAACGTCAATGTTTTCAGGGTGGTCACCTAAGTGAGATATATTAATCCATATTCATGTGTCTGTGCCCCAAGAGCTAATCTTCACAGGTACCATTAGCACTGACATTCTCCATGGAAATTATAGACAGCCGTAAACAGTCATCTCTTTTAAAGGTGGTCACACCCCCTGAATGCAAAGGAAGGTTGCTAAAAATGCTGGCAGAGCTTCAGGAGTTCACAAGCTTTTTTTGCCCCCTTTCTCTCTAGTGATCTCCTCCATAACAATGCTTGTAACTAGTTTTTGAAAAGGTCTCCTCAGGTTTTGTTCCCGAGAGTCTTTAGGGCACCCTGAGACAAATCACAAACATTTCTGCAAACATAACCAGGTTATGGAGCTTCTTGGTGTGCTGTGTCTGAATGTATTCACTTTTATTTCAGTGTATTTCTATTACTAGGCAGATAATTGAAAACTCTTGAATATAGACATAAACACTATCAATAGCTTCACTTATGTTGTCTTTCACTCTGCTGATGAAGAAGCTCAAAGCAATGGCTGGACTTGCACAAAGGTATCCTGATTTTTTGAAGCTTACACGAAACAGGAGGTAGGCTGAGAATGTGGGACAGGAAAACAAAGTATCCAATAACTGCAAGAAGAGCCAGGTGAAGGCTGAATGAAGGCTAGATGAACTGGATGAACTGAAGCCACTGAAAGGATTTTATAATTAACATATTTAGCTGCTAATAAATCTCCAAGTAGAATTCTATGTCAAGTAATAAAGTGAGACTTTCTGAGAAATTCTGAAAATATATTTATTAAGTTCTCCAAGACTAGAACTACACACCTGATAAATATTTAAAATGCTGTTATAGGAAGACAGTCAGATGTGACAGAATTTCATCCCTTAAAAAAAAGAATGCTGAAATATTCATTGAGCATGGAACTGGTTTTTATTAGCATGTCCTAAAACTATTTAAATCAAACTGGATGCAGGTGCCAGTGAATCTAGTCTAGCCCTCATTTCAAAAGCAGGAGAAAAACAAGACATCAGTTTTGAACTACAGTTTCAAGCATAGCACTTTAATTGTGGCTTTCAACAAAACACCCAGTGTCTGTGCAATATCTTAACTTCGTAATTTTCAGGGTTCCTGTCATGATACTTGAGAGCTCTTCTTCTGTTCTTTAAGCACCAGGATACCTGAATTAGATTAGCAAAAGAGTGTTCTTAAGCATCTTGGGCCCTCTTGGAGCTTGGTCTACCACTTCTAGGGTCCTTATTGGGTTTTTCCTTAAATGCATCTGGAGCTTGTGGGGACTGTCTATTTCACATGAAAGTCCCACTTTCCCCAAGGTCTAGAAGCTTGGCTGAAATGCCAATAAATCTTGTTTCAAGAAATACATTTGAGCTGATGCCTTTAGTTTACCTTCAAAAGCGTAAAAAGAAAAGCAATGTTTGAAATGTGCAGAGATTCACAACCGCTCAGTGATGAAACACCAGTGATAATATTCCCCAAATTCCAGATTTCCCTTCCTTTGTGAGCACTTTTCAGGGGTGTTCTTTTGGGACCTCCTTCTTGGAAAAAAGTAACTAAATTCCCAAAGCTCCTTCTGACGCTGAGATTGCATTTGCCCCCATTGCCACCTACACTACAGTTATGGAAAGCAGGCTTGCAATTTGGATGTTACATCTGCCCAGATCCAGAATAGCTGACCTGATTTCAGGCTAAACCCAAATTACTGGAGTTCCAGAGACTGGCATAAGCAGCAGGGACATCTGAGACAGGTAACAAAATTATAAGGATAGCAAAGTCTCCAGATGAATGCTTTTCCAGTAGTTACCAAGTTGCTCAGAGGGTCATTGCTCATTTGAGAATAACTGCAATTTAATTACAGAGAACTTTTCCTTTCTATCACTGGACCTCAGGACAATTTCTAAATGAGATAAGTATCACACTTCTCCTAGGATTATGCTACAATTTCCCAGTAACAATACTACATTGTCTGGTTTCAAGTTTGGCTTTGTTGGCAAAACTGATGATGCATTCTCCAGGGCAGGACCTGAGCTTGTGGAATGGGGAATACCTTCATTAGAAGCTTAGCACTTTCAGAATCAAGCCCCAGAACATTAAGAGATTCTTTAGAAATTAATAAACTGAGAGCTGCTACCATATAACACATGGGGAAAAAAAACCATCTTTGCCCACTGGCAACTACTGCTAGCACCAATGCAGATTGCAGACAGAACACTGAAGACTAAGAAAGGATAGCAGAGGTTACAGGTTTCCTGCTCTGGTTCAGTATAAAGCAGATCACAGTTTTAAGGTCAAAACTCTACCAGCTCCAGCTTTGCTGGATCCTGCCATGGCAGGGCTGCAACTGGTTTCGTGTGAAGCTTAGAAACTGTGTATGGTGGGTGGGCAACATCCCCCTCCACCTTCTGCACAGGGTCCAGATTTAGATTAGATCACTGGAACAGAATTTGATGCTACATTTCACTAATTGTTCTGGCTGTACTAGAAGACACAGTACAGCTGAAACCAGGGAAGGGTATGGTGGTCTCAGTCTTTCTGCAGGGTTGAAATGCACAACGTGCCTGGTTTGGGAAGCCAGCCTGCAGGACAGACCCACTGCTCACAGCAGTGCCAGAATGCTCAGGGTGTTCTGAGGCTGAACCCTCAGCTCTTCCTGCCCAGGTGTTTCTCCTGAGTATGAAATCCTTACATGACACAACAAGTGTGGTGGTTGGGAATAGATAATGTTTGCATCTGAATCCCTCATTCTCTGAATATGTATTGTCAATTCAAAAGTGGAGTCAACAGGTGAAGATTTCTTTTCCCCTGCCTCAGAGAGCTGTCGTGAAGTGCCAGCTTTCTCTTATGCTGAACACAGATATGCCACTTGTCAGAGGAGTGCTGTAATCACTGTGCACTTACTCTTCACATTTATTTTTGTTTAAGATGAGACATCAAATAGACAACTCTTCTAAACTGGAGAAAGAGGAGAGCATCTCTTTATCCACAGCAGAAAATCTACAATAAAAAACCCAGAAAATTTTAGACGGTGTGAACCAATCTTTTTATTAAAAAGCATTGTTTCTTCAGTGTGGCTCTTGAAATGAAACATCAGTTGTTCACACAACAAAGACCGAAGGCAGGGCCCTCTACACAGTGTTGCCATTCAGTTCCCAGATGGCTTCATATTCCATGTTTGCATTTTTAAAGATATATTTTAGAAATATCCTTGCTTAGAATTTATACATTTCCCTCATCATACAAATCAAAGTTTTGCCTGGTGACTTGGCAGATGATGTTTATGGCCTCTGGTCACAGCTTTGCTCATGAAATTGTAAATTGTTAAATGGAATATTTACAACTTGTGTTTTCCCAAGAGCAAAATAGGGTTCTTTCATATCTCTTTAAAAATCAAACCAAAACAACAAACCCCAAACAAACAAGCAACAACAAACCCTGAAACATTGAAGACTGCCTTAAAAATGAACTGTTTTCCCCACAGATCCTGGTACTTCTGGTTTTCACGGCATCTCTACTAAACCTAATGGCTTTCTACAAGTAAGTTAATGATGCACTTGAAATACTAAGCGATCTACATGAAGTGACTAATTTCTATGTTTGTTACCTAGAGAAAACTTCTGCTGCATACATTCTGTTTGTCGCAGACCCCAAACGGGATAGAGTGTTAATCTACCTTAAAAACAGCAGATGCCAACTTCAGAATGCAGTAGTTGTTGATGTAACAGTGGTTCTAGAAAGGCATACCAAAGCTTGTAATTTAAACATTAATCATACTCTCAAGACATGAGGCAGAAGAGGGTGATTAAATACCAAATATTTTTCTTTATTTTAATTAGTGAAAGAACGTCCTGTCCTGTAAAAAAATGCCAGTTCAATACATGTTCCTTTTGGCAGCATCAGCATCCTTCTCTAGGTACTTTTAATTTCTGTATAAATTATCACATCGGGTGGAGTTGTGCTCCCACAGAGTCTTTAGCATGCAAAGCACACTCAGAGTGCAGGTCTGTGGCAGCTGATGTAGCAGTATTATAAGAGTATTCCAGTTTTAAAATAAAAATGTGAGCTGACAACTGGAGATACTGTATTCTTTATGAGCTGAAACATGGAGGTATTTAAGATCATCAACAATAATACTCTTTCTGCTTCTCCCTCCACCACACATGCAGACACCACAGATACTGTTCATCCTCTCTGAAAAAAAAGCACAGTATTAACAGGTGATTTTCCCCCCACCTTTTATTCCTACCTTTGTTAGAGAAATAATCTTAAAAAGCCAACCAAACATTAGCAATACTATTTGCACTCAGATAATATCTACGTGCAACTTGTTGCTATAAATATTAATTAATTGGATCACCAATACCCATAATGCAACTTTATATTGACCTACATGCCCTATGAACTAGATATTTTTTGGATTCAATTTCCTTAAAACCAACTGTCAGCATCATGTGATGGAAGAGATGAAAAATGAAAATGAGCGTTCCTGCTGTGCAGGTGAGTGACCTGTGGGAGACAGCTCTGCCTGCTAGGATTTTTACACGTACCATCAGACACAGACCAATTGATTAGATCATCTTATACCTGCCACCAACTAGGCTCAAGAGACTAATTAGAGAGAGTACTGCCTGCGCAGGCACCCCATTGACACCTAATTTGCTCAGCCAAAGCCTTTGGGGAGAATGTATTATCTCTGCAGCTGCACTTCATGCATTTCTGATTTGAGGCATAAGCAAGGAGTACTTCTTCACTCTTTTGAGCAAACTGAGTATATAAGCCCTTAAGTGCTAAATACAAGCAGACAAATTAAATCTGGCCAGCCGCCATAAAGCCTTTTCCCCCTTCAAACATATATACACATATACATGCATACATGTTTTATTTTATATCTGTGTCTATGATATATGTGCACAAATGCAAACATACAAAAAATGTGTATGTGTGAGTCTGAATGTGTGTAGAAAGGATGGGTATATAAAGACATTTCTATAAATATACGCTTTAAAATATGCAATTGTCACACTGTATAGTGTGTCTTCCTTCACAGGGAAGTTTTACTTCCATGAAATTTAAAAGAAATGCATTTGTTCTTATATATGAAAAATAAATGATCTGCAGTGCTGTTAGCTCAGGCTCAGAATTACCCCATGGACAAGGCTCAGTAGATTGATGCCTATAAAGTTGCTCTGTGTATCTTCAGAGGTGTTAGTTCAAAGATTATTTCAGTATACAGCCTAGCTTTGTTGGAAGCTTTTCTTCGATGGACTACACCTTTTTTGTGGTTTCCTGAGGAATACTGTTCAGTAAGGCTAAATATAAGGTTACTTAAATTGCTTTCTGCTGGGCTTTAGTTTTATCTAGTTATCCATGCCCCAAAATACACAGGAGAGGCAAGACTTAAGGCTGCTATTAAAAATTTATTCAGAAAAAAAAATGAAGAAGAAAAAGAGACACACCAGAAAAACTAGGGTTTTTTGACAAGCTGAGAAGGGTTTGAAGAAAATAATTTCAACTATAGGCTGGTTAGTGATTCCTGAACTCAGAAGCCTTGTAGCACATAGGAACATAGTGAATTTACATCACTTCTAAAATTGCACTGAAGCCAAGTATCTTCTTCCCTGTCATGTGTCTACAAAGCAACTTTCAGGAGCTGAACGAAGCTGAATTATTGCTGTTTAATTTCAGTTTCTGTCAAAGCCCATGTTGACAAGGTCAGTTTATGGTGTCCACTCAGGATCCTGCACCCCTGTAACTAAAGAAGTAAAGAAGCCGTAGCAAAATATGTGCAAGTTACGTGTGTGGCCAAAATATCAGGTGTAATCTCCTTTGCAAAATACATCATCAATGTGACTTCCAGTCTTGTTCTTAGGATGGGGCATAACTCAATGCAGAGAGAATATCCTCACCTTTCTCCCCTCACATAGGCTACATCTTTACCAATTCACTTTATATTTCTTTAGCTATTTAATATCATTTAATGTTTAAATGACACCTCTAGATTATCTTGGCAATTGTTGGCTACTGCTCTTTCACAGATGCAGCACTGTACAGGATACTTACACATTATAATTATAACTGCTATGAGTACTTAGCAGTAAACGATATTTGACAAATAAGTAGCACAGGATTAACTGGTTAAATTCTTCTGTTTTCTTCTCTTGTGTCTTAGTTACTGCACTGGTACACACAAGGGATTCCTCAGGCTCTATCTAAAGTTATGAAAACTGCTGTATATTCTTTACAGTTCTAACATATAAATCGTAATACAGATCCTTGTGGACATATTGCTGTGTTACAAATTCCTCTCTCCACAAAGAATTTTTCACAGATTGACTTTGCCTCTAAGCTGAGCCCTGCATTTCTAAATAGATTTGTGTGTGGGAGTTGGCTGCAGTTTCAAGGTGGGTGTAAAGGGATGACCCTAAAAGAAGTGAGTGCTACACAAGGACTGTAAGCTAGTAAGAAAATAAAAAACCAGAATAGTAATACAATTATAAACTAAATTATTTTATGAGCATACTTTAAATAAATGACATAACCTTTGAAAGGTGAGATGTCTATGACACTGTGGATATGGGGCTGGAAAACAGAAGCCAATATTTTGGCTTTGCTGCTGAACGTGACTGTAGGCAAGTAATTTGATCCCACTGCAACCTGTTTTGTAACAAGGGCCCTGGTTTATGTCCCAGCCTCTGGGTTTAGAGTGTCTCCCAAAATTAGTGCCCAGTTTTAGCTGGAGCCACCAATATTTCAAATTATGTAAATACAGTTAAATTTATCAAAAATGTAATATTAGAACAGTTGCAATATTTGGTAGTGCTTGAAATCTTTACTTGGACTGTGAGTTTTCCAGATTGTACCTTTATGCACAGTATGAGTTCAAAATGAAAGTCCTGCATCACCTGACTCTGTGAATGTGCACCCAATAGTCCAGTGTGGGAGGCTGATTCTGAAGAGGCAGGACTTACCCTTAAATTACACACCAGTGGCTAAGTAGCATATATGCATATCAATAACTGCAAACTAACTGTGCGTACTTTGCACACAGGTCTCTACAAAATATTATCATGAATTCCTTCATAGTATGTCTTGTGAGGAGAAAAAAAGGAATACAAGCCTGATCTTTACTATGATATGTTTTATTCACAATATTAATTTCCAATGTTATTTGATAATATGATTGGTTTCACAGTTGATTTGTAGGTATACTTTTAACTTTCGAGTGGCTGTGGTAACTTTCAAATTAGTTTTCTACAAGTCTTTCAGCAAAAATTCTTTCCTACCCTAGCTGCCCACAGCTGAAGTTTTTTCTTTGAGTTGAGAACAAAGTCCACAAAGCCCTTCACAATTACCATTTGAATAAGGCTTCACATGAAAAATGGCCAGGACTGAATCTACTACACGTCTTCTAGTTTTTGAGAATAAAGCACAGCCGTCTGTGAGTGAGCTCTGGGAAAACTAGTACTTCAGATGAAGATACTACAAAAATAGCGGTGTTATGGAGCTTAATATAGTTTGCAAGCAAACCCATGGAAACCTTACTAAAAACAAAAACACAAATTGAGTGTTTTGGTACACATCAAGGACAGAAAAATATTAGTGCTAGTTGTTTGCTAGAATATACTTCTCAAACCTGACAAACATCCAAATCCGTACAACTTCTAACCTTTTTCTATCTGATAAATGTGATACGTCTGAATTTCTATGCTTCTCACCTTGATAACTTGCAAAAAAGCCTGCCAAAGAGGAATTGAGTGATTGTGAATTGGAGAAATGCTGTCTCCCTGAATCCATAATGAGAAAACCTAAACCTACCATTTTTGCCAGTGTTTGACACAATGAGATCCTTTTCTGAGTGGTAGCACCAGTTTTCATCTCTGAAACAGGTAAGTAAATGCTATGCCTGAAAAAATTTGTAGATACCTTAATTAAA
The DNA here is from genome assembly GCA_013399835.1 of Leptocoma aspasia. NCBI lineage: Eukaryota > Metazoa > Chordata > Aves > Passeriformes > Nectariniidae > Leptocoma > Leptocoma aspasia. The sequence continues at coordinate 346,364 of VXAX01003726.1, read as the reverse complement.
ATATCTGAAAGGAAAAAAAAAAAAAGGAAAGCCTATTTGTTACAGTTGTATATAACAACTCGGAAAGGAAATACCTGTTGGAAGATGATATAAAGGCATTAATGCCCTGGTTAAGAGGTTTGTTACTGGTTTGCACCTGTCTCTGGAGAAAAGGAGCTCCAGAACGGCTGCTGAGAGATCTGCTCATTGCTAAACTCTCTTGCAGAGCTAAACAATCAAGGGATGGGAGATTCAAGTACAAGCAACTGGGTGTGAGTGAGCTTAGCTGTGGTACCCTTCTACCATGTCTCACCTTGAGTGGCAGAGCCAGCTTAAGAAATTCCCACTGCTGCAAACATAATTCCTTGTTCCTGCCCTGCCACTTGTGCCCCCGTCACTCGTATTGTAAAATTTTCTGTGGAACCCTCTGTACAGTGTATCACTAAAAGGTATCAGAAGTGACATTTTTATGTAGGACTTCATAGTGAAGTGATCCAGTTAACTCCAAACTTCCAACTAGCTTCATCACAGCTAATGGGATTGAAAACTGGTGAGGGAGCAAGAAGGAACTGCCTGGATAGAGCTAGACACAAACTTATCATGCTGTTCTTGTTTGCAAAGACAAAATGATGGAATAATATCCTTATTTTTAATCAGCAGCATTCCCCAGTGCATTACGAAGAACAAAGCTTCATTCTAAAATCTGAAGCCACCTCCCAACTCACAAATGGCTAATTATTTTCAGGTATCCAGAAACACTGTGAAATCTGCCTTAGCCAGCCACTTAGAGGAGCAGACAGAAGTTGTCACATAATGACCTACTAATTAAAAAGGAAGAAAGCCATACTCAAAAGATCTGGGAATACCCGTAAGATAGCCTAATAAGGATAATCTCCGGTACATGTTTCAAGGGAGCAGCAAACAAGAGATGGCTGAGAGCCCATGCCTCTGACTGGAAGTTCTTTGAATTTTTTTGGTTGGCTTTAATTTTTTTTAGCAGCAAAAATATGTTGGCCTGCCAGCATATCAAGGGGATGTTTAACAGTTTGTGAAGCTTCAAGTCATATTTAACCAGAATTCAGGCAATTCAGATGAGATAGAAAAGCATCTGATTCTTTATAGGTCACTATCTAGCTTTGAATGAAGAATATAACCCTAGAGTTCAGGGACAGAAGATCAATTGTGCCCTCCAAATACCACAAATGAAGCTCATTGACTGCCAGTGTCAGGAATGATGGTAGCTGTTATTAGCAGTGCTATTTATCAACTCAAACCTAAGCCCATTTATTTATTTTTTTATTTATATTATTTGCAACACAACAGCTGACCAACTCAAAACCCGAATGAAATTATGTGTTTGACGATCTCCTTTCACTCCTCCCCATGTAACATAACAAGAAGTGCATATCTTCAGAGAACTTAATCAGAAATTTATTCTTGCTTTTCCCTGTCATGGCTTTTATTCCCAAAGCAAAGTCTGCTGGACAAAATGACATGTGAAAGACTAAATTCTTGCTAGGTGACTCATTAGCATTTACCTCCTCGCAAAAATTAAGCCCTGCCTCATTGAAAAAATTAAGTATCCACAGGTACTTAAAAATAGGGCATTTTGTATACATGTGATTGTTAATATTAGTCAAGTTACTTCTTGAAAGCTAAGCAGTCTTGGAACAAATTTAATGCTGCTGGTTTAATCAGCTCAGAGTAGCTGTGGGATAGTCTAGAGATGGGTGTGGACCATCTTGCTCTAACAAAGATTCCTTGGAATTTAAAAATGCCTCTGTAAGGGATCGCAACACTATAAACTACCTCAGACCCCACAGATAAATGCTAAGCATTAAGAGAACAATCTGTGAATGTTTATCACTACCACAATCATTCTAGTAGCCTGCAAGTACCTACAGGCAGCTTGGAATTAAGCTACATAATTTTTTTTTCCTTTGAGAAGACAGGGTGAGTGTTCAGGTGCAGAAGGAAGAAAAAAAAGAGGGATGGGTAAACAAAAGAAAAAAAATCAATTTCTCACCTGCATTTTTATTTCCATTAGTGTTCTTCCTAGAAAATATTTTTCAAACCAGCAAGGAATTTTTAGTCTGGAATGTGGAGTTATGAATGCTTTTGTTTTAGCTTGACAGAACAGATATTATTGCAGCTGCATTCTGATAGTAAAGATCCTTCTAGCTAAACACCATCTGGTTATGCATTCTGTTTGCTGCTGTGACTTTTGAGAGACTGAGCATCATGGCAAAGTGGTCATGTCAATTAAAATACATTTTTTAGGACAGCACTGCAACACTTAAGCACATATAAATTAGACAGAAAGCAGACCTCTCATGCTGAAGCAGAAGGATCTTTCCCATGATTTTAATATATTATATTAATGGCAAGTTTAAGTAATAAATGTATTTAAATTTTGGAATACATTTCCAAATATGATTATGTCCTAAGCTCTTAATCTATGTGTCCACCCATACCATGAATACCATACAATGGTATTTATTAACAGAGATATCAGGAAGTCTTTGCAGTTGACATTTTCAAGCCTCGGTTGTTTCCCAATCTGAGACGTCTTAAGACTAGAATGGAACATAGGAGAAAAAAGAAATCCCAGTTTAGGTAATGCAATGGTGTCTTTATGAGATATTGCTTGTCTTCATGCTCATTCCCTAGAGGGTGTGCTGATACTTGCTGAATACTGCTATGCAGTCCTTTCACCTATACAGCTCCCACTGGGGATTTTTGCTGAAAATCTGTGACATTAGAAATAGTTACTGGCAGCTTCAGGCCAGCTGCTTTCTTCCCTGCCAGTTCCATTTTTACGTGCAAAACCATATGGAGCACTGAAACAGAAATATTTCCTCCGTGCAGTCTCTGTGGCATTAAACGGAAAAAATTGTCCAGAATTAGCACCTTTACTACTAGACAATCACTACAGCAATGAGGATATTCTATCTAGTACATAAGGAGATCACAAAGCAGCTCAGTGATTTTATTTCTCAGAGTTCCCACTCTGGTTGGAGTAAGACATGTATGTTTTATACATCTTTTCCACATGTATGACTAAGATAGTCAGATATTATGCATGGTTTAGGAAATCCATCATGAGGTTCCTCTCATAGACATAAGTTTTAGAAGTTATGTCTAGAAACCAAGCAGGTTTCTATGTCATAGAAAACCATAGAAAACCATAGAAAACCAAAACCATAGAAACCAAGCAGGATCTACACTCTCTGAAAACCAGACTTCCTTCAGATATTACAGATGCTTCCTCCTTCCTTTTTGTTTTTCAAAATACGTAAATGCTTTTAAAAAACAGTCTCACACACTAGTGAGGCTTGTGGCAGAAATAGTAAGTGTCAAATCAGGTGCAACATACTGTGCATTTTGTGGTATGCAAAGACAGGGATCATGGTAAGATGGAGTACTAAAGGCTTTTCTTTCAAAAGTGCTATAAGCATTGGTTTTCTTGTAACTGCAAGAAATACTTAATCTTTTTTTTGAAGCTCCATTATAAAAGTAAGGTTTTGCATAGCTCATTTAAATAGTTTAAATGACACAAGGTTAAGAACAGGAAAGCCTTTCACCAAAGGTGGTTAGTCCTTTTCAAAGATTTCATATTATTTGAAGCCTACTTTCACTGCATTCTTTTACCTTGGCTGCTTCCCAAGCGGGTATAAGTTAATTAAATAGGATTTTGACCCTTTAACCTTCTCTATAAACTGCATCTTTACCTAACTCTATTTAAATAAATCAGATAAAAAAACCAATCATAGCAGAATATATATTTTTACAGCTGTGGAAAAAACAAACATGTCTATTAAGCTTATTTGTAAGTACTTAGTAGTCAAAGCAACAGCCAAGACTCATGGATGATTTTAATTAAAATAAATCTGGGTGGGCACAAAAATTCATTTATGATGGTTTTTTCAAACTGAAACTTCTCTAGCATTACTGAACAGCACAGCACTACAGCAAGTTCTTATTTGTTTGTGGCAACTGAAGCTCAATCCACCTGATTGGCTTGTATTCATGTTGGGTAATGTAAAGTGTAAATTGTATCTACAAAAAATATCAGAGATATGAGGCTGAAAATTGTTACAGGAAAGAAGAGAAAGAAACAGCAGAACAGATGGACAGATAACAGTTATACAGAATGATACCCAGCACCTCTGTAACTGACATGCTCTGGATTTAAATATAAAGAGGAGGTGAAACAGATGCACCAGGAGAACGCTGAATTGCTCTCTACAAACAGATAGTGTGGCTTTCGGTATCTCATTAGCCCTTTTCACCTTAAAGTACAGACTTCTGATTATTAGACCCTTCCAAAAAGCCTTTTAAGTTCATCCAGAAACAAAGTACACTTTAGGTATGAAGAATGATAGCAGTTATGTATAGAGAAATGAGTAACTAGCTCATGTATAACGAATGAACAAAGAACTAAGCTGCCTCTTTGTGCCTAAGTGATGTGCTCAGGTCTCTGCATAGGCAGTTACAAAGACGCTGCTACTGGAGCCTGAGCATTGATCACATCTCTCACCCCCAATAGGGACTTCTAAAATTGAGTTCATCACAGAAATAAATTCTTCCAAAATGCAGGCCTTTAGTTTGATATATTAATAGTGATACCATATAACCACCTCACTGGTGCATTTTGTTCAAATTTTGCAGCCATTGGGTAATAAATACACACCTTTTCAAGGGTGCTACTTTTTGATTATTGATTGGGATGTATTTGCCACTTGCCTGACACTTCTCTCAACCCATCCTTGTTGAATAAACAGCAGGAAGATGGCAACAACAATCATATCATGTATAAGAAGCCCCCACTGCAGCATGAGCAGAGACAGGCACAAGTAGGGAGGCAGACCTGTGCACCAACTCACATCTTCCAAGGTGCAACTCATCTCCTCATTTAAGTGTTTGGGTGCTTGTAATGGCATCAGGCATCATGTTTTGTCCACCTTTGTCAAACTATTTTAGATGAGGGCTGTTACCATGCACAAGCTGTGATAACAAGGATTAATAAGAATAAGGTTTTCTGTTTCTCACATTGCACAGAAGAGGATCATATATTCCCAACAGTAAGATTTCTCTGCAAGATTTCTTCACTATCCCCAAAACAAAGCTATCTAAAGTAATATGTAGAAGTAGAGAGTGTCCAAAGGAAGAAAAAATCAAAAAAATATAATAAATAGTTTAATGGCATGTCAACAGCCTGTAACTCTCCCTCCTCAAACATTTTTATCCTGTCAAGTAATAACCGACAATAACGGTACTGTAAACTCAGAGAGATACTTTCTTTGTGCTTTGAAAGGGCTTTGCATAGAGTTATTTTAATTATTTTCCTTCTATAGTAAGTAGAGGATGGAAAAGATTTCTGAAATAAGAAATGTTATTGTTAACTCACTAATCACAGCTGAGGGACTTAGGGGCAGTCTGGTTCCTGGAATATCTTTGAGCTTGTTTTACAGAATTGACTTAGTTGGTGGTATCCCTGTCACATGGATTTCAATGCAAGGCACCGAAACTTCCTTTATGCAGAATTACAATAGACAACACTGGATGCTGAAATCATATCCTGGGAAATTCTAGATCACTAATACTTGAAACAGGAAAATTTTATTAATTTTAAGAAGTTAATTTTTCATTTGTAAATGCCTATTTGTGAGGTGCTTGAGTTTTGAGTCCATGTGTAAATTGCATGCTATATTATTTATTTTTCAAACATAAAAGACATATCCCTGCTGTTTTGAGAAACTACTGACCCTTAAAAGTCAAATCAAAGGCTTGATTTCTCTCCTTTGATTCTGGGGGTGCCACAGATGAGAGGGTTATGAGCTTCCCTGTTTTGCTTCTTGACATTCAACATGCTTATGGCTTGGGACCAATGGAGTAGCTGGGAGCAACCCGAGTATCAACACATAGGAAGAGCTGCTAAGGGGACCTTGGAAAAATGCTGAGACGGTGGCCAAGGAGCCCCATGTGGCAGAGCAGACCAGGAGGGGAGCCTGCAGCCAAAGCCAGGCAGTCACACTGCTACAAACTCTGAGGTTTCACAGCAGAAGCTGCTATAATATGGAAATAGATTCTTACCCTCTAGGCCTATATGTCATCACACCAAGCTAAGCTGAAGCTGCCAGCTAAAATGGGCAATTTCACATGAACTTGGCAGGGTGACTGCCAACACAGAGCTTGTTTTCCACTGGTGCCACCCACTCTGCTAATCCAATTCTGTCTCCTGATTTGCTTTTAAATAATAATGAACAGCAGATGGGAGGGGAAAATGTTGCTGGCAGTTAAACCTGCATGCGAGTGAGGCTCTTTGCTTTTCACATATCTTGTGCAAACTAGCTCTAAATGCAATGTCAAGTGATTAATAGTGGTTAAACGAGAAAGCCAGGATTTGCCATGTTCTCAGTCATTTAATCTTTGACCAGGACAGGCAGGCAAACAAAAAAGTCAGAAGAATAACATGTTCAAAGAGAAAAAACCAACTTCCATAACATTTAACTTTGATAAAGGTAGGGATGGACTCTTCTTGCCATTCCTGCCAATATCATTTTTGGTGGGTTTTTTTGGGTGATGGCATAATATGGGGTTGCTAGGCACCAGAGCAATATTAAAAATACCTTTCAAGTTAAACAAACAGTAATCAGGACAGGCATTACTGAGCATAATCCCATGGCTGACTCCTTTTTGATAAGGAGAGAGGAAACAGGCTAAAGCACCAGGTTATGGAATAGGGATGCGACTGTCAGGAAAAAGGGCAGAGGGAGGCACGGAGAGGCAGTGGGCAGACAGCAGAGAGCAAACAGCCAGGAGGCTGCCGGTCTCTTCAGCAGCAGCAGGAGGACCTATTGTTCCTGGGTCACACAACATTATCTCCTGCCCAACAAACAGCAGGTAGGCTTGTTTGCACAATGCACTGCGTTTTCTCTTGTATCAGCCTGACACAGAGGATAATCACCTCCTACTGCTGCCTACTGACCTCACACTGAGGGTTGAAAGGTAGGAATCCCACTGGCAATACATCTCGATGAAGGTGAAAGACGGTATCAGTAAGAAGGTATCAGTATGATTCTATGCACCAAAAACTCTTCCACTGTGTCAGTTTTGAAAATTTGGGAATTTAAAACTCTTGAAAGGAGTTAAAATGCTTGTGCAATATATCTAATCCCTTGTACACCTGTAGTAGTCTTTAACACATGGTCATTTTCTTGTCCCCAAAGAAATCTTTGCCACATTTGGTGCTCAAACTATATGCTGCTTTTGTAAGACAAAGGGTTTTATTGAAAATAAGACCCTTGATTCCTTTATTGTGGAAGTTGGAAGGTCTCAAGTAAGTTGAATGGGCAGACAAGAAAAAATAAAGTTTTAGTAGCTGAATGCTTGGAAAGTTGCATTTGAGTCCTGCTTCTGCCATAGTTCCTCCATGGTGCTAGAAAACTATTATCAGAGCTCCTACAATACTAGAGAAGTTAACCTTTTTGTTTTTTTAACTGAAATTCACTTGGCAGCTCTGATTTTCTTTGTAATCCAAGATGGATCCTGGCTGGGGCTGCAGATATGCTGAGCTTTCACTGCTCCAGCTGAGGTCAATGCAGAATGAAATCCAATCTGAACATATTGAGCACTAAAGGATGCAAAGAGCTCTGAAAAATCAGGCAAGAATAATTGATTCATTTTTAACAATTGCCATTTTAATACCTGTGCTTCAGCTCCTAGTGCATAAAATGGACACCTTCTTACCATGTTAGCTCATGGGGGTACTGTGAAAGTGGCTTCATGATGCTGGCAAAGAACTAAGACAGAATGCAGATGATGAAAAGCCACCATGGAAACTAACGATTACATATCTGGTTCAGATTATGGACGCTATAGCCATAGTGCATAGGATGAAACACAGAATGATGAAGATGAAAGAAAACATTAACTATCCATCTGTGTTCACAATCCATTATCCTACAGAAAAGTGACTTAAAGCCCAAAGAAATAAGAGTATATGATCCAGACAAATGAAAACTGTAGATAAGTGCATAAACCACAGGTGGACAAAATTAAATCTGAAACCTTAATTTTTGTATTTCCTAAGTACTGTTTGAATTTACCACTTTAATAAATTTTGTGAAGCAGACTTTAGAAGAAGACAGTGCTGCTAAGAACTAAAGGTACATCTTCCCAGTTAGTCACATACAGGATGGAGAGATTCCTAATATGAAACATAAGCTTGTCTCAAATTTACTATCAGTTTCTATGCCTTTCAATTGAAATATTTTGTCTGGTTTGATGTTGCAAGACCACAGTAACATAATTTGAGACGACAACCTTTGATAATACAGGTTAACAGATATTTCACTGTGTAAATGTTACAATCTCTGTTTTTCCATCGAATGTAGGGAGTTTAGCATATGCCTTCTGAAAACTGAAAGAATTTCATACAGGCATCTGTACTGGCCTGTTCTTTGTACTAATTAAATTAGTTTCCTGTTGAGTAAGTAAAGTACTGGCAGCCAGGAACAGTTGGGGAGACAGCTCAGAGTCTTAAGCACTGAACCATGAACTTTTCTGTTTACTACAACATTAAACAAGTAGACACTCTTGCTGACATTATGGGGAATGAAAGAGCATTCTGTTAAGATTGTTGTTTCATTACTGTTTGTGAACTACTGATCTTCGTAAAGTGACATTTTTAAAGACACAAAAGGTATTTCATTTGATACAGTTAACTAAATAAACTCATTATTTGGTTTAAAAACACGTATGTCAAAGTTAAAGCTGAATTTGAACTTCAAATCGAAGGGGTCAAAACTCAGAAGGGAGAAATAAGTCAAAGTGCCACCCAATAACCTGGCTGTGTCTCTGGTTCTGCACCTCCACTCTAATGATCACAAAGATGAAAACTTTATATGACACATAGATCTTCAGCCCAAGCACCTCACAAGAGGCATTGACACCTTGAAGGAGTAGGGCAAGAGACATCATGTCTCTGATCTTCTATACTCATGGCCTTCAGCAACTGCTGGAGAGTTTGCCATTTGTTTAAATAAAGCATAATGACAAAGAAGCACAAGCAGTATATGAATAGAAGATCTAAATAGCTGTTCTTACTTCAGTTTAATTTTTCCTTGTAATGTAAGACCTCTTAAAATATTATAAATTGTTTACTTTAAAATATATATGCTTACCACAGTACATATACACTGAGCCTTTGTGTGCATGTATTTAGCTCAAAGCTAATCTCTGAATAAAAGCCCATTCTGAAAATAGAGATTTATAAAAAGAAATACTGATAAACTTTCAACTATAGGGACTCTAGTGGTCACTGCATAAACAGCATTGCAACACAAAACCTGTGTGATTTTGCGGATCACCCCATAAATCTTCCTTTGTCCCATGAGTTTAAGTTTTCAGCCAAGAAAAACAACATTCTTCATGAAATTAATGAAAACAAGCTGCTCTTTGCCTACAGAAAAAGATTTTTCTTAATTACATTTTTTGCTTTGAATCATATATCCTGTAGTTTGATTAAATTCCCTTAGAAGTCAACTAAAAATTAGAGCTTTGCAGCATGAACCTCAAGCATGGTGTTTACTTGGAGAATATAAACCTGCTGTGCCTTTGGAAGGTGATATTTAAAGCAAGAATAAGAGCAATATGCAAGACAGTTTTTATTATTTTCATTATGTCACTGCATAAATTTATTTTCAGGGCTTAGAGTTTGCAGACAAATATGATCTGGCCAATGTATTTATTAGAAATAAATGGTCTGTGTAAATGAATGTAGATAAAGCAAGAATACTGGAATTCTGTTTAATCCCTTGAGGCAGTAAATCAGTATTTCTAAAGCACTTAATGCAAAATATCTGCATCAAGGGGTTAAATATATAAAATATGAAAAGTCAAAGACAAGAACTAGATTAAAAGGTTACATGGAGACAGTGTTGAAAAAACTGGAGCCTGCTGCTAAATAGATATCCAACAGGCATTTATTTAGGTTCACTGGCTGCAGCAGCCGCTGGCATACTCTAAATGAACTCATACAACAAACAAAAATCAAATTCTAGTGTCAGTCTTTGATCATTTTGTAGTACCAAAGCAGAAAATTTCATAGAGACCCAAGCTATGTGGACATGATTAAGCTAATGCAACTAATTGCTCTAACTGAAAAATAAAAATGCCAGTTCTCTATACCCTTGCTGCATCCTCATTGCCTCAATACTTCAGATGAGCCCTGTATGCTTCCTGGCAGACTGCACCTGATCCCCAGTAGGGACAGCAGACAGAGAAAAGACATCACTCATTAATTTAAGCACTAATTTAATCAGTTTCTATTCAGCTGAAAATCTCTCTCCACTCCAGAGTGAAACCAGTCCCAAAACCTGTGTCTTTGCCAGGCCTAAATCACAATTCAGACTGAAGAACAATTTTCTTTTTCTCTGTCTCCCAATGCTTTCAGACAAACAAGACTTTAGTAGACTTTTTGTGTATATACTACTAAATAAGATCTACTTAAAAAAACCGAGCCCCAAATCCTAACCACCCTAACCAACAAAGAATGAATATATTGCTCATTCAAACAGCAGTGTTCCCCAAGGTTCTCTGTGCAGCAGATGTGTTCCTAACATGACTGCAGCTATCACACATGACCAGTAACTGTTGGCTCCAAAGCTCAGAGGTGCACTTTGTTTTAAGTTCTAAGGCAACAAGACATACCTTTATATATATATATATATTTATTTCTGCTTTTATACACACACATGGATAAAACTGACCTTTTTTTAACTACTGTAGTCCTGACCCTTTCAGGGGCTCCATGAAAAGAGGCCAGTACCCACACAGAGCTTGTTTGAAGCCAATGTGGTTTTCCCAGTGGGAGACAGGAAGAGATGGGAATTACTGAGTTAAATTTGTGTATTGGTATTTTCAACATAAATTAAATATTTGCAGCTAAAGCAATAAATACTGAAATCCTACTACACATTGATACCTTTTAGATCTCTGGGAAGGCAAGTGACCCCTTGGTCCTGTTTCTGTCATTCTAAACTTTAAAGTTTTAAACTTTAAAGGAAATTTAGTCCAGATTGAGAGAAGGATTCCTAGTCCCCACACTGGTACTCCAGAAACTTCATTTGCTTCAGTAGGTCTTAGTCACATCCCTGAAGCTAAATATTTTTTCAGCTATGTTCCTCAATTGAGTTTTGTATGAACAGCAGAAGAAAACAACCTTTTATATGTATGACAAATTACAGTGTGCATCACTTTTGTTCAGCAAGGTCTTATCAAATACTATTTCACAATTCAAGGAATGCATTCAAATTCCTAGGAAGAGATCCAGAGGATTAGCTCTTGTACACGTCTTTTCCTGTCTGGGACAAGGCTGGCAAAATCTGAATGCTGAAGGCTGAAATTCTGAGCATGGTGAAATGTACTTGTTAGACCTTTTAACCTATAATTGATAGCAAAACTAGATGTTGTAAAATCTGAGCCTAGCTGAGCAAGCTTTAGGGCATTTTCTCACTTGTTATTTTGCCTCTTGATTACCACTCATGCACAGAAAGAAACTACCAGAAATGCCCAGGGAATGGCTAATAGTCTCAAAGCTACTATTTAAAAAGAAGATATTGATAGAATTATCTAGCATATAAAAGTCTTTGAACTGTGATTTGTGCTTATTATGCACACAGTTTATTTGTAAAAACTGGCTATTATGATTACCATACATTTGTAAAATTTGCTTGTAAAATGGCATTCTTTTGACAAGTCAGTTCTACAGTGACACAAATACTAAATGAAGACAACATACAAGTACTTACCTGGGAGAAGAAAGTCTTGAAAATAAAGGACATTTTAATAATTATTTTTATTCGTTTCACAAAGCTGGTACCTTAACTCCCCTGGGTCTCTGAATGAGTGTGTGAATATCCAGGGAGCATGCTACCACAGCATTGCTAATTCATCTGGATTTGACCTCTGAGGAACAGTTTGTGTCATCGTGGAGCAAAAGCTCTGGTAAAACATTTGTCTAGATAAAAGACCTCAAGCAGTTAACCTGCACAGCAGAGGCAATGCAGCCAGGCACGAGGATAATGACCTCTACCCAAATGGGGAAGGTACATCAATGTAACACTACGACAGCAAGACAAAAGATGACAGCAGCTCAGCAGGAAAACATTAGCAGTGATATAATTCTTGGTACTGTATGTGAAGAAATGCCTTAAGAAGTACAATGCCAATCTGTTTTTACCGAATAATTATTTCAAGTTTTAATATTAAAAAAAGATTAACCATCACACCCAACTTTGTTCTTCACTTTTATTTTAAACTCTTGCTTTCATTCTGTTTTATTTTTTCCTAAATAAAAATCCTGATAGAAGTAAATACCCCATGCAGGTAAAAGTTACAATTCAGATTAAATAAACTTTCTCATTTGATACATGAATTATTGGATGGATGTTTTTCTGACTTCAGGTAGTTATGACTCTGTCCTTAAATATAAACCAGAAGAACTTGATGAGCCTTGTTTAGCAAGTCAAACCTGTCCTAACAGACAGATTAACTCATTTCTTATGCAGATTATTTACACTTAGGATACCTTTCATTGTTTATACTGAAATTTTCTTCTTTCTGTTTTTAAAAGGAGACACTGTGTCACATATCCATTATTTTTACCAGGCAGAATGCCTTGAATATTTAGCTACCACTCTTTTAGCACCACACCAAAAGTTCTGGGTTTAAACTATTTATTTTTAAAGTAGTAGCATGATCAGGCCTGCTTGCTTATCTAAAGATCTTTGCTTTATGAGGGAGATTTTAGTCTGTGAGGTTTCCTCTACACATGGTAGGCAGCTGTCAGCAGCAGTGAGCAGGGCGAGGGGTCACTGCAGCTGCTCTGTGAAAGCACAGGGTTCCATCAACATCGCAAAAATCCTGCAGAGTGGGAGCTGGGAGACCACGGATTAGAGTACATTGGAGTGTGTCTATAAGGTCACATCATGTCTATCAAAGTGATATCAAACTGGTACACTGCACAATACATTTTACTGTGTTCTGTGTTCAAAGAAAATAAAAGGAGAATGGACATATGTGTAGCAGACCATGGTTTAACACAGAATTTCACACTGTCCTTTTAAGTAGATGGATTTACTAAGTTCACAAAGACACATCGAATATGTATACACAGTGGAGATGTGTTGACTTGAGAGAGAACTAGATTTCATCAATTCTTCAGGTCAGACATAAATGAGATCAAAATAACTTATTAATTAAAAAGTATAAAAGACTATTAAGAGAAACCAGATGTTCACATTTCCTGAATCCTACACACTAATATACATAAATTTCTGTCCTTGTATACATATGTCAATAGTTTCCCATGAAGTGCTTTCTCATATCTCCTCATGAAACTTCACTTTGATGAAATCGGTTGCTGTATTTAAGATAACCCTAAAATAAGGATAGACAGGTAACTAACACATAATTCTGATTTGTGGGGAGACACAAATCTCTCACAAATCTGCCTGTTTCAGAGGACAGTTAGAGGATATTGAGTGTCATATATGTCATGTTGTATAGAATCCACAGAATCCAGAGATATCTAATTCTCATTGTTAGGGTGCTTCAGCCAGATGGACAAAACTATGCTTCCCAACAACAACAGCAACAACAACCACAACAAGTTACTGACCTGACATCTTGCATTAGGAAACAAGGAAATGGGTAGGGCAACAGAGAGTTTATTCTGGCTGAAAAATGCAATAAAATGAGATGACCAGACACTAAATAATGTCTCCTATTTCTAGTAATCTTATGCAAGCTGAAAGCTAGCAGAGGTATTCAGGCAACAAGGGTTTATCAAACTACATCTATCTACAAAGTTAAAGGATTGATGACACTGTAACAGTTTTATGCTGTTTCAAAATTGTTTCCACAATTTTACAATTACTGGTAATCACTTTCAGCAACAGAAGAATAGCAGAACAGAACAGCAATAAGAAATGTAGGTAAAAAGAATAAAAAAGGAGAAAGCATCCTGTTTGCAAATTGTACAGTTGTGAAGTATGAGCTGCTGAAAGAATCCAAATGGTGTGATTTAGACTAAAGCATCCCAAATATCTGAACCAGCAGGACTCTCTGACCTTCAAATTTCCTCTGAAAAGTTCTGAAGTTTTTCTGTTCATGAGAATCACTTTAAAAGTTGCTGACCCTGGCAAAGATTGCAAAACTGTCAAAAAAAAAAGTTACCACCTTAAGCACAAGTAAATTACAAACCTCCCTTTCTCCTTACCATAAATACCAACACCCACTTGCACAGTAAGCCCTTTAATCGCTTCCTCACAAAACCCTTCATGCCTGGCATTCACTTACACACGCATTTGCAGTTATTTTTCACAGCCAATTACCATCCTGCCCTCACCCAGTCATTACCCAATCTTCCTGGACACACACATTCACTTGAAGGCATCCTCCTCCACTTCAGCTGTTCCCACACTGAAGCCCTCTCTTCTTAACCACTGGCCCAAATACACCTGAGCTGCTGCGAGGTTTCTGAGCCACCAGAGCTCAGTGTGAATGGGCTTTGCCTCTTTGGATTACTCCAGTCTTGTTTTATTTTAAGCAGAAAATCTTTGATGCAGGACCGTTTCTTCCTGCTTTCCTGGGAAAGGCTTCCCTTTATTCTGGACAGGCAAGAGTTGCCAAGACTGAAGAATAAATGCAGATGAATACCCCTGGCAATGCCAAGGTCTCTCCTCAGCTTCACTGCTGCTGACCCGGGTCTGGTCCCCGACTCTGGCCCTGCTGTCTCTGCAGTTTTCCACATCAATATTGCTGCCCAAGCACCAATGCTGCCCCCTCCCACAAGTGGGAACACCAACGCAGCCGCTGCCTTAAGTGATGTACTTGGGATCAGAGAGGATCACACATGGGTTGCCTGTCTTAGTCTACCTGTCAAATAATACTTCACCTGCTTTACAAATGGTTTCTCAATCTTTAGTGAATTATCTTTGTACATGTCTGAGTAAATGAAAAAGATTAGGGACAGTTGGTGGCAGAAATATGAAAAAATGGAAAGTTTCCCATGGCTTTCAGCCTTGTGATTGCTCTTCTGAGCCACAGTCTTGAAGAAAAAAAATTAATCTGCAAATGCTATCTTACTTTCTTGTAAGAATAGGAACACAGCTTTATCTTTGTAAAAAAATTTTAATCCTAAGGACTGATTTTTCGAAGGAAAGAGAAGTTCCTGACAAAATGGAAGGGGCAAAGAGTCATAAGAAAAACATATCTGAAAAAGAATTTTTCACCAGAATTATGAGAAATTCTGCCACCTATTTCACTTTGAAATCCTATTTGCCACATACTCTATTGCAAAACCATGGTACAGTACTTATTTTTCTCCCGTCAGTTCCTTCTTCTCGCATTATTCACAGGTTAGAGATCAGTTTCCTACAGCTTGTAGAGCACAGCAGGAGCTGAGAAGAAGTGGCACACGGGTAGCCCTAAGTCTGTGTATCTGAATTCCCAACTTCCACAGTTTCTTCTGCAACATTACTGGGCACATGATAGATGACTCTTTCCCTGATTTTCTGTGGGGCATAACCATTTTTCCACTTCATAGGTCAGCCAGCTAGATAATCAATACATGCAGACCAGTGGGCCCCAAGAGTCATCCTGTAAGCATGGTAATTACATCCAAAAGGCTGTAATTAACAACATGCACCACTACAAGCTCCACTTTTCAAGTGACCAGAGTGATGATTCAGAGCACAGCCCTGTACAAAGCTCCCATTTTAGGCTAAAGAACTGGAAAATTGAGAACTCTTCAATAATTCTATGTTAAAAACATCCTGGTTATAATTATTATGTTCTGCTGGTAACAGGATTTCAAGTATAATTACTGACCCATATTAGAAGAGTAGGGCAACCAGTAGCTAGCTTAAAGTAGTTAACTTGCAATTAGCTTATAATGATTTCATTACTTGGCACATTGTTTTCTTACATAAAGCTCCAATAATTTCTTTTCTAAAATTACAGAGAGAATTGCTGATTAGGAATCTCCATGTGAGCCTGGAATTTATGCACTTGTTTAATTTCAAAATAAATAAAACTAAATTATATACTTATGTACATGTAGGCCAGGCCTACTGAGATCTTTAGGAGAAACATATTCAGGCTTTCAAAACAGAGGTACAGACATTAATTTCCATCTGCAAAACAGTCTTTCCTTCCCTTTACAGTATTTACAATAATTTAGGCAAGTAGCAGAATATTTTCACAGCAATCTTAATCTTTGTAATACATTGCAGAAGTTCTTTGTGCTTCTTATGTGCTTTTAACAAATGAATAGCTGTGGATTTGGAAAAAGTCTACATGTATTGATTACACAAGGAAAAAAGCTAAACCTTTGATTTTATATTCTTTCTGAAAAACCTTGATCATATTTGCACATATGTACAAATTTTTTGGAAACATCCTTCAACATTTCTAAACAATAACAAAGAACCAGAGTCTTCATGTTTCCCTTTTTTTTTTTTTTTTTTGTTACCCTTTCTCATCTTCTGCTTCCCACTGGTTTCCCTATCTGTTCTTCTGATTTGGTAAGAAATCCTGCTGCATGTCTGGGAGAGTTAGTAAGGAAAAGAAAGCCTTGCAGTGACAGAGCTGCTCTGCAGGCTGACAGCTTGAGACATGGCTCCTAAATAATTCAGTCTGGGGCCAGACATGGCAATTCTGTCTATGCAGAAATACCTCAGAGTGGAGGTCAAACACTTCACGTGTTTAAGAACAAGCAATTATTAACTGGAATTTCCACACTTTGAAATGGGCTTATCGTTTGCTTTCAACTGTATGGGTAGGAAGTAATAGTATGTATAGACTCAAGTCACCATCCTTAAAAAAAACCCAATAAAACACTCTCAACATTTGTGATTTTAGATTATTTGGGAGTTATTTCAATTTCTTCTGCATTGGAGTTGATGGTGCCTGGTCAGTATAGTGGTGAGTTGAGGGCTAGAGGTGTTACAATCACAAACAGGGATGGTTCTGTAATTTGCAAATGGCAAGGCAACCAAAAAGGTAGGTTATGCAAAGACAGCAGTGAAATGCCATGTGATCAAATATTTAACATTTACACTTCACTTACACATATAATTAGCTTTTTTCCTGAGTATACAAACAAAAGCACATTTCTATTTTCACCCATACACTTTGGGCAGACTAAACTGTATAAATGCAACAGATTATCTGAAGGCTAAGGACCTCCTCTAGGTGCGTGCACACCTTTCTGCACATGATTTTCACACAAAAGAACTTACTCAGTCCTGGGAGAAGTGGATTTCTTAGCACAGTTCACTGTCCCTTTTGCACTGTTACAAAACAAATGCTGATGACAGCAATAGGAATAATGCTTCCAAAAAAAGGGACTGTTTAGTTAAAGTCTATAGAATGCAAATTCATCATGCTATTCAACATGAAAGTTCTTTTCAGCTAGATAAAGGATTTTTGAGGGGTTGTCTTTTTAAATTTTTTTTTCTAACAAGCTTAATGTCTTAGGACTGGAAGCAATCAAACTGGGTATGACTGTGAAGTATAACTCTGAAAATGCTTGCAACATAACTCTGGCCTATTGCAATGTTGTTATTATAGTTCTGGTTTCTGCTGGAGCCATGGCCATGAAGTTGCACAGGAGTCATTGAAGAGTGTTCACAAAAATACCCCTTCCCCTACCCATCCCTCAAGAAGCATGGATTAAATAACTGCTGCTCAGCTGCTCTCTTTTAAATAAAATATTCTCTTCATTTTACATGTAGCAGTGGCAGGTTGAAGTACATTTTGCCTTTGTTTTCTTTTTCACTCCCCAAGTCATGGATCACCAGGCAGGACCACAGTGAGAAAGGGTTTGGCATGTTCAACAAATTTTGCTTGTTTTCTTTTAGCACAGGAAAAAAGGTGCCCAGAGGAACGTCTTTTCTCTTGTTAAACATGGACAAAAAGCACCAGAAAACAGTGCTCAGACAGATTCAGATCAGACAGAAAAGATGTGAAATCATGTCACTGTTTCAAATGAAAGTTCAGGTGTTTTCAGGGACATGCCCTATACCTATGATAAGTATGAAAGTTGCTACTGTTGGTTTATGCTACTATCCTAAATATTTTTTTGGAAAAATTATCCACAAATGGTTTTATTCTCAAAAACATGTTTTTTTTCCTACAGAAGTGGAAGTACTGGGGAAAAGCTTAGCCCAGAATGTTAAGTGGGTCAGAGGAAGACAAAAAATAGAAACAGATTGGTTTGGTAGAGGATGTGAGAATGGTTATGTGATCTAAAAAACTCCAGATTCCATCCTTGGTAGTTTCCACACCAAGGATTTCTTGTGAGGCAGACTGAAAACACAGTATTATGTATTTGTGCCATCCTCTGCTCTTTTCCCTACCACTTACCAATGGCAACTGTCAGGGACAAAACATTCATCCTGATGGATTTTTAGTCTGCCTTGATATGGATTCATGTTTGTAGGAACCTTGAAATTCATGTTTGTAGGAACCTTGAAAACTCCAGTTTGGGAGGCAGCTAACCTTGAGATCCTCAGAGTGCTCAGGACAATCTACCTGCCCTGTGAGCTCACTCAGCTATTTTTTGAGAAATGTAGTCCTAAGCCTAGAACATTATTTTAAAGTTGTGGTGTAGTTATCTACAGGTACTTTTACATTAAACTTCATGTTTAATTGCATGGATTTTCCTACTAATCATTAATTTTGATACTTTTGGAGCTGGAGTTCATGAACACCTTGACAGTAATGACTAATCAATATCTAATCCTGTCATTTGATTCAACATAAAACATATCCTACAAATTGCATTTTTCTGTAGTAAAACACAATACTTTATGAAAAGAATGTGTATTTACCATAGTAGATAAAAATCTTACAGCACTATACAGACAAGGAAAACTGTCCTGGTCATCTGTGACAGCCTCTAAATCCATCATCAGAATAAAAAATATCTGTCAATCGTAATTAAACATTTTCCAGTAGTGTGTAACAAATCTCATATGGCTGGTTATTACCTTTGATTATCACAGATGCTCTACAGTGCTTTCATTGTTTATCTAGCTGGCTGATGGCTTCCAGTGTAGGTAGGTGTCTCAAACTGTATCCACAGCACCTTCCCAGCCAGAGGTGCTGGAAGAGTACCACAGGCAGAGATGTCTGCATGCTTAGCCAGACTCAAGAATGTGAAATATTGAAAGCTGAAGAAAGAGTCAAGACTCGGAAGCAATGTACAAAGCTTAAGTAAATTCTTCTACTTATATGGCAAAGCTGAGAAAGCAGCTTTTTATACATATTTTCTCCCATTATACCTCCTCTCCTCCCACACCAAGAAATAGTCTCACTTATGAGGACACTAGGATGAGAGTGGTTGAGGCAAATGTTCCTATATATGGAAGAGTCTGAGTTAAAGATAGCTTGAGATGACAGATCATGTTAAATTCTCATCATGCCCATGCTTGTCACAGTTACTGTAGTAGAGATTAAATGATGAAGGAAAACCCCACTATTTAATTCCAGACGCTTCATGATGGGAAAAAATACTTGAAAAACTGAGAAAGAGTCCTAAATTCCTATTTATTTCCTCTCATGATACCATCTGTAATGTTAGTCTACATCTTTCAGTGAACCTGAGCAAGCATTTATGTTTTCGGTTAACAGCAATGTAAAGGTGCCAGATAATATCTGTCAAAAAATGGTGCAGTTTTTCATTCGAGAGGACAATCTCCATAGCCAAACGACCTGCAAGATGTGTTGCAGTGTAACCATAATTCAAACCACAAGCCTATAATATGTGGTTTCTGCTGCCAACATATAATGTTTGCTGAATATTTAATAAAGTGTTCACAGACTTTAGCACTATATGCAGGCAGTTTCCTTAAATGGATAAGGACATTGATAAGAAATGTGATTGCCATTTTTATTGTCAGTCCTGAGGTATGCATGTAAATGTTTATCATCTTTACAATCTGGTTCTATACAGAGAGGTTTTATCCATATAGTTTGTAATTTTTAAATTACATGTGTTTGCTACAACAAATATTTCTATCACATGCCTTTTTCTGGTTTTAGATTAAAACTTTATCATCTCCTAAATGCGATATTTTATGAAATCTTTCTTTTTGTGTTGAATTCCTGTGCCATAAAGACATAATGAAGACTTCTCTCCCCACAATAGTCTTTAATAGGAAAACTTCTAATAACTAAATAGTAAGCCAAATAAAAGAGGACTGAGCCTGTATAACCAGAGTTACACAAGACTGCTCTCACTCCAGGTGACAAACATAGAAACTGGCACAGCTGAGGACCACACTGCTCTGGAGACAAGAGCCTCCTCCTACTTTCCACCCTGTGGGAAATGAAGAGTGGCTGGTTGGTCCACATAGCTGCAAACCCATTATTTTTCCTTACCACCCACCTATCACCCAATCTGCCTCCAAGGCTCTGTAGGTGATCCCATGGAGGACAGATCCTTGGTGTACAGGCAGATAACATTTGGCACGGACTCCTCTGCCTGAGGATTTGACTCCTTCTCTGAGTTCAACAGCAGCAGGACCACTCTCTCCACCATACACTTCTTATCTGGCTGGTAAAGCTTTCTCTGCAAAGATGCCTGCCCTGTGCTCCACTCATGACACTGGGTTCAGCAATGCTGCCATTCATTGTAATGCTGAATGAAACCTGCTTTCATTCACATTTCTGTCTGAGCAGGAGGAGAGGCTCAGGCTCCACCAGGGGCTTCAGGGCAGCTCAAGCTACCAAGTGCAATGCCAAAAGAGGTCTAAATGCAGCCCATATCCCAGCCCTCTCCATTGCATGCAGCTCCTGTGGTGGTCTTTCCATAGAGGCCTGCAGTGGGGCTGTAAAAACACAGCATGGTAAATTCAGAATGAATATGTAGAGTATGTGTACATGGGCATGCATTCAAGATGTACACTTCACAGCTGGATTTCAGAACTGGCAAAGCTAGAGTGCAAAAAATGAGAATAGTTTTCCATGAGACAGTTTCAGTCTTGATAAAGAAACATCATTTGAAGAGTGAAACAGCACTCAGGGACTCCTTTTGAAATTCCTGCAGCTTCTATCCAGACTTGGTTTCAGCTGTTCCCTCCGCCTCTCCATGGTTAATTTTAAGCATCCCATAAACACACATGGAGGGAATGAAGGGCAGGATTGAGGGAAAAAAATGGGACCAACTTCATTCTCATTCAAATGGAGAACAAACCAAACAATCCAAATATCAAAGCAATTTTCTGTGAAGCTTAGTGGCAGACTGACAGAGACTGATAGTTGCTTAAACATACTGTAAGCAGATTAATAATAATTATTTAATAGGAAGCTGAGTACATTGTACCTAGTTTGGTTACAAGCTGTACAGATTGCTACAAGCTGTACAGATTTCTTAGCCTTTTCAGAGTGGATAAAATAAAAAATTACTATGTGCTAGAAGCTTCTTTCTTTGCTGACAGGAACCAACTACACTTTTGCCCCCTCTTAAACAAACCAGTGTACTTTTCACTCCATAAATCTCATATTACTTCCTTCCTTTTCATTTATTTTGAACCAGAAGGAGGAGTTTTTAACAGAAGTGCTCTATGGCAGCAGGAGGAAAACAGCAAATCAGGATGGAAGCTGCATAAGGAAAGTAAATCAAAAGTAATAAAATCATGGAGATCTAGCAAGGTTTGTGGGGGAAAATGAAGTCGAAGTTGACTGAATCCAGAGCTGGAGAAACATTACACATGAGAAAACACCATTAAAAATAGGCTGCACTCTTAACAGATGAGATGGGAAATGAAGTAATAATTTATAACAAAGATAGGAAAAAACCTGCCAGGTTTGCAAATTTCAAATGAGATGCAAGTTTGAATAACAAGTGATAATGAAATGCAAGCACACAGTCTTAAGGGTAGAACACCAAGGAACAATTTAATTAAAAGGAAAACAATATGCTCTGCAACACAGGATCAGAAAATAACATACTGGCTGATGTTTCTGTTCAGCTAACTGAACTAAGGTAGCTATCTATCTGATAGAGCAAGCAATACATTCCAGTGCTTGAAAAATTTTGCATAAAGGTTTGAACTTGACCTGAAAAATACCAGTAATGACTTAGATCATTGTTCCAAATAGGCATTTTCTAAAATTCTTTCATCTGATTTTAAGTGACATGAATATGAAACAAATGGAAATGTCTGTGGGCATAAGAACTGCTACGCATGTATGCCTTTTAAAAGTAGCTTTACATTCAAAAGCAGAATATGCCAAGCATTTACTGTGATAAATATGGCCATTTTTTCCCAATCCCTAAGAATGGCCTTAAAAAATTCACAGTTTGGCAAGCCTTCTAAAAAGGAAAAAAACCTCACACCCTAGAAATCTCATATCTGATACTAAGCAATGCAATAAAAGAGTAGCTTATTTTATATTAAAGGATATTAACTACAGTATAGGATATTGCAAAAGAAGAAGGTCTGCAGATTTGTAAATGAATGGCATGCATGATTTATAAATGCAAATGTGAATAGTAGGTGATAATGAAATACAAGCAAAAGAATACACATGATAGATCAGATACTCTGGGAGGTGGGGGAAGTGTGCTGCACTAAATGTACATTTTCAAATGTCAGAGCTGGAGCCAAATGGCATGAGAAATCAGCATCTTAATAGAGTGGAATTATAGGAAAATAGCATGTGGATAGCACCAAATGAAGGTAAAGATAGAATGAGTGTTAACAGTTGTGTGAGAAAATACACTACTAAGGTGTATTAAAAATAAAGGCACTAATCTTAGTCTCAAAAAGAAAATACTGCTTACATTGCCCACTAAATTTAGGCAAGATTACCAAACCTCAGAAAGTCCGCAAAAGAAGACAATGTATATGGATGAATATTAGCTTAAGTTAATGGATATTCTTGATTTACTATGATTAGTAATATACAAATACAATACCCAGGAGACAGACAAGGAATACAGACTCAGAGGACAGTAACTGCTCCTGGGGAGCCAAGGCAAAGCAAACACCAAGAGGAGCTTTTTCACTCAAAAATACCTTTGGACACATAGCCCAGGTACCAGCAAATTTCCTTCCATGTAGCAATGACAGATTGAAGGAACTAATCCATGCTTTCCTATATGTTGACTGGTTCTGTAGTTAACAATTCAGCTGTTGTTTAAACTGAAGGGCTGTGCATCAAGAAACCTTACAAGTGTCTTTTGAAGAATTATGTGGAATTCTCTTTCGGGAGGAACTGGGGTCGGGGTTAAAAATGCACTCACCATATACAACTTTGCCTGACAAGAGAGAAGAAGTAGCATACTTTGATAAGGCTGTTAAAAACCAAAAGAGGGTAAAGTCAGACACAGCTCCATTAAAAATAAAAAAAAAAAAAGAAAAAAGAAGAAAAAAAGAAAAAATAGAAAAATGTGAACTGTGTTTCATGGGTCTGCCTATTTAATCTTGTCTTGGCATCATTGCAGTAGCTGTCCGCTGTTTTCCTACTGTTTTTTAAAGCTGCAATGATTTTTGTGTTGATATGCAGAGGCAGTTTGATGGCCTTCCATATCTGTATTTACAATTTAAGTATTACTCACAGAGGACTCTATCAATATGCAAATTATTAAAACAGAACGCTAATAAAACAATAAAAAATAAAGAGGCTAAGTATCTAAATTTTCTGTAACCTGTAACTTGATGCCTCATGTAAAGCCTATACGTAGATAAAATGAAAGCTTGGAATTTTTGGGCAACTTTGACAGCTGACTTTTTAGAAGGTTTCCATCAATTAAAATCATAGCTTGGCCTGAAATTGAACCATGGATATCTGGCTTACTTTTCTTTCATGTATTTCATGATCTCTACCTGAAGCAGCTATACCAGCTTAGAGAATTTAGTATAATGTTTTAGGTGGCACATGTAAAGATATAAACGACTAAACATGAAATGTAGGAACAAGGAAAAACCCTCCTTAGAATGGATATATTAAATATTTAAGTATTTATATAGTATATAACAGACTGCCAGTTTTATCTGGGCACCCAAGATATCCACAGGATGTTATGAGGGAGTCATTCAGAAAAGAGCTTTCAAAAGAGCTGCAGCATGGCTGAACCTTCAAAGGGTTAATTGCATGAGTGTCTACTCCATTTACTGATAAGCAGAAAATGTTGTAATTTTTTGGATTTATGAATTGCTGGGGTCAGTCTGTATCTTGCACACAACAGTGTCTGTCTAGCTCTATCCCTTACATGCTGGGCAGAGACAATTCCTCTCTCTCCTGGAACCCCAGAGCCCTCTAAGCCGCTTGCTCTGTAACCTTGGCAGCTGGGGCTAACACAATTCTTCATTTTTGTTTTTGCAACTGGGCCTCTCTAAATAAAAACTACAGAGCCTTGTTAGCCAACAACTGAGCGTGAAATCATGACATTGCAATCCCCTACTCTAAGACTCAATCAATATTTTTTCATTACAGATTTGTACAGTTAGGTCAACAAGAAGAAAAATGTGCATGGAACAAAACAGACTAAACAGCAGAGAACTAGAAAATCTCTTCCAAACTGCAAGATTATTTTCATTATAATGATGTAAAGATACGCTCTGATGTAGTTTTCAAATAAAAATGAAGGAAACCTACATTAGATTGGACACAACAAAGTGATCTGTATGGCCTGTACTGATGCATCTTGGTAGTATAATCTGTTTGTCATTCAAAAGGTTTATTATTCCTTTAAAAAAAAAAATTACATCATTGTACATTAAGCAAGTGTATATATAAGAGACATTTAAAATGCTGTATTTTCTGGATGATACTCTCATTGCATTAATTAGTAGGAGGGAGGATTAGATAGAGGCACAGGGCTGAGCTGGTACATTTCAGCTTGAGAATCAGGGGCAATCTGCTCCACAATGTAGTTGCTGCTCTGACCCATTTCCAACAAGTTTTAGCTCAGTAGTATACACTGGACCACTTGTTTTCCTGAACCATGCTGAAAATCATGAAGATAGAACCAAGCATACCTAAAATTTTTGATAATTTAAAGGTGGTCACTACAGACTTTTACTAGGCAAAGTAGGTTTTACTTTACCTTCTACAGTTTTGGTGGCAGGGTAACAATCCCTAACATAAATCCTCATGATAAGTCAGGATAATTTATTAACAGAAATAAAGACCATAACTGCATTTTAAAAACGTTATTTTTACATAATCAAACATTTGTTGAAATAGTATTTTTATCCTGTATTTGAAGAGAAACATCACTTTGTACCATCAAATATTCTTACTCCAAGGAATTACGGTTACAATAAGCCGTACAATAAAATATGTGTTATGTGTTAGATGTGAATCTATTTCAGAGCAGCTACATTGCAATGTGAATTGAACCTCATATGTATGTACACTCCTGGTGAAAAATCACTGTCACTTAATAATAATATGAAACCATGGCCTTGATTGGAAGGACAGCCATCACAGAGGGATTATAATTATAATAAAAGGGATTATATTATAATCCTTGTGACTGTTTTACCCTAATCAAGTTGCTTGCTGAAAGCCCTAAGACCGATTTTTCTTCTGATAGGAACACCCTCAGAAAGGGTGGCTTTGTTACAGGTCTACATTGTTAAACTATTTCTTCTACTGGAAGAGCATCTGCTTACTTGTCCAAAGACGGTCTCACTGCTGGGTAGGAATTGGCTTCTTCAAATATAACTTCAGTTTTCAATCTATCTTTCCTAAATCCCAAACAAACCCTCTGTCCTCCACCACTGTCTTACAGAGTTCAAAAAGCCAAAATACTTAATGAGGACTTAATGAGCAAAAAAAGTCACTTAATAATCTACAGAGGACTGAAGTTTAACTTAGTTGGTTAGAGCACGGTGCTAATAACGCCAAGGTTGTTGGTTCAATCCCACTACAGGGCATTACTGAAAGAGGTGATGGTCCTTGTGGGTGCCTTCCAACTCAGAATATTCTGTGAGGTGTTTATAAATTTAAAATGGCTTTTGCAAACTCAACTGTTCTTCGTGTCTGCAGCAAATAGAAGTAACTATGGATTCGAACCACGGTGGGAACAGCCAAGTCTTTCTTGATGTCCAACAGTAAGGACAGAAAGACTCTGGAACAGGCTACCCAGAGGAGGTGGTGGTATCACTATTATTGGATGTTTTTAAAAACAGGTTAGTCAAACATCTGTCAGAATGACACAGATAGAGCTGATTCTGCCTTGGGGATGGCAGGATAGACTAGATGACCTCTCGAGGCTCTTCCTGCCCTATTTTTTATGATTCAGTGATTCAGCACATAGCTTTGAAACACCCTGGGGCTTGATTCTTTTCTCACCTCATGTTATTTTTAAACTGGTGCAACTTCACTGACTTCAGTAGAGCTTTTCCTCCCTGTCCTGCAGTAAGTGTGAGAAGAATCAGAACTCACATTTCTTATACAAATGGAGACTGGGTCTACCCTCCCACTGTGCTGCACAGCTGATTTCCTGCAATAACATTTTTTCCCTCTTTAAAGCAGGCAATATCAGTGATTTAAGTCAACCTTTGTATTATTTTAGTAAAAATCTGAGTCCCATTATATGAAGCAAAGGTGAAAAAAAAATTTCAGTAGAAACATTCTTTGCAATTTTCAGTGAATGTCAACTTTTTCTCCCAATGTATTTCTCTTTGTGTAGAGAGATTGGGAATGAGAAAACGTCCACCTCAGCTACCGAAGGAAGCCACAGAAGATAGCAAAGAGGAGGAAAGGAGACAGGAGGGCTAATACTAAGTATTTAGCACTGCCTCTGAAACAAGGACACAATACACTACAGTTGGCTGCAACATCTTGAAGACAAGGTATTCTAAAAGTGTTACAGACTGGGGGTGGGTTTAGCATGTGAGCTAATAAGTACGGAAGCTAATCACATTCCCATTCATCAATCTCTAAGGACAAAGAAATAGATGAAATATGTCAGAAGTCCCTGAAGCTACACAGCATCTAGAATACTACATATTTGAAAATGTCGGAGTTATTCACATTCCACATGAAGTCAGCAGGTTTACACAGAGCTTCAAATACCCAGAAAATCTGTAGTCCATGCCACAGTCAGTGAAATACTATTACACTGCACCAACTTCAAACAGAGGAACCACAGAAAACACAGTCCATACTGACTAATTTGTTCTTTGGCTATCATCATCCATAGATGTTACCTATCTAGGGACATCACCATCTCTCTTGTGGCATTCATATATATATATATATATAATATCTCAAAAGTATTTTCTGCTCATCTGATTTTGCTTTTAATGGATAATAAATTGTCTGCTTATTTTCTTGGTGTGAAACATGCTGAAACATGCTGCTCAGGGCTCCAGCACTTTTTGAGACCTTTGGGAGATCCTGTCTTCTGATTAGTTCTACAGTGGTCACCCCTTTCTATGCTCTCATATACCAGGAACAGCTTATGCAAAACTTCATGAAAAAGATGGTGAAGATAGAAATGGAAAAACTCTCACAGGCTGCTAATTCCAGTGGTAATTGAATTGGCATATTTCCTCTATTCTGGTCAAACTGGGATTTGAGTATTTGTTTCCCTCAAGTAAAGGTTGTGAAATCCCCTGAAACACAAAAATATGATGAAAAGGTCCCTAGTGTGCAAAAGAAATTTCATTTACTTGTGCAGTGCTTTGAGATTTGATTCTTCACTTAAGAGTACCAGATTTCCTTGGGATGATGAAACATTGTATAAAACCCCAAGGAACATGGAAAGGTTCAACTCCCACTTCTGGATTCCTTTCATTAAGAAAATGGTATCTGCAGATATGGTGGGCGGTGGCAGGGGTTGTAAGTTTTTGTCCTGAGGAACAGTTAAAAATTAGTGACAGGTTTCAAGATATGTTCAAAAATGTAGTTTATCTATAAATCTCTGTTTATCAGAGAAACAATCTTTTGAAGCCCTTTAATGACAAATCACTCAGACAAACCTGTACAAAGTTTCATGTGACAGCAAAGTATACAGCCTTGTATTTTAAGAAGTCCTCTGTTAAGCCCCCTCCACAGTACCTCAGAACATGCCTTCTCTGCTTCTGAATTTGAAAGCCTGTTTCACCCTGCTCCTTTGAAAAGGCCTGCTCTGCATCCAAGTTTATCATAAGGTCATCTTCCTTTCTATGCTTTTTTCTGCCATTTTATTTGCTTATCTCAATTAGATTCTGAGCTTTTGAGATGGGTGATGGCAATCAGAGATAGCTGCATGCTGTCATGTTAGTTACTACATGTCAGCTCATTTTGAACTACCCAGCTCTTCCAGAGCTCTTCCAGAGCTGGGTATTCATTTCATCCAGAAATGAATGCTATTCACTTGAACAGGACTTTTCTTTAACTTGGTTGGTTGGTTGGTTGGTTGGTTTATTTTGTTGGGTTTGTTTGTTGTTGGGTTTTTTGTTTTGTTTTCTTTTCCAGCAATGCATTGTGCATAATGGGCAAGGCTACTCCTCAGCCTGAGTACTAAGCCTTCTGAGTATTTTCTGGGAGAAAAAACTCCACAGTTACCTGAAGCATCTTGAGTTTGAAATCTTTTTAGTATTATCTTACTGGTCAGCTGCCCAGATCTCTTCATAGGTAGAGACTGAAATATCTGCAATGATAAAAACTATCTAGAGAAATAAAGAGGCAAAGAAATGGATATCTTTCTAACTGTGAACCTTCATGATTTAATCAGGGGCATGCTTGTATATTCTGTTTTTACTCAAGCTTTGTGCACCTCCTCCCTTTGGTACTGTTTTTTAACCTGTCTAAAATGGCATCACTGGCTGTTTGCTCATTCAGGGAATCAAGTCCAATATAGTTAAAGCAGTGAATACAGCCTCTTTAACACAGTACTTAAAGCAGGGCTACCTTGTCTTCTAATAGATACAAGGACATTTCTGACAGCATTCTCAAAAAAAAAAAGGGACTAAAATCTTCCCACCTGCCACCTCTCTTGCTCATCATAAGCAATACTTTGCATCAGTGTAGAGGCTTGGACCTTGACTGCCTTCATTGAAGGAGATGAGCAAGTGAGCAGTCTTTACACTGCTCACTAGAAGTGATTAGAAGCAGTATTTCCTAGCCTCAAAAAATTGGTTATGTTTTTGTAAGACTTCTCACATAATTAGAGTTAAGAAAGTTCAATTAAAGCAATTTACTTCTGTCTCAGTTTTTAGTTCTTAATAATAATATGAATTTCATTAATAATATGCATTCATGGGGTTGTCTGAAATTGTGCATTAACATTTCTCCTAAAGCAATATACTTTTTATCTACATGCTATTTCCCTATCTTGTCTGCATAAGGCCCCTAGAATTTCTTTTAAGATATAGCAATTCAATAATTACTCAAGACTCCCATCTACAAGTTAATATGACTGGAGCATTTAAGTATCATTGAACAGGCAGGAATTAGTTCCAAATGGAAAGGCCAGTCAGTTACCTCAGTAAAAACAGATTGTGTGCAGAGGGGGGTAGCAGTCTGCAAAGCTGAACACATGGCCTGAGATCTCTGCATGAAGGAGTATCATTTAATATACTATTGCATGGTACTTAGTGTGACTGAGCCTAGCCTTGCTCTGAGCCAGGGGAGCCACATCCTAAGACAAATGTAAAATAATGACATTTCTCTTCCATAATACACAGAACACATTCCTAAACAAAGACCAAAATTTCTAGAGTCAAAGATACAGCAAATTTTTAAACACTGCAATCAATGTCAAGGCCTTATGGTGCACTTCAGGCTAGTGACCAGCCACATTCTGCAGATAATGAAGAACTTGGTAAGAAGAAGGAATAACAAAGTTGACAGCAAATACACGGACTGATCACCATTACATAGCAAATATAAAGAAAAGAAAACATGAAATTGTATTGGATCAAGTAGTAGTTGATAGCAAAGATGACAACATATTACCATATAAATATTGTGGCTGGAGGCAAGTTAATAATGGTCTTGGTAGGTGCAAGTCATTAAGATTTCTTTGTGGTAGCCCTGTAAATTATACATGGGCCTGTTTTTAGGGAAATCACCTTTTTGCAGTCCTAGAGCTTTTATGCCAAATAAAAAAATGAAGGAAGCAAGCAAAATTATTCTTGCTTAAGTAGCAATTTTTTTTAAACAGGAAGGAGTCTAATCATTAGATTAAAAAAAAAAATAATCACATTATGTCAAAATGAATCAATGCAGTCAAAAGTCAGGGTATCTGTCCTCTTGCTCCTCAGAAGGCACGTTT
This sequence comes from Leptocoma aspasia, assembly GCA_013399835.1. Taxonomy (NCBI): domain Eukaryota; kingdom Metazoa; phylum Chordata; class Aves; order Passeriformes; family Nectariniidae; genus Leptocoma; species Leptocoma aspasia. The sequence goes on along the minus strand of VXAX01003726.1, from coordinate 316,087 downwards.
TACCTAATGAGTGCTGGGGGAGGGCTGGGAAGCTCCTTAATAAACACATTAACATACATTTTGGTGTATGCCTGGTATTTTCCAAGTTCTTAAGAATCTCACTAAGTTAAGGATGATATGCAAAGCTGTCAAAGTGAAGTACAGTCCATATTCAAAAATGCTAATATTAACCCACATATACAAATATATATATATAATATATATAAATAAATAATTAACATGCAAGAGTTCTCTCTTCACATTTAAAGAAGATACTTTCAAATCTTTCAATCCACTCAGATTAGATTATGATCTCTTAAGCAAGCAGTTTTTTCAGCAACCCCAGCTAAAAACCCTTTCTAATTTCCAGGACGTCAGGTTTTTCCTATGTCATTCAAGATTATTATCACAATTTAAAAATACATTATCCAGCAAAATTATTTTAATGTAACCAAGTATTAGAAGATGATTTTTTTCAGTTAAGAGTTCAGGAAAATGTGATTGACAGAAGCAGGAGTGACAAGGCTACAAATCCAGCTTTAAAGCTCCTATGATTGAGTGAAAATCATGCTGACCCAGTACAATTTAACTCTGTTGTTTCAAATCTGATAAAAACCCCTAAACTCACTGGCTAACCTTGAGCCAGCAGGCTTTATGGTGGTTCCTAGTAACTAGCATGGGGCCACTGTACTCTGCTCAAATGAGATCAGGTATCCATTCTCAATCCTGATCAAATTTGGGCTGCTGGGAAAGCAGGAGTGCACAGACCCCATCTCAATGACTGTGGAATGATGGCATAATTGTAGTAAATGCTGGAAAATCTCCTTGTGCAGTAAACACACCTCTAACAGAGTGTTATTCCTACAAAATATATTAAAGCCTTTGTAATAGTTCAGAAATTTATTTCCTGGAATAACAGACTTCTGGTGCTTTAAAAGACAAAATGTAGCACAAAGGAGCTCAGCTAAATGAACAGTTCTTCCATATCTTTCTTCATGCCAAATAAAAATAAATTTCACAAAATAGGGAAGGTCTATTTGGGAAAAAGCCCAGAAAACTAAAGGGGATGTCTGGTCTCAGAGATGACCTAATTTGACATATTTAGGAGGGAATTTCTGTCAGCAGGGAAGTAGAATACAACTTTCCCCACTGGAACAGGACTGACCATATGCACACACTCAAGGCACAGCTAACGTGGAGTGTTGCCCTCTTCCAGACCATGTACATTCCCATACTGCAGGAAACAGAACAGACCAAATCTTGACTTCAGTAAAGTCTAAGTAAATGGCTGCACCTACAGAATCTTAACAGCATCAGCTGGGACTCAAACTCTATTCCTTCATGACAAAGAACATGAGCAACACATTTCTGACTACAGCTTCCCAGCAGACGGCCCTTTGTCCAGTGACTCCAAATAGCTCTGGATTCACATGACGTGCACACAGCACACTACTGTCACTCAAAAAGGAGAAAGAACTACCAGTTAAGTGCAACTCCGTGGTTCAAGAGACTCCCTCCTCAGCTTATTTTCTCCTTTGGTGCACTCACAGTCTTAAATTTTTTTATTACCCAGTGAAATTCACTCTAAAAGAAACAACTCTTGGAATAACAAAATAAAAAGGAAACACATTTTCCTCCCTTAAATCAAAACCACTGTGCCAGCCTGGAATCCCCTAATGACAACATGAGCCCAAGACAGAACAATGGCATAGTTGCTTGATAAATCACAGAAAGTGAAATTAATATTTTATAAGCGGGAATGGAAAAGTCTGTCAGGAAACTAAGGCTCTGCCAGGATTTCATTCCAAACCACATCAGAATGAGATACCAGAATACAACTAAAACTATGCAACTTGTCCTGTGACCCTTTTGGTAGTCCATCTAAGTCACCTGCAGAACCGTATGAAAAGAGAGTGGGACACTTTTCTTTTAAAGGAACACTGATCCATTTCCTACCTGGTGTAGGTTCTTATCAAAGAATTCACGTGAATTTGCAATATGAGAGTTGAAGCTCAGATCTGCAGCTTTCCAAGTGGAAAGGCAAGTCCGTGGCAACACAAGTGATACCAGTCTGCATGCATGCACACCTACTCACAAATGTTTCTCATTCTCCTTCAGTTGTACCCCATTGCTCTTGCTCAAAAGTTCACGTCTTTCAAGGATTTGTTTTTTCCATTGTATCACAGGTGCTGAAGATTGCATGCCATGCACAAGTAAGAAGTTCAAGTAACTTTACAATCTTGAGTACTCTAACATCGTGAGCCATCACTGTTTCTTTCAACAATTTTTGCTCAGTGATCAATTAGCCACTGTCTAAGCATGGGGAGTCACCATATCCACCCTCCCGTTAGTGCCATAAAAAGAAATAAGCAGTCCTTTATTAAAATTCAGCACTTGATAAAGACAGCTTTTGCTATGTGCTTAAATTTTACTTTGTGTATTACTCTAAAAGACTGGAATATAGATTTATTTGGAAACTCTTTTTTGCCTTCCAATTATTAAAAACAATATTTTATTTTAAATTTTATTTTCATCAGTTCACTCCCTGTTGACAAAAATGCCCTGCTTAAAGCACATTAAAATAGTGAATCAGAAAATGGATGCCCTAATTTACTAAATAAAGTAAAAAAAATAAAAGACAATGTAATAAAAAGATAAAGCCTTCATAGAGAATTGCAGCAATTATATCTCCACAGCTACAATATAACCCAAAACTTTGCAAACCCTTTGATTATTGAACCATGGCTGAAGTGAATAATTTGTCTTTCACTAAGAAAACAAGCACATTCATTCTCACCACAATGGAGAGAGGCAGTTTTAATTAAACCTTATCAAAAGATGAATAAAGAATAAACTCAATACCCATTCCACAGGATTCTATTTTCATCTGTTTAGTTTAAGCTTGCCATGTTCATGCAATAATTAACCACTGTCCAAGGAATGCTGGAGTTGTGTTAATGTTGGTAAAGATTTAATTAGTCCAATTATCTGGAGAGTATTGAAGGCTCAGCATAGTACCAATTTCTTCAGGCTTTATACATACCTCAGATCAAAATATATTAAACTGAATTATAAGTGAACAAAGAAAATTTACTCTTTTACTTCAGCTCCTGAATGAATGTGTGTTTAATAATTTTACTGCCCTCGTTTTAAAATGAGGTTTCAGAAGTAGAATATGTAAGCTGTGACTTACCCAGTCTTCCAGATTAACTGGTGGTTTTTTTTTTCCCTAAGTCATCTTATATTTTAAACAAAATTAAGTTTACTTTAGAAAAGAAAACCCAATGCTTCTTTAAGCAGGAAAAAGTATAGTTCCTTTTATATTTTTTCCCCCCACTGCCTACATATTTTACATCTTTCAAGGAAAGTGAGGCATTTAAAAAGCATTGAAAGCAGTGACACAGACAACTGTTTCAATCTGTCAGACAGCATGGACAGACAGTAGGGATCATTTTAGAAAATAGAGCGGCCCCCCAGCGGCCTGACCTTCCTGGTGGGAAAGCGAACACAGCGCGGTGCTTGACAAGCTCACCAACAAAGGAGTATATTTAGTCCCCCCAAATTCTGACACGCTTCTCAAAGGAAAAACGCAAACCGGGATGAGGCGTCGGTGACTGCTGCTAACAAAGGGTGAGTTCTAATTGGAGATTGCACCGTTACTGTGAAACAAAGAGGAAGAGATGAAAAGTGAAAACACCACTTCACTACATGCAGACTGTAAGCGTTGGAGTGAGCCCAGTTTCTATTTTTTTTAAACTGTTCAGCTCCATATTAGAGGCTATTCAAGTTGCAAGCCCTCTGGATCTGTATGTGCAGCTCCTGCTGCCTTCAGTGGGAACAGAGCCCAGCGTTAGAAGATTTCCCTCTTTGTGTTACTCAAATATTATCATTAGCTATTCTTTAGAAGGGATGTTTGAATAAACCACATTCATTTTCCTGTAAGGTTTAAATGACATGTTTATTACTACCATGGTTCGTCCCTGTTTTCCCAACAGTGTGTTTTGGAGTATGAGTTCTTTATAACCAGTGAAAGCTGCACAAAGATGGCTAGCATGTGAGAAAGTCACAGGAGTTTATCCCCTTGAGGAGCTAAGCACTGTAGGATGATGTTATCATTATCTTATGAAGCAGTAAAAACTTATGAGTTAATATAAAAATATCTGTTTTGAAATTGCATACTACATTATACCCAGGCTGGATTCAAGCTGCTTGTGTCTTTAGGCAGTCAAAAACTACTTTACAGATTGCACTGCTATACTTCCAAGCAATAAATACCATTTGGTAAATAACCCTTGTGAAATACTGTACCTTATTTTCTACTACTCATTTCATCTGGAAAAAGGTAAATTTTAAGGAATAAATTAAACTAATAAGAGAAGGTGTGAACTGCACACTGAGTGCCAACTGATGCCTCAGTTCAGCTCCTGTTTTTAGCAAAATTCAATCTCCCCTTCCAGTTGTTCTCTAGGGTGGAAGAAAAAGGGAGATGCTGAAATTCATTCAGGCTTTTCTTGACTCCAGATGGCAGATAATGCTCAGCCAGCAACAGGATATGGCACATTTTCCATCAACCACCTCCCCTTTCTGACGACTGATTTTCAAGTTGCACCAACAATCTGAGGACTGGTGGTCCTGTGGCCCATTGATTGCAGACTTGCTTCTGCCTGTGTTTCTGTGAGAATTTATGACAACCATGTGGGAGAAAATAAGGCTAATAGATGATTAAGTATTTAATGATTCACATTTATCACTAGCTAGGAAAAAAACCCCTCAGCTGAAACATCAATGTCTGTCTCTGAGTGAGCATAAAGAAGCATTTCAGGTTAAAAATACCACCCCAAACAAGTCAGAGCATGTATAACTGAGAGCCAAATTTCATCATATGTGGACTCATTTATTAATATTAACAGGATTGTATTTTTTTCCCTTAATTATAACCCTTAAGCAACTGTAGAGGAAACACAAATATAGCCATACAGGTATACCCAACATCATTCTTTGGTATCTTAGAAATTGCTTCATCTTCTTTCCCAGAATTTCACCAACGCTTAAAGACAGTACTTGTTTTACTAGAGAAAATTCAAGCTCTGTTCAGGCCAGGATGTTGCTCACCCTAACACTCACAAAGCATTACTGAGAAACATGTGTTGCTTTACAATGACTATTAGTTACAAAGCTGATGAGAAAATGAGCTAAGTATGTACAGACATATTTATAGAAAAAATTATACATACCTATATATATATATATAGCATTATATGTGTGCGTGTATGTATGTGTATGTATATATATATATATACACACACACGTGCACACACACTATTTCCATGAGTATTACCATCCAAATAAATAATTCAGTACTAGCTAAAACCATTAAGACTATGGCAATCACACACAAAAAAATTGCAGCAACAAAAAGCAAAAGCCATCTATTTCAGGTGCTATGTTGTTAGATGACCTATTTTGTAGCTAAATATGAATCATATCCCTGAGATGATGCTCTTTGTCCCATGTGAAAACCTTGGAAGCTGGCAGTATACACTGTAAGTGGATAGTCATTCTAAGGAGGAGTAATTTGCCTGCCACCACCTTTAAATAGTTTTGGGTTTTTTTAAACACAAATCAGCTATTTTATCTGGAAAAGCTCTAAGGCATGGACTGGGTCTGCTGCAGATTAAATACAAAAGAGGTTTGAGGCTTTTGGCTCAGGTGAAAAAAACCCTAGAAAGTACAGAAAAGATCTTAGTAGAGACGCAACACTTTACCCCAACTAAATTTCAAAACACTGTTTTTAGTTGGTATGAAACTGTCTACTTGTTTAAAAAAGAACTGTGTTGGAGAAGGCAGCAAGATTTTGCCTGCCTCAAGCCTGAAGAGTATCTGATTTTTATGCTCTCTGCATTTTGAGAACATAATTCTCCCTTTTTTCTCCTAGTCTGAAAACATTTTGTAATATATGAATTCAGCCGAGAAGTATTGGGGAACTTTGTCTACACCAAAAAAAGGAACTTTAGGGTATTTTGTGAAGATAATGGAAAGAACTTGTTCGGGTCTGCAGTGTAAGTAATTTTTACCACACAAATTCCTCGCTTTTGTGTTAGCAAAGAGGAATACTTTGAGTCTTTCAGTTTAGGAGATCTTCAAACACACAACAGTGTGTAAACAATCCCAAAGTACATAACTTTACTCGAACAACCTCCAGTCTGTGTGCAAGGGCTTCAGAAAGGCCCCTTCATCAGATTTCCTTCTGCTCTTCACACTGAACAAAGCCTTGGCTGACAATACCGAAATCTCCTCCTTTATTTGGATTAAACCCCCTTTGCAGGAGAAGTATGCAAATGCTATACGTGTTTCTCTTGCTGAGGCTACTCTAACCCAGCTATCTTTTCACTGTCTATTTTCCCCCAGCAGACCATCCTATCGGCTGACAGGGGGACCAGCCTTTTAATTCAATCTTTCACAACACTGACAGTTGGATGCTGGGGCCTGCCATGAACTCTAAAAGGAGCTCATTTAGTCATAATTAACTATTCCCTGCATATTTCCTAAGGTATGGTAATTGTGCTAAAAGCCAACAAGTGAAGCATTCATTCTGGTTTTCTTTTAAGCTTTTATTTTTCCACAGCAGTCTCTTTCTCCCCTCCTTTCCCCCCAGCCCCCCGCCTTTTTTTTTTATTTAATCTTTTCTTTCTTTCTTTTCTTCCTCCTTGGAAACATTTAGAGTAAAGAAAAGGAATGACGGTGGAGATAGGGAGCTGCGGAAAACTGTGATGTGGGCAGTTCAAAAGGCAAAGTCTGCCATATGATACAGGACCCCATGGCAGCACTGAGCTATTCAGCTGGGTAAAACATAAAGAAAAATGAAATGAGTAGAATAGAGCTATGTCATTAATGCAGAATGATGGACATCCTATTTGGGTAACAGGGAGTCATGAATATACATTTCTAATTCCTTAGATATGGTGATAAGTGATCTCTGTTTCCATTAGCACCAGAGTACATGTATTTGAACAATCTAAAATCTTCAAGTTACGCAGATGTAAAGCACTTTACACACTATTCCTCCCTCCTCCCCACATCACAAACATGTACCATGTCCCACTGCACGCAGTGGGGTCTCACAGGGATAAGGTATGACAGATCCAGCTCATGTTTATCGTTGTTGAGATAGGAAGCTCTGGGAATCTGAAATGGATTATTTACCTTAAAAGGCAAAATATAATCTCAATTCTGCTCCTATCCATTTCTGGTTTATTTTAATGAAGGAAGAGTTGACAGCACTCTCTGTTTACTTATAGGCTTTGCATCTGTTGAAATTCTCATGCCTTTCAGAAAGTTTGGGACCTACTGGACACCTTTCCATCATAAATGTGCATAGTGCATATACAAAAGCAAGAGACAAGAAAGCTAAGTGTCTCCACATTCCAATCTCCTTTCCATCTGGATGTGCACCAGGAGCAAAGAAATCACTGGCTTTGGATAAGAATGCATGACAGGGCCATGTGTGTGTATGTGTGTGCTGGGGGAAGTGTGTGTTAACACTGCAAGCTCAGCAACTGTGCCAAAAGGGCCAAACACAGCACTGAGGTTCCTTATTCTTATGCAGCATTTTTCCAGAGCCACAAAATGTGGTAGGACCTTCCATGAACAAGGTGAGTAGGATCTGTGAATTACAGAATTTATATTGCATATTTCAGGCATAATGTAACAAACAAAGTCAATAAACAAAGAATCAGATAAGGAAGAGAGACAGCAAAACTTCAGACAACAAGGTCGTGTAACAACTAATTTTGCTTCTGTTCACATATTAATGATCCTGTTTTCACTTTTTGGAGCATCCATCTACAAATATACTACATTTGCTTTAAGCTTGTAAAATATTTAAGAATTAAAAAACTGTGATTTTTTTAGTTGACACACTAGAGTACAAACACTGCTTTGAAAAAAGAATCTTAATATTGAAGAGTAAGGCAGATGAAATTTTTCTAAAATCCTTTCCCCCTCCCTTTATTTCTAGACTATATCAAATTTGTGGATCTATATAGTTTTTAATGGCAGACAAAAAGACACTAAGAGCCAAGCTGACAGGCTGTTGCTGAAACCCTTAATGATCTGTTTTATCATCATGGTCTGGGATTTTGTTTTCTTAGGGGAGGAGGTTTGGGGGTGGGGGATGTTTGTTTAACTTCTGTGCATTATTGTGATCACAACACACAGTGGATTAACAACAGAAATTTAAAACAGAGCATCTCTCAATAGACATGAGCTGAAAATGTTGATGTTTGTTGGCAAGAAACTGTGCTTGTTTCCATGAAAATAAAATGGGTGAGAACACCACACAGATAAGAAACTTTGCAGATCTCACCTGGCAGAGCTCCTGCTTTTTTGCCCACAGGGTTCTAGCTGCCCTTGAGCAGTGTTGCTTCCTCCAGTCCAGACCCTGGAGATGTTTTTTCTACCTCTGATGATCATGTAAGGGCCCGTGTGTTTAGACTGCATTGTGTTTACTCCCTTCCTTCCCCAGGAACTCACGGAAAGGTAATTAGGTTTCTCAATCAGTCTGCTCCATTGAGGCACATTTCAAACATCTTTCTAAATCCCCAGGTGTGCTGCAGTTCCTCTGCCCTGCATTTAGGAGTCTGGGTGAAGGAGAGGTGCCTGTACTGCTGTCTGGTGACATGAGCAGCACTGTGACTCATTAGCAATTCTCCTACTTTAGATACCACATGAACTGGTAGAGTAGTTTCCCAGAAAATTGTGAGGTTTGGAGATGATTTTGGAGAGAGGAGGACAGCCTACACAAGAAAGCAAGTCCAGGACTTTAAAATTTAGAAAATCTCAGCTTTTATGTCATCTGAGGAAAAAAGGGAAGGGTTAATGATCCAAAAGCAATGTTCCAGCTATTAAGAAAATCAAAATCAAGACTTATGCACAAAGTTCCTGGTCAAGGATTTTGACAGGACCAGGTCAAGAAATCTTCACTATGCTCAATCTATCTAAATGCACCTCCTTAAAGATTTAGTAATAGATGTAAATCATTTGTGGGATATTTAATAGAGGGGGGAAGACTTAGTAAAAAAAACCCAAAATGGTGGTAAGGCAAAATCTTAGAAAAGAATTTTGAGAGAAAAATCCTTTTACTGCAGCCCAAGTTAACAACACAGATGAAAAAGAAGATTAAAAAGTGAATTATATCAAAGTCAAGAATTACACAGATACATTTAAAAAGTGGTATGACCCAATCCTAGGTTCAATTTATGGATTGTTTTATACTGCTCTATTTAATTTGAAATATAATACATAAAGCAAAAGTTGAAATGTGACTGATTGAACCAGATTTCATCAACACCTGCTCACATTACCTAGAGTTATTTAGATGACCTCAGGGCTCACTGGATTTTTCCAACACTCTCTACATATCCACCTTCTAAAAAGACAAAGGCAATTCATACAGAAAGTGTTTTTACACACAAGTAATGATAAAAGGAGTCACTGATGGAGTATGGACTACATGTTCACCCAAAAAGTTCACTGCTTCTCACCCGAAAAGTGATTCACAAAGGTTGGTAATGTCACAGAATACACACTAGCAAGTTCCAGTGATTCCTCAAAAATTTGGGGGAGAAAACATAAAAATCAGATGATGAATATGTGATTTTCCCACTCATTGCTTCTGCTTTCCTAGACAGTCAAGGAACAAACCAGTATTTATTTAGAATAGAGAAGTCAGGATTTGAGTGAATGACAAACAACTGCAGGAACAGTAAGTTTTGAGGGGCAGTAAGAAATTTACTACTAATTCCTTCCTGGCTACTATTCTTCATTTGAATTAGAAGCTAACAAAATACTTGTGTCAGGTTTGAAAAACCAAAAATTGGGTTAAAAAGTGAAGAGTAATGGTTAAATCCTTTCTTCTGTTTCAGACTATAATTCTTTTTCTTGCCAGAAAATGTAAATATGTGGGAAATATTAGTTGCTTAACTGTTTTTTCTAATTCTGAGTGATACCTTCTTTGGTCATGAACCTAGGACATACACAGGTCACTAACCCGTGTCACACGTGGTCCTAGAAAAGAGCTTATCTGCACCTGCCAGATTTTCTAGCCAAAACATCCTTCTGCTTATGTCCAAGCAGCTGTTGCCAGATGCAGACAGACACTACAGCTACCACAGATCCCTCAAATATACCTCAGGGTTAAAATCTAGCAGGTCTGTCCAGTGCTTACTGATCCTCGCCCTTAGTCCATGGAGCTAACAGACTTGGAGATTTCCCAGTTTACTCTCTTTTCCCAACAGAAGCCTAATTTTCAAACTCTATACAAATAATTTAAATGCATATCACTTCCCCAAACAAAGTACCAGAGTAGCCATTAAGTAATGAATACTTTCTGAACTTTTCAAATTAGTTTCCAGTTTTTTACTTAAATACTTAAATACTAGTTGGGCATCCGCAGAGCTACCCAAGGTGGGAAAAATTCTACCACAGAATCTGCACAGAGGATATTTTATTCTGATATTTTGCTCTCTTTATTCAACTTTGCAAAGGACTGAGCCTGTGTGTTCATTAGTGCAGACTACAGCAGCCAGTGTTCATAGTGCCTATCTGAAAGAACTTTACACTAAAAAGATATTTGGAAGGTAAAGAATGCTCTTTTTATGGTGCTTTAGTAACTTCTTTTTTGCAAACTATCAGGCTGTTAATCTGAGCTTTTTACATGAAATACAAAACACAAAACACTCATCTGTAAGACTCTGTACAAATATTTTGATTAAGAAACTCCTTTTAAAAATCTGATTCACATTCGGTGGAGAAAGGGAAATCCAACAGCCTGTGGTTACTCAATAAAGCAAATGCTAGCTACTCCATTACCAACTTAAAAACTTTGAAAGATAGAAGAAAACGAAAGCTGAAAAAAACCCAAGGATCTGAACAGTAAGGAAATATTCCTCAGCATCCAACCAAGAAACTGCTTAAGCATGAGCTCCAAACTTCTGAGAAAAGTGTGAGTTTAATATATAAAACACAAAATTCCTTAACAAGAAGGGATACAGTTTGCAAAATAGTTCTCAGAAACCCTTTCAGCTTTTAAGTCCCATTTTCTCAGCCTTAGATGGTATTGTTATGTCTATGTTAGTTTAGATAAGGGAGCCAGCCCTACTCCCATTGAAGTCCATGGAATACTCCCATTGTCTTCAGGAGGAGCAGAGCTAGACACAAAGCTGCACAAAGATACCATGATAAAACAGTCTGGCAGGTACCATGATCCCATCTTATTTTCTTAACATTTCTGAAAACACTGTGTGTGGGGGAAAAAATCTATGCAGCCATTTCTACTGATATGCAATATGCCTTTTATATTAAAATACAGACCAGTGAAGCAAATGAATGTTTAGCAATATTAATAGCCAGGGGCTTGTTAAACTGCCTGGGATGAAGAGTTTTCTTGCAATTTTACCACTACAGGATATCTTGGAGAAGACTAAGCATTTTGTAATGCTGATGTTTTATATGTGCATTCTTTAAGTCCCTGACAGGAAGCAGACCCTGTAGTCTTCATTTCAGATTAAATTTTATACAGTAAGCCTGAATGCTTTATTTACTTTTAAATCCATACTTTCTAAGGGTATGTAGTTTTTCTTGGAAATGAAATTGTATCATGCAACTGAAATTGCATTCTGATTTTATGCAGTCCAACTAAGCATTAAAAACGAGCCCTTTTATAATTCAACTTGCAACAGGAACATGTCTTTTTTACAACAGCAGCTTGCAGTAAACCCCCAACCCTGCTTCATACAGAAGACAAACCACTGCTCCATGTTAATAATGAATGCAGCTCATATCCACTGTGTTCTGTTAAATTGCTAAAATTGCCCAGATAAACCATTTGAGAGTATGTCAGGTTAAATTAATACAACATGACCTGATCACTTCCACAGCTGGGAAGAAAGAAGTTGGCATTCTTTAAATCCAGAGCTCAACCTGGAGATTATGCTAAATTGCTTCATTCATAGTCCACACTCCTCCGCACATGTCAGGAGGACAGCATTTGTCCCCTCTAGTGATAAACAAATTATACATGAAATCAATTCCACTTCACAATAATTTTCCCTGTTGGGTATTATCTTTCCTCCTCTGCTCCCTCCAGTTAAGCTTGCATCCTGTAACTTGCTAATGAGCTGGGGGCTTTCTGTTCCAGGTGGCACCCCCTGCCTCGAAGTCACGACATTTCCCATTTCGAATGCTGCTGGCATTTTTCGACAGCTCCTGCTAACCAGCCTTTTTGACCTGCACTAAGAGGAACTCATCTGATCGAATGCTCTAACCTGCCAATCACACCAGCAAATGATCTTCACAGTCACTCCCAAGGCAGGAGGGGAAAAAAAAAAGGGAGAGCGAGAGAGGGGGAGCGAGAGAGGCAGCTCGAGAGAGTGATGGAGCAGGCAAGCAGGCAGCCTCTGCAGCGACCTAATGAGAGTATTTTAAGTCTCTAAGACAGCTGAAACATTGAAAAACTGGTGGGAAAATTAGGACAGAACTGAATGCCTGGTGCTGTTATTACTGCTTTCTTTACACCCTGAGACCATTTTGAAAGCAATACCTCTGAGATGTGCCATTTTCAAAAGAACAGAAGTTAATTTTACCATATAAATAGAAAACAGATATATTTTTCCCTGCCACTATCAATATGCAAACCTCATAGTTCTGCTCTGCCAAATGCTGTTCTTTACAGAATTAATTAGGAGCTGTAAGCTCATTAAATGAGTAGCTTCACCTAGGGATGATTATGAATATTTTTTTGTTGTTGATGTAAGCCATAAATAGCACTTTTAACCTAATTTAAATGCTGGCAACATTTACACCTCTGTATCTACAAATGTTTGCACACAGATACATAAGACAACAAATACAGTATCTGCAGAGTCTAGATGTCACTTCATGGGCTGAAACCAAGCAGAGTCATGATAATGACTCAGTTGTTTTGATTTTGTTCCTTTTATGATGTGACAGATTACTCAGTGCTGAATCTTTCAAGCACACAAGGACAGATTCAGTTGTGTGGATTTTATTTCCCTTCAGACTATAAACTAACTAGATTTTAATACACATGTAATGCACAGACTGAACAAGAGAGATATTAAAAGCAATTGTAAAATTAAAAAATATAGGGAGAAAACTTAAATAAAAAGGCTGTGATTTTACTTTTGCAATAAAAAAAGCCAGACAATATAATGCACAATTATAGAGGGCTGCAGAAGTGGCTGTACAGAATCAAAATCTAGGTTACTAATGGCAGAGAATAATTACCCAAAATTACTAATTCAAAATACATATATGGCTCAAAACAACATTAATAATTTATAACAGACCAAAAAATTATGAAAATACCCAATTTTGTTTCCACTTCTTAAAATATCCAAAGATGCTGTTCCATGGCTATTCTTCTATGTTAGGTATCTTTATTTGAGAATTTAGTATTGTTCAAGTTTTCCCCCCTGAGATCTAACAATTAACACCAGGAGGATGTGGGAAACACATCCATCCTCATCCCACTTATGGGGCAGAATAAATTAATGTAATTTATTAACTGAGTTGTAAATTATTGCTACATTTTTAGGCAAGAATCTTCCCACAACTAGGGGTATTCAGTGCACATTTACTTTAATGGGTGTTGCCTTAAGACCCACTTTTGCAGTGGTTGGTTTAGTTTGTTTATTTCATGGAGAATCAGGCAATATAAGCTACAGATGAAAAATGGCACCACAAAGCTTGTCCTCCACAGGAAAGATTCTGGTGTATGGAAATACTAAATTTCATTTTTTGTTTGCAATTTGGCTGAAAGTTAAATGTTCTGTTAACTCTGAATGCTGCAAATGGTGCCTGAGAGGCAATGCCTCTCATTAGCTTTGCTGTCTCTCTGGGTTATGGGCTGTGTGTCAGCATTGGAAGCCTCTGCTTTGTCTGGAAACCTCAGTTTCTCCCCTCCAGTGGTTCCACATTCCTCTTAGACAAAGCCTAACTGAGGAGTCACGTGAGGAAATAATCCTAAAGGAGAGGTGACTGTCCATGGGAGACTAGGGAGAGTGGAGACCCGCTTTTGCCTCCCTCCCAGTCATTGTCATCTAGACATTGTCCTTGCTGCATTCAAATGTCATCCCAGACTATCAGCCCACTGGAAGTCAAACAGCCTTTCATGCCTAGACACTTCTTAAGCATGAACAGACCACAAAGACTGTCTAGTGGGAATTGCTTGCTATCCTAATATTAATAATGCAATATAGTACACTTATGGCACAGAGGATTCTGCCTTTTGTCTCCTAAATTTATGAGCAAACAAACTGGAAAGACAGATAAACAGCACTGCAACTGAGCAGATGCATTCATGCAAATATCACTAATATCTTTCCTACAGCATAAATGACTGTAAAATTACAAACCTCTACACTAAAAATTATTTGGAAATGAATCTTCACAGTGCTGAAGGCAAGTTATCATGCATTAGAAATGAACAGAAAATAGGCTTCATACTATGCCATAGTACAAGGAAATACAGAATTGCCCTTCAAAAAAGTTATCCATAATAGTAAAAATTTGTTTTCCTCTGATTGATTTCCTCCTCAAATGAGCTCTGCATCTGATTTGGCAATGACACACCACAATTAAAAAAAAATAATGTCAATAAATATGTAGGTACTAGTTTCACACTGAATGACATAGAGAATATAACTGCAGGGAAGAAATCAATATCTCCTAGCAATGAAGGTTTGAAATTCTTGTCCTGCCAAGTGGAGCATGTAATAGTAAAATGTGAAGACCTCCCCTCTCTGTTCTGGTTCCTTTCTTTCCTTCTTCTTTCCTAAAGAGACTCCCTTTATTTTAGAAATCCTGATCATGCTTACTTGTTTCAGTGTACTTATTTCCAGGCATAGATGCTATCCTGGGCTTTCAGTCTGCAGGCTGGACAGGCTTTCACCAGAACTGGTGCTCACCTTCCTTAGCGAGACCACCCTTCCCAATTCACTTTCCATACATCCGTGCATTATGTTACCAACTCTTTTTATAAAGAAAATCAAGAGACTCTGCATTCTACTACTTACAAGGAGTGCAATTAAGTGACTGCATTTCACATGACAACAGACAAAGTGACCTGCTACAGTACTGACACAAAAACACCACTAAACATATTATCTAAGCCCTATAAGCTCCTTGATTGGGTGGTGGATTTCCTTTACTGGGGCATACCTGGGGACCTGAGGGACAGTTTCTCCATCCTCAATCCCCACATGTCACTTAGGTCAGATGGGCAGTTTATACAAAAGCAGCCTTGCACTGGACAGCTATTTGTTCAGTCCATTTCACCTGCTGTGCAGAGTCCAGAGAATATGGGGAGATTTTCTTTATGGTTGAATAGAGGGCAAAATTCAGTCTATAACTTTCATTTTAGATTAATAGAAATAAGATAATAGATATCACAAGGAAAATGTAGACCAATGCCTGGAGTTTTTCCCTTGTGTGTTATATTTAGGGTATATTCTAGCAGTGTGGTGATCTTATTCTTCAATATTAAGTAAAGCACAGCTGGAACAGTCTCATAAAGCCATTATGTTGTTAACATAGGAAAATAATGGCACTAAAAGTACTAGAGAGCCAAAAAATATCTTGGATTCTGCAGTTATCTTTCACAGCTTAATTCTAATTTAACATGTTACAAAATTGATGTTACAATTTCAACTCTGCTTAGTACTATCATTACTGGATTCAAACTCAAATTGCTTTCAGCTGCCCACCACAACTGCATCTTATTAGCCTTTTCAGGAAAGCCAATTTATGCAAATCCAGTATTAGTTAAATAATTAAACTGACCCTCAACATTCATGTATAGACACTGTCTGGCACTAAAAGATGCAAGAGAAATTTAAACCTCCCATCTTTAGTGCTTAGGCTTCCATGTGCAGCAGCACAATGACTGTTTATACACATCTATCTGAATCCATCTATTAAAAAAATGCATAAAAAATTAAACTGGTTACTGCTGTGCTTTTATAGCTCTGCTTTTCTCTCCCAATCTGGTTTTACACTGAATTTTGAGATTTCACACATATAAAGCATTACTGGCTACTTTGAGCTTTTGATTAAATCAACAGTGAAAAAATCTGGCTGATATGCAGTCTCTCAGTCTAGAATTTCTCTTTTATGCAGACCTTTTTCCACTGTAATTACTACAGTTTTATCCCCTGAAGCTGCAGAGATGAAGACT
Organism: Leptocoma aspasia; assembly: GCA_013399835.1. Taxonomy (NCBI): domain Eukaryota; kingdom Metazoa; phylum Chordata; class Aves; order Passeriformes; family Nectariniidae; genus Leptocoma; species Leptocoma aspasia. The sequence goes on along the minus strand of VXAX01003726.1, from coordinate 299,853 downwards.
TAGATGCATGGTATATGGTTTTCCACAGTGTTTTAGCAACACTGGGGCACCCAGAACAGAGTAAATGCAGGGGAGTAGTGAATGAAAATGACTTTTCAATACTGACTACTGGACACACACACTGCTGGACTACAGCTTCCCTGTGGTTTGACTAGGGCAAGGCAGGCAAAAATTATGTTCCCACACAGCAGTGCTGAAGAGACGCTCTTAAACAATTTACAGTGTAAAACTGAGGACGACGAACAAAAATGAAACCATTTGGATGGGGATGCAACAACAGTCACCTCTTTAGCAAAGAGTAAAAGGTAATTTTCCATAATGATTCTGTGCTGCTGAACACACCCAGTCAGAAACAGCCAAATAACCAGCACTTTGTGCCATTATGGTGGTAACTGTCACCTCTTCAGCTTTATTCTGTTTTACACAGCTGAGCTGGCCCGAATGACGCCATCGTGCCTTCGATTGGCTGGGCTGGTGTCAGTGGCTGGCTTAAATGGACACAGAAGAAAGATTTCAGCACCCTGTGATTGAAATTCAGGATTGCTCGGATGCATGTGCATGTGGTGAAGCAATACAAATAAAGACCACTTTTTGTTTTGCTTCAGTGAATTGTCAAAGAGATTTAGAAAGCCAGGGCATCTCATTATGGTAATACAGGTTAAATACTTTAAAAGCATATGGTGTTACCATCCTGAATGAAGCTGTCCCTGCTGGCTCCAGGAAGCAGACAATAGGCCAGAAACACATCTCGTGTCTCTGGTCCGCCAATGGGAACTGGGGATTATAAATCAACACAAGAAAACATCATGTGCTATCTGGTATCAGGTAATGCCTTGTCTTTTCAATTACTATTTGACTCATCCTTTCCAGAGAGGAACAAGCTTTAGCCATGTATTCCACTAGCCAAATGAAAACAGAGCTCTAGAGTTTCTTAGAGTCCCTTCTTGTCTCAATAAAACAGATCTGCAAAGATGGATGGCAATAGTATATACAGTATAACTCAATAAGACGTGTAGAGATGAGGAATGCTTCCACAGAGATGCTTATCAACGAAAACCATCAGGCACAAAATAAAAACATTTTGCTTTATCACAAAACTTTAAAGATCCACAGATATGGTCAAAAGGCCTCATCTAATTCAGTGCTGACAGATTTTTCTGTGTGTGGTGATGCTCATTACCACATATTTGCTAATTTTCTCCAGTAGAGAGCAGCCTCAGCATTGACCTTGCTAACTCCAAATGTCAAGATTTTCCCCATGGGCACTGGAATAAATGTGTTGTCTCTTCTTGGAGCTGAAGATAATGACACAGTGTGGTCTACAAAGACCCCATTAGTAGTCCAAGTCTCACAGATGTTATCTAAGTTTTCAGAAATATGTCCTAGGCTACTGCTTTTTCAAGTGGTAAGTTGATTTGTGAGTTGCAGACAGGCAGCTGAAGCACTACAATATTTTAAAGACAGCAGAAATTCTCAGGGATGCACCAATTTTTGAGGGCTTAAGACAAGCTCTAATCAATGATGGAGCCAATTACAAATTTGCTGCCTTTAGTCCCTCTTCTTCACCAATCTGCCAGATACTGCTGCTCCCAAAGCTAGCAGATGATGTCTCAGCCATTCCTCCCCTAATCTTTTTTGCCTTCCAAACCATAAAGAAAAGTGGATTTAATTCAGTGGGTACACTATCACGGCAGTAACATCTGACAAATGTCTGAAGGAACAGCAGGAGGTGACAACTTCTTATCACAGAAAGATTTGGCACAACATCTTTATTGGGTCTCTCAATTTTATTTCCTATTTTACCCCCAAAACAGGGAAATTAGGCAGGCAGGCAGGCAGGAAGGAANTAAAAATATATTAATATATTAAAAAATAAAACCTTTCCTTTACACTAAGGAAAGTGTGTGCTGTGTGTTAGAGGACTTAGTGAGCAACTATCTACAGATTTTTCTCTTTCACAGCTTCCAGAAGGATACTGGAATACCTCAAAATTCCAGCCCTTCCTAACTTCCCTACCACCTCTATATATGCATAAAGTCAACCCACGAAGTTGAGTGAAACACATATGTGCCTACCTTGTCAGAAGACAAGCTAGAAACATTTGTTTGCTTTGTTGTTGTTGTTGTTGTTGTTGTTTTTATAATCTATTTCCTTGTAATATTTGCCCCTTCTAATTTTCCTTTATCCTATTAGTTGGGATGTTATGTGATCATGCTTGTTGATATTGTAACATCTTGTACTGTTTGCCTCCATCTCTCTAACTCTACTTGCCTTGTTTACCTGTTAACTTCATGGCCCTGGACAGCTACTGCTATCATTCCTTTTGCTATTCATGCATCTTTTTGCTTCACTGAGCCTTGTGAATGGAGACTTTGACAGAATATATTGTAATAAATACCCCTTCCCTAATGTTACTCTCCTGCTGACTGCAGCTCTAGTATTCTGCTAGAGTAACTGGCTCATAACTCATCCATTTTACTGACTGAACTTCCTACTTGCCAGTCACTACTGCTTAAAATCACAGCCACCTGCCATTCACCAGATCTTCTTCTCACATTACCAAAACTGCAGTCTCTTTTCCCACCCCCTTTCATTTTCCACACTGACTCACACCTCTACTTGCTTGGTAGTCACATCCCTTTAAAGGTTTCCACCCATTCTAGTAATTCCCCAAATCCACTTCCCATGTCCACAATTCTCCTGCTTCCCTATGAATTTTATTTCATCTCATTAATCCCCAGCTCTCCATATGGTATTAGGACCTCTGTTTGGTCCTAATAATTTTCCAGCATTACCTACTGGTCCCCATCTCATGGCACAAGTCAAATACTACAGCAGGGAGCTGATACATTATTGCACTGTAAGCACCTAACAGAATAAAGTCCCAAGCCACAGTGGAAAAATGTAATCAATAATGTACACATCACAACATTTGCTAAGTGGTTTCAGACCTTTCACAATGAAACATGATATTCTGTATTAAAACTGTGATTGAGCAGCCATACAGTGATGTATGTAGAGGGTAAATTTGGTTTCTCTTTCTGCTCACATATAAAAAATTAAAACAGCAATTTGTACCTGCTCAAATAGATACTCAGTAAGAATGATCCAATGGTTATTTTCTATTATTTTACATGCTAATTTGCAAAAACCTTCAATTGCATATTTTATAAATGAAAAATTGCATTTATTTGGAAGCAACAGAGAGGAGATTCTGTACCTGAGAACTGAGATTCTGTACATAAGCTTCTACACAAAAGGTCTTTAGCACAGATGGGCACATTCTAAATATACTTTAGATGGATGATATGTCATGTTATAACAGACAAGGTTGAAGAGATGTCTGCAGGGACACAGCCCCAGGAAAAAGTAGGGATTAGCTTGTCAATAAGGATGTAAACAGACTGCTCTGAGGCAGCCTCATTTCTGACATTAGAGAATCTTAAATGGTTTGTTGGCGAAGAGCTTGTGCAAAAACTGGGGCAGGCTGTCATCACCGAAATATATTCCTTCCAGTTTTTCAGTAGTTACTGCCTGTCAGGCAAAGACTCTATAACATTACAGGGTTAAAAAACCCAATTTTACTTAAGCATACAACAGTAAACCCAAATGTAATTAATTAGAGAAAGTTATATTTGGTATTGTAAAAGCAGACCTAGCTAAATATAGACATCATGTGAATATCAAGTACATTTATAGGAGACCATATCTTCAAATAGGTATATGAGCAGCATGTGCATTTATCTCAGCTCCTATAGCTTCTGTAACAAACTGTTAAAATGGACTCAACATGCAAAAGCAACTGTGTCTTTAAAAACAAACAAGAAAAAAAAAGGCAGGCCTTGATTTTTTGAATGAAAAGAATCTGCTCTTAAGGTATTTTGTGAAACACTGTGGTATGAAACAATTTAGAGAAGCATAATAAGCAAAGCAGCTATATAAGGAAATACTGCTAATCTGGAAGAGTCTGCCAAGTGTTAAATCCCACTGAACAAACGTGGGCTGGTGGATATGGGCAGAAGACAATTAATGCCATGATGTAGCTCCACCATTTCCATGCTGTAATTTGGTAAGTAGCCTCTCTATTCACCTGGTGTTCTCAAGTTCTGCGCTGCTCTTAAAATACCAAAAGTCATATTACACACTATTTCATTGCTGAATAACAATGGTTAAACAAAACTAGTATTAGTTGATCCAGTGATACAGATCATAATCACTAACATGACAGCACCTCTTTATCAAGAACATCCTTCTTCTACCAAGACTACCAACCTACTAAATAACAGAATCATAGCATGGTTAGGGTTGTGAGGGACCTTAGATCATAGAATCATAGATTTTCTCCTCCTTGCCCCAAAATTTAACAACAGAACTGGCAAGAGGTATTCCCTCTCTTCCTATTTTACCAGGGGGGAAAAAAGTATCAGTGCAAATTAAAGGCAAACTATTATTTAATATACTAGCATCTACTTCTGCAATGTTTTCAACCTGTCAGTGACACTCATTCCTGAGAACTTATGCTCTTCAAATGGACTGTAAAACTGCAAAAGCAGAGTATCAGCCTGCATATGGACATGCAGTTGTGTTTTGTATTTTGTTTCTCTAAAGGTAACTGAAGAGCATTTTCAAAGGTATCCTTTCCAATAATCATGTCTTACCTGCATTATCAGTTGTGAACATAGGTATTCTTCAATGTTTGCTGTTTGATACACCTTTGCCATAGCTATTGTTTTTTCCAAAGGCTCTCATGCTTTCTCCAGTCTCTGGTTGTAATCTTACATTCGGTACAGTAAAAATAGAAGACACTGTAAAAAAAGAGTGCCAGCTCAGAAACTTTAATTTCCTTTTGCAGTAAAAGCAGTAATTTAAAAATAATTAACATATATAGCAAACACAACGCATTAAATATATATACCCCCCATCCCTGGAAGTAAGCACTGTACAAATTCAGAATAGAAAGAAGCTGAATGCATTATGATGGAAATTGTATGGTGCAAACATTCTTAGCTGCATGCATCTTCAAAAAGACTTGTTTCCAGATTGTGCTTATTTGTCCTCTACACCCCCATACAATTAATAACTTCCACTTTTAAATTTCTGCTGAGAAAACTTAGAAATAAGGAAGTAAACCATGCAGCAAGGTTTTTCAATAATTTGATGCCACTAATTACATCTTCAGAATCTTGATATCAGTAGAACTGAACTATCTTGTTTGACTTTCTTTTTTGAATTACTAAAGACAACTAGGCTTGTTAAAAATATCCCAACAACACAAAAATCTTTTACGTAAAGCAATGCCTTTTTGCATGAGCTAGAAAAACCTTGACAACTTCAATGTCACACCAGGCAACTAGTTATTAGGAGACATTATGATAATAGTCACAGGAATCAAAATGAAAATGGTTAAGAGCTAACATATTGATAATATGAAAACTCATTTTTACTTAGGATGCCTCAGTCTGATGGGGAAAAATCAATGACTTTTAATACCTCCTGAAAACAAACCTCCATATAACAATATCCTCACGAGACCTGTCACTGCATGATTCCATAAGGAAATGCTAAAGAACTTATCAGGGCCATAAGAGCTTTCTTTTTTTGCACTAACAACTGACATACCTATAAGTTTCTGGAGCTACTTTTTTTCCTTTATATGTCTTTAAAAGACCTGGCTATTGCTTTAGGCACAGACCTTCCTACTGTAGTTTGACATCTCAACTGGCATTTCTTATTCTGCTATCCTCAGTAACACACATTGTTAATGGTAGATATTTTATGCAAATAAATGAATATGACTCTCAAATATAACAGTAGAAAACTGAGAGGACTGATTTTTTTTAATAGCAAATAACAAGTACACATATTTAGTAAAAAAGATTAATCTATGGATTACTGCTCAATTTTCAGATGAATGAAAGCTATGCTGCATCATAAATTGTGTTGTATTCCTAGAAGGTGTTTTTAGCAGGACTGTACTACTCTTACCTTTTTAATGTACTATTTTCAAAAATTGAAAGTGGCTACCTTTTAGACAGAGCTTACCTGAAAACTGAACTTTCAACCCAAATGAAATTATGTCTTGAAACTAAACCAAGTAAAAAAGGCAAAATTGTGCTTCTCACATAAACTAACTTCACACACATTTTTAAAATAAACCCCATTAAAAATTATACTGTAAAATATTACAGAGAGTACAAATGCATAGTACTAAAGGTCAAAACCAGAATAGAAAGTCAAACACTTCATTTTTACTTTTTCAGTATTGGCAGAGTCACCATACTTTTGTGAAATATTGTGATTCCAAGGGTTTGATTTTCTGATGAAAATCATTTGACTAATTCATCCTGTTGGCTTTTCTACCCACATATGAGTCTTTCCCTCATTTTAAGTGCTAAATCCCCAAATTTACAAATCAGCATTCGAACCAAATTGGACAAAATATATTCCATGCTGAATACTATTAACTACAGAGATTTTCAAAATCACAGTGGTGTCCAAATTAGAAAGCAGTAATTTTGTTTGTACATAAAGACTTGATATGTTTATAGTTAGTTAACTATCAATAGTGTTTCTTGATGTAAAAATATTAGCACAGAGAACTAGAATCATAAAAACTGGTAATTTCACTACACAGTAAACATTTTCCCAGCTCTCCAAAGTATATGACTTCTTTGTTTTATAAATATGTTTACAAGTATATCCAAGTCATACTAAATAGAAATGATTGTAGTATTTGATACTGGGATTGTCCTTTCTTGCATCTGGATTTATGCTTCATAATGATTATCTGCTAGACACAGAAATAGTCTTTCTGTAACTCAAAATTTTACTGGAGGCATTTAGAAGAACCTTGCTTTAAAATATAATGATTTTTCATCTTTATTCTCCCCCCTTCAAAAGGTTTCACTGCTCCTGATGTTTAACGTTATGCAAAGACGTGTTTCTGCCAATGAATATCGCCTTATGGTTATGCTTCTGCAAATAACCTGCTGTGAGCTGATAAAAGGATTAATGCAGCCAAAATTCTTAATCTGTGAAATTACAAATTAAATTCTCATATTAAAAATACCACCCTGAGGTATTTTTTGTGGTTTTAATTCCCCTCTGGTGTTCTGCATACATTGTGCTTGTTAATGACTAGGACAAGACTGTCTCTGTTGGCAGCCTGCTGCAGAGTGATAATGTGTAGGCATTTACTTCACTGATAGAACTGGATTTAACCACTGACTGATAAACTAAGTGGCAAGTGGGTAATAAGTCCATATTAACAGAAAAGTACTACTGCAGAATTCAGAATTCAAAATCCTGGCTAGACTAAATCACACAGTCATAAGGATTGAGATGTCACCACTGCAGAGTGATTTTTGTTTTCCATTTGGTGGAAATAGGATAAATGAACTGGCATTCTTGATGTTTCATTAGTCCTGAAAAAAAGAATCTCTTTGCATCAGTTTCTGCAAAGGCAGACTTTCAACAGCTGCTGCCTTAATTTACACTGAACATTTAAATTTTCTGCTTATCAAGTACCACAGTCAGCAAACTGAGCGATGGGTCACCATGGCAGGAAAGGAAACTGGGAATCTTTCTGCAGAGCCAGAATACAGTTTATGGCAGTGACGGACAGAAATTATTGGTGCTATTTTGGTTTTAATGTTCGTATTCTACAAATGGGAGAGTGCTCTTCAGAGCAGAGCTGGGAGTAGGATACTTGGACAGCCAAGCTACAGAACCAGCTCAAAATGTGACTACTACAGCTGTTGAGGATGGAAAAGATAAACTTTAGGAAGACAAAAGTTTTTGTACCGACACTGCTGTAAACAGATTATATTGTGGATGAATATTCAAAAAGCGAATTTAGCTTTTAAAAACAAAATTTTAAATCAGCCACAGTCACACACACATGTTCCATTGTTGCATCTCTGAACTTTCTGCATCGAGGCACTGGATATAGATCTTTTGCTAATGGATGCATGTTTGAAAACAGAGAACATACAACGCTGTAATGCAAGCATGTGTCTCTTCACTATATTGAGTTAAAGCAAAATGCTGTTATTCACTTGTGAGTTAAAGCAAAATGCTGTTATTCACTTGTGAAACCTTTTTATAATAGCAGAACCTTCTCTGAATAAAAAAGATCATTCATGATACTATTTTTCCCTAGAATAAATAGTTGTGTGCTTTTAACACTGAAAAACAACATGCAGACATACAATATAAATTATTTAAAATTACTAAAAAGATAATTGACATCATGATAAAGATAATTGACACGATGATAGGAACATTTCAGCCAAGACAACTGGAATGCATTCTGTTTCATAAAGGAAGCAAAAGGATGTATGTGCATAGTGAAAGCATTCTTAGTTAAGGCTATCATCTGCTATCCTCTTCGTACACAGTCTAATTCAGCAAATTAACATTGTTTACTTTGTTTTTCCCAGACTTCTGAATGCCGAATCCTTTCTTAAAGGCTACTGTTATAACACATAGAGATTCTGTGAATCAAACACAGCTGGATTTTTATCCTGTGTGCTGCACCTAGTTAAGAAGTACTCTATGTTATAAAGTGAAAAGCACTAAATATGTAAATTGCATTTTTCCTTTTGCTTTATGACAATTCAGAGAATTCTATTGGCTCCACACATAATCAAATACAAAGATAGCAGGCTGCAGACTGCAGAGCAGAGATAGCAAAAAAAAAACAAAAAGAATCCATTTTGTCCTGTGTCAAGCTAACTATGTAATTTCAATCTACACAATTGCAGTCACGTATTTTGTGTGTGTGGCTGTGTGTGTCCATGAAGCTGTCTGTATGTGAGGGTTAGCATACACACATGCATCTGTCTGAACTAGAATCTTTGTTTCCAATAGATTTGGAGGTGGTTATACTCACTATCAGTTAACTCCCATAGCCGTGGGGGCAGATCACTGAAGTACTCATGGCTCAGAGCTGCCTGTGCTGACAATCTGTTCTTTGGGAAACACTGGAGTAGTTTGGAGGCTAGATCTTCTGCATGGTTCACACAGCTCAGCCTGAAACACAAACAAGAATGTTTTTCTGGAAAACTGTATAATTATTCTGTTTACTAATTCCATCTCCAGTCAGCACAGTTGAAACGCCAAGTCTTAAGAGCCAGGAGCGCTACCAGGAAAACGATTCCTCAGGTTAGGGAGCTGATTAATTATTTCTGTATTGACAGCTCAAAATTCATACAAATTTAACAACTACAGAGCATATAATACACCAGATCACATATGCCCTGCCTAGTATGCTAAAGCATCCTGAGCAACAGCATCTTGAAAGCAACTGTTTTGATCCTTCCATTTACATTTTACTGAGCATACTGGCAAACAGAAAATTTACAGTGCTGGAAACAAATGCTTATTACCATCTAAAAACATGAAATCTGAGCTTACAATAACAGCAACATTCATACAACTTTGAGAAGTATCAAATTTTAAAATCCAGTGATGCTTAACATGCAATATATTCATCATGTTTCACAAAGACATTTGTCTTTCAGGAAGTACTGACTTCTTACTTGTTCATATATTCACATGGCAGGGAATTGACTCCTCATTAAGTGTTAATGCAACGCAAACATTAAATTAAAGTGAGCGATCTTTTCTAAGCTTCCTACAGAAACTGAGAAAACTTACTGTTTCATTGGGAGCTAAATCCTTGGGAATATTATAAGAAAATAGAATCTAAAAAGTAATAGACTTGAAGTGGAGACATGGTAATCAGCAAGATATGGCCTGGGTCTAGTAACCTATAGCTGCCTCCTAAATTTCCAAAGCCAGCAAGCTTTTTGTAATATGCAGTCAAAAAAATACATCCTGAATCTTGTTGATATCATGTTGCTAGTATTACCAGGAAACTTCATAAATTCAACCATGCCTTTGCTCAGTAAAGATCTCTCACTGGATATGCCGAATGCCAAAGTCTATAAAAGGTTTTTCAATGCACTGGTTTCCCAAAACCAGTAGATAGTAGACTGCAGTCCAAAATAACTCAGCATTTGAAAAAGACTATGTTATCCTCTAAAATCAATAGTCCTACATCATGTTTCATGCAAATATTAATTTTTTTCAGCTCAAGCTGACTTTCCAGAAAAAAATTCAAGAAGACGGATTAAACAGCATTACTCTTTTATTGGGCTGACATGGCATGATTTGTATGAATCAGTATAGGCACAGGTGAAAACTGTCTCTGCAACAAAGAACAGACAATGCTGAAAACACCAAATAAATAAAAATGTTTACTACAGTGAGAAACTTAAATTACAAATGTCATATACAGAACTTTTTGTCCATGTCCATACCATCATCAGCGTGAAAAATCCCCCTAATTTTAGATAATAATTTTAAATAAAATAAAAAAGTCAAAAGCATCTATCCTAAATTATGTACTGGCATATGTATGATATGCTGATATCTGCAATTATTCAAAAAGTATGCCACTGGCTATCTTTCTAATTTCAAGCAACTGTAGATGGAAATTTGAAAACTGTGCTTATCTGATCTCTTCTTGAGAACTGGCAGGATATATGTCCAGGAAAGTACCCAGGGATGAATTGCTTAAGAGTGCTGACCACTTTAAGACATTTTTTCTCATCACTCACAATCTCACTGGATTCCCAGGATTAGATTTCAAAATTGCTATTTCAGATTAAACAGCCTGAAATATCCAATGTTTCTGATGGGCACATTTTTTCTGTTTATATTTTCAGTTTGTGACAAAAGAAAAACATCTTGAATGGAAGACTCATTGCTTATAAATTACATAATAAATTAGAATAATTCCAGACTATTTAAATTACCAGATTTTTGAAAATGTTCAGTAAACTTTTGTGATAATTACAGATAATTTCATTACAGAGCACAGCAAAATACCAAGACAAAAAGTTATTATTAACAAAGAAAAGGAGGGGCAAATATTCAAGGAGAATTGGTATTAATTCTTCTACACATCCAAAATTTCCACGGAATGGTGATTATATTGAGTCTGTGAGGCCTGAGTCCTAATCCCCCCTGCACCAATTAATTGTTGAGAGGTTCTGTCAAACCATTTCACCAATGTAATTTTCCCACAGAGGTAGCTGCAAGTTTTTTAGGAACTATAGTAAGCCTGCTTGATCTTGAATGAGAACTACTGTTAATTCAGAAAAATGCAGTCATTAAGTAGTGAATTATTACCCTCCAATATAAGAATTACACCATTCCTTAGCTGATCCATACATATAGTGGAGATGCTAACTAGGTAAGGCAAAGCAAAGCCAAAGAAAACAACATTCAAACATCAGCAAATTCTGACTTGCAGGTGAAATTATGGATGCCATCTGTAGTTCCTCGAACAGAGAGATGCTGACATTTTGACTGCATTAATGGTCACCAGTGTACCTGGCATACTGCTAAGATCTTTTTGCAAGAAATTCAGAAAAACTAATATAAATTGACAGGGTTTTGAATAGGAACAGTTTAGAAAGCCAGTCACCTTCCCAGCTTAGACAGAAAAAAGGATATCTATTTACTGAAATCAGTGGAGAAACAAAAGATAAACATCAAATAATCAGCAGATTATACATTAATATAATATAAATCCAACAAAAATATCTAGGGCTGTAAAATAATCACATCAACTAATTGAATAATTATGAATAAATCAGTCATAATTAGAACCAGTTCTATAATTAATAAATAGAAAGAAGACTGAATTCATTGCACAGTCTGCAAAAATAGTTCAATCTGCTATAATTATTAGATCTATCTGCCCCGATCACTTTCCAAGTAGTGCTGGGGGTGTGGGTTTGGTGTTAGTTGTTTGTCAGGGCTTTGAAGATTCCAGTTGCTGCATTATTAGCATTATGTTTCCAAGCATTTATAGATTTCAAACTCAGAAGGGACCATAACGATCAAGTGTCACCTCTTGTGTAATACAGGCCAAAGATCATCTGAGTAACTCATGGACCAAATCACCACTTTCCACTAGCTCAGCTGTATCTTTAAAGTTCTACATTAAAATTCTAATTTTGTTTATGGAGCTTTGCACAGCAATGAAAAAATTCTTCTCCAAAACTCATGTCAGTCACTTCTGGAAATCAGTGGGCACTGCAAGAAGCACATGCATGTGGGCTCCTAAGGTTGTCAGTATTAAAAACCAATGCCTTAGTGGAATCCATGACTAATTTTTCTGCTTTGTTTAAAGACAAGCTATTCTTTACTTATGAAAAATGTACTGTATGACCATGTATTACAATTATATCTGCTACATCAGAATTGTTTGGAAAACCCTATTTAGTGCATAACCTCAGTGGCTGGAACATTGGAACCATTGCTTTGTTTCTCTCCTTTTCCTTTTTTTTTTTCTTTTTGCCAATATTCTCTTTAAAATATCCTCCTTAAAACATTAACAATTTGTCTGATTTAAATTTGAAACTTGATTCCTCAATAGAGACAAAGGCTAAATTTTCTGATGGGGCTCAGTAGTTAAATACCTAATACAGAAGTTAACAAAAAGAACTGAAGAAAAAAAAGATTTCATTTTTAAATACACCTCTTTCAGTACGAGACAGGATGGAATTTCATACAATATGGCTTTGTGTCTAAAACATAATAGCATGTTTTGTCTCACAGCAGTTGGGCCATATAGGAACTTGGCATGCATGATATGGCAAGTCTCAATATTCACGCTTCACTTACTGTCACACTAATCACTGAGGAATAGTTACTAGCCATGACAGCACACATACTTTCAGAAAATGTGGTGTACAGCAGAATACAGAGAAACCTTTGGCAATGAGCATTAAATAATATGTAGCTATTGTTTTGAGAAATACTGGGAATATTTTTACACACCTACTTTGATGACATTTGTGAAACACATTGATTTTCTGTTTAATCCCAAATGCTATATACAGCCTTAGCTCAAGAAAAACAAACACCATATGAACCTGTCTCATTTGAAATATATATGAATCTGACTAGACTTGAGCAGTTGTAAATCTCATTGGATTACAAGAATTTGATTTAATTTCAGAAAACAGGCTTAAATGTCTTTCTACTGCAGAGGAAGGTCAGTATTTGGTCAAGCAGAACATGACTAAGAACACTGAAGTTTGGTTTAAGCTCTTAAGAAAAAAAAGTTTGGGGCATGTGCAGTGAACTTCTGAACTTGGGGTGATTTGCTTTTAAATGCAATGAAGAAGGCAGTTCAAATTCACATTAATAATTAAGACAAATGGCCATTAAAACAAATGGAGATAATATGCTGTCTATATGCTCCTAGCAGCATGAGGTAAATACTTCCCAAAGCAAAAATCGTTTGCTGTGCACATTTTCCATGTGAAGATATGATTCCTGCAGTGTATCATTAAATCATTTCTCAACTGACATTTATAGCATGGCCTAGAGGAGTGAGGCACCTAATTCCCTTTGAAAATTTCAGCTCTTTCTTTATTCTAAGCAAGCTCTTGCAATCTGAAATGCTGAAAGACAAAACCACAGTTAACCTGAACAATCACACCATTTAGCAGAGCTTAAAGTTTAATGGTATGAAGAGAACTAACAAATTGGTGTGAATCAGGCAGGCCAGGTGGCAATCCTCACAGCTCATTTCACAGAGAATGCTCTGGTCCCCTCAAAAACAGAGCTCCTGTGCAGTCCCTGCGCTACCTCACCTCCCAAGGCACTGCCACAATGGCTGTATTCCCCATTTTCAGCCAAGTCTGCTTGAGGACAGCAGCCTTTTCCCCTCATCCCAGGCCTCTCCTGAGTTCTGTACAAAACTGTACAACACCATGCACTGTAGTTAATACTTTGCAAGTGCATTGTCTTCTAACCAGCTGATACAGAAACGCCCACGTGTACCTTGATAGCTTATACCTCTGAATATACACATGATCCTAGTAGCAGCAGCTATGTGAAACACAAATCAGAGCAGGGCCTACCCGAGCAGCATTTGCTTTTTACAAACTCCAGCAGCCTTTTCTGTTGTTCCCACCATGCAGAGAACACCTACCGTCTTCAAAGACCTGACGTGCCAGCTCCAGCGTGCGGGAGCCGCTTCCCTAACGTGCCTGGTGTGCCTCCACAGAGCTTTTGTAGAGTTTATTGAGCCATCAAGAAGCCACCACAACAAGTGAACGCAAGTTTTGATGTGAGGCTTTTAGCTTTTGATACAGATGAAGGCATAAAGGAGTACATCAAGATGAGAATATAACAGGGCAAAGATGTTACCATTTTTTCAGTGTTTTACACAAAGGGTATTGAGGACTAAAACTGATGAACAAAGAAAGACAAAATCATTTGAAGGCTCACTGAAGCAGTGTTTTACTTGTTGCTGATCAATCACAAAATACAGAATTTCCTCTAGAGCACAATTTAGAGGTACTTTAAGCCATACTATAGAGTAAATAATACAATCAAACAGAGCCAATGTGACGTGTCACTGTTGGGATTGTACCCCACACCCGCAGGGGGCTGCCAACAGCCATCTTGAGTTTTGCACATTCCCTAGAAAAGACATGTCTCCAAACCCCTGATGCCCCTCTTGCTCTTCCCCAATTGAGATGCTGGCAACAGTTTAGATTCAGAAACACTGAGCTCTCTACACATGCAGGGTGGGAAAATCCAGTCTCCAGACTCTCTTGGCCATCACTTTAATTGTATTGTTCTAGCTCAGCACCTGAACAGAAGCAAGATTGCCACATTAGCACAACATCCCGCTCCCGGATGAGCTAGGCTGGGACAAAGCCTGCACTGGCTATAACATGTGTAACATGGCTATACTGCTCCCAGTGCCTGTCCTTGCTCTGTGCTCCTGCACAACACTGCATGCCACAGTCTTCAGACTATCATGATTTCCATGGTGGTGTATGATACCATTTCTTTGGAAATTTAAAAATTAGTTTGATCCCCTTTAATTATATTACCATATTACAGCATCAGAAATCTTACCCACTGAAGTACTGAAAAGGTAGTCATAATATTTATTATTACAATAAAAGCCATGACAATCAATGATAAGTATTCAAGGATATGGAACAGAGATGAAAATAAGAGTGCCGGTGTTTGATTCCTTGGCATTGCTGTTAATGTCAATGTAGCAGAGGTCAGAGCTCCATTTGGAAAGCAGTGGAGGTAAGTTCATTCAGTGCATTCCAGGAAGGTAATGTTAACCTTGGCCTGTCTGAACTAATTCTCATTTGACAGTGGCACAGATTCCATGAGTTGGACAGCAGCCAACATGAATAGCATTTCATGAAAAAAGGTGAACGTAACAAACGAAGGTTCTAACAATATAGACAACTAGGTTTTCTATTTTAATCAATATAGATTAGCCTTAGGTATATAATGGCATATACTTGGTAAATTTTTAAAAGAATCTACTGACCCAGTGGGTAAAACAAAATTACATTTGCAGCACCTGAACTTCTCAGAACAGAGAATTAAGAAGCTTAAACTGCTCATGAGTCAGATTAGGCTTCAGAGACTCAATCTGGTCACACCTAAGCTACACAATGAAGTGATTCAACCTCTCAAGGCAATTCACTTTTGACAATAGCCATTATGCTCAATTACAACTTGATCATTTGTATGTATCATCACTGAATGCAACTCAAGACAAAATCTTGGATATGAGTCTATTTCTCCCTGACTCTTTTGCACTAGATTTGATGTGTTTTAGGGTCTGTTTCAGATGTATTACTGTATTTCTTCAACACAATGATGCTTGTGATTTCCAGCTTGGAAGGTCTACCTCATAGACGAAGCAGAACATTACCACCATTATAGAACACACCAGTTTTAAAAACTGAATTTGGTTGATTTGGTGTTTAAAGGCTAAGCTTCAGGAGAACCAGACAATGTACAACAGACCTAAAAGTATCCTGAGTTCTGTGAGAGCTACCCAGGCTAGTTCTTGCTCTGATGCCTCAGAATAAATATGCTCAGCTATGAAATCTTCCAAAGAAACTCAGCACCAACTATTGACAGTTTTGGGCAGCAACATTGCTTATACTGTTCAGTGAAAATATTGCAGATATTTTTCCTACTTGTTTCTTCCAATTCTTCTGATGCAGAGTAAGGTTTACATTTGATGCTCAGAACCCTTTTTGCCAGAATAACATATGCTGGAGCATCAAAAGAAGCAAGAAGTATGGAATCTACATGGTAGACAACTAAAGTGAAGAAGAGTTTATTTAAACAGCAAACATACAATGTATGTGCAGTGATAACATACTTTAAGCTATTGAGAATGTGGTGTTCTGTCATATGATCACATAGCTTCCTTAATTCCTAGGAATTCTGAGATTGTGATGGTCTAGGCAGCATGACTGCTGAGTACAGTGTTTTGCTACTGCTTAAAATCAGAACTAAGTCATGAAACTAAAAGAAGACTGCCTTAAGTATTTCACATTATTAAGTATTAAAAGAAGAATTGCCTTAAGTAATTCACATTATTTCACTCAGTTTTCAGCAGTTTCTCTTAGATACAGGTATTTCCCAGAAAAAGTATTTCCTAAGAAATTTTAATTAGAACATGCCTTACTATTTTGTCTCAGAAGTAATTCAGCAATTACTTCTTTTTGATTTTACATGCTACCACCAATCAACTATTTTAATTCTTTCAGCATCCCAATTAGCTCAGTGTTAAAGATACTAATTATGGAAGACATAGTACATTACTTACACCACGACAGACCACTACTGAATAGGCCAGATTTATAGTTTACTGGAAGATCTTTGTTTGCTGTAAGTGCAATTAATGAAGAAAAACTACACAGTGGTGACATCTAGTCAGAAGCTTTTGATTATTCTGAAATTCTTGAAAGGGCATGAATCTTCTGATCAAGGTGAATGTTTTTTAAAGGGTGGCTATGTGCACCTCAGCAAGTTTAACAGAATAACCTTGGAAAATAAACAGAGCTAAAAATAATTACTAACACCCCAATCATTTTATGAGCTATTATTTCACCAGAAAATGGAGAAAATATAACTTTAATCCTGAACAAAACTCTTCAAGGTTTATATTCTCTATAAACCTTTCACTGAGAACTGAAAATATAAGTTAGTAATGCAATAAATGCCCTAACAAATATATCAGATTTTTCACTTAATGCTTTTTACAGGCTTAAACCAAACTGAGTGAAAGAAAATCACCTTTTACAGCCTGACTCTTAAAGGAAGAATGCCTTTCTGTTATGCTTTTTAAAATAAGGCATGGTGAATTTATATCAACTTCAGTGAATCTTGGGGCATGATAAAAGGAAGAAAATATAGCAGCGGAGTTAACATTCCATAGTATTCTTTCTTCACATATTTATTTCCTCACTGGCTGGACATAAGCAAAAAAAACAAACAAAAAAAACAAACAAACAAAAAAACAAAACAAAAAAAAAACCAAAAAAAAACCAAACAAAAAGAGGGAACAATCCCCAACCCCCCAACAACACAGAAATAGCTGAATGAAACCTTTGGCACACAATGCAATCAAAGCTCTGTGTTTTTCCTCATCCCACCCTCGACAATCTGAATTACTTCTCTCCAAATAAATACATGTAAAAGATATTCTGAAGAAAAAGAAAAAAAACAAACTCTGAATTTCAAATTTGTCAACTGGGTGGACCCATTAGGGAAGTAAAAGTCTTCCTTATTTTCCCTTATCCAGCTGTCTTCCTGGACCTATTACCTTTAGAAAACAAAACAAAGACAGAACTAATTGCTAGTAAATAAACATTAATACTGCTCGATGAATTACCCTCTCGTCTGATATTTTATCATCTTGGGTTTAAGAAGTTTTAATTTCATTCTAATGTAAATAAGAACTGGTTTGTTTGCTCAGTACTTCAACAAGAATTTGCTACAAGGTTGCAGCATGCAGGCAGTGCCCTGAGAAGGGTGACCTTGCTTTAGTCAGTGAAGCCAAAGATCATTTATCAGAGTTAACCTACAAATCTGTCTTGCTGGGGCCTCAGATCCGTCAAGCACTTGGAAGCGGCTACTTGCCCTGTCCTCCCACTGCTGCCTAAAACATTGCATGGGTCTGATCTTTTCTATTGCTGTATACCTCTCAGCTAATAAAATATATTTTTGTGGCTATGGAACTAACAGGAGTACTTTGTATTTATTTATACAGCTCATTAAAGGCGGATAGAGATTTGGAGGCAGAGAGAATGCCCCAAGCCTGGAAAGCTCAGGAAGACAGACCCCAGGCATATGCATGTATTTAACTTTATGCAGATGAGTTGCCTGGCTGAACCCAACGAGACTGAGCAATTATGTAAAAGCAGGCATCCTGGTCTTTTTTGCAACTATACTCCTAAGCTAAGACACAAGAGGGAAATGATGCAGGACTAGTAAATACTGAGAGGAAGAGACTGAAATGGTTGTAATGAGAGCATGTGGGCAATATATTCAAGCTGTGCAGTCAAGAACACTTAATTATGTATTATTATGTCTGTATTTAGACAGACTTACATCACACAGAACTAGCTGCAGCTCCCTGACCCTCAGGCACTTGGTTCAGGTGGCACCACGAAAGAACACAGGGTAGGACACCACATTCAGGCCAGCACTGAAGTGTAGAAAGTGCCATTCCTTCTCCAGATCCACTCTCATGATTTAGCATACCACATTCTCTTTATATTAATGAAGATAGAAATTTTCTAAAGTGAACTTCAGGTCCTCTTTGAGTAGGGAGAACCAGTCAGACTGAAAATCCAGTGTCTGACACCAAAGGCAGTAATACTTGTTAAGAGACAAGTATGCTTGTGTTAATGTATGAACTTGGCTTTGAACTTGAACAGGGGGGAAAAAACCACTAGGTTTCTTATGCAGGGACCATCATGAAAGGAGAAAATAGTGATCTCTCTAGCACACAATTTGGAAAAAATGTAACATTATTTTGCACTGGTTGTTTTGGTTTTTTTTTAAAGGGGAACATTACGTATCCACACATACCTGTATTGGAGTGGCTTTCTAAAAAGTTGCTTGAATTTAACATGAGTTTACATTTTTTATCTATAAACATCTTGGAGGTGAATCAACAAATCACAAACTCAGTCTATTTTAGCTACCAATTACTGAAATACATGGATCTTAAGCGCCTGTACTTATATATGTGTGAGGATGTAGTGCTGACACTCAGAAATTGGCTTGCAGTAGGGAAGAACTCAACCCTGAACTATTTTTGCAAATCCTATCCTGTCAAAGTATCATGAAAGAGAGACAGCTAAGCAGGGAGTTACTGCTATTTAGGCATAAATCAGCATAGCTGATTTAAGAACTAAAATCAAAATTTTTATCTATAACAGTAACCACTAAAGGTCAGATTTCCCAAAGAGCCAGCTATCACTAAAAATTGACTGCCAGCAGAGCTCAGGCCACTTCTAACAACCCAAAAAAGCAAGTGGATTCTCCAAAGATATTGCAGACATGGAATTGTGGAATCCATGGAGCTCTGCTCATGTGTGCTGTCATTGAATTGTATGGGCAGGTAAATAAACATCTGGGTCTCATTTTAGGGTGTTAAATGAATATTAAGCTTTTGCAAAAGCAGATATTTGAGGCTGACAAGTCCTAGCAAATTCCAAACTGAGAACAAGAAGCCTGGAGTCAAGGATCACAAACAACTGATAAATTCACTATCTGGGCATAAGCCCATCTGATTCCCAGAAAGGAAAGCAGCAGTTGTGAGACTGCCTGAACTATCTAGGGGACATGAGAAGGCATAAATATGAGAAAGGGATCACTGACAAAAAAAGAGGGAACAGGAACTCTGTGAAGAAAGAGAGGAAGAGGAAAAATTATGGAGGACTTTGAAAAGGATAAGAAGGGGCTCAAAAAGTAAAAAGTAAAAGATTGAGTAAAACAACCACTGATGGGATGAGAATTAAACAATACACAAAAAAAAAAATTTAATTTACTGGTTGCTTGTTACATGATCTGAAGAAGGATGTTGATCAGGACAGGACATGAGAAGTCTATTATGATAATCAAGATTAGAGTGACAAAGTTGGTTGGGAGGACAAGAAAGTATCTTGGAAAACTGGAAAGAAAAAATGGTAAAATGCATATATTATTCTAGATGCACAGGATAGGGATATGTCTTACTTTTCTTTTCCTAAGACTTAGGCCTAAGTGACAAAGATTTCTAGCAGAAAAGTGCGAGTAGGGAGCTTCACTGGGAATATGCTCAGGTGTGCACAGGGAATAGTAGGAATCTCTTTGCTGAAGCCTTATTCCTGAATTAAGCAGGGCTAGTGAAAGAGCCTGATGCTCAACTACTGAGTGCCCACATTGCCCCTGGATTGTCTGGCCCATGTCAGCAGCATGCTCCAAACCTACTTCTGCACACACCCCAGGGAACAACTCATGCCAGGGACCATTCCCAGAACGCAGCAGGTTCTATGCTCCTACAAGCAAGGTATGCCATATATTATACTAGAAAACACAATTCCTACGTTCTGCAACATGTGTGTTACTTTATTCGGGAAATTTTGATTTAAAACCTAAGGCTGAACAACCCCAAAATAATAACTGCACCTGCAGCTGCACAGGGACCCCATAAAGCCCACAGGAGATGCGAGCCCAAGTGTTACTTAGCACAGCTGTAGCCAAGGTCTGTCACATGGCCTCGGGGCCAGCAGATAGTCCCTGGCTCTGCTTTAGTTTGCAGTACAGACGTGGGCTGTAGCTGACAGAAAAATGATATTCACCAAACACTATCTGTCAACATCTCAGGAAAATTCATGCCCTCATGGCTGCTGAATAAAGCTTGACTCAAGGGCACTGTAAGGATCAAATATGAAAGAAATAAAAGGAATGTAACAGTATTCTGCAAAAGTCATAATGCTGAAGGAAGGCCAATAATGATCAGAGCATGATTTTTTTATGTCAGGGTGGTGAAATTAGTTTGAGGCACACTACCTGTATATAGTAATAAACAGAACTTTCAAACTGCCATAAAATCTAACCAGAGAAGGCAACACAAAAGTGATGGTCCATTCTTAACATGCAATGATGTCGGAGTGAAAAGCATAAATTTAACCTATTTTTACAAGATTTCCTTACCAGAGACCACAGATATCCAAATAGCCATACCACAGATATCCAAACAGCATCAATCTTTCAAAACTATTCTGTATTCCCAAACAATAGGGACAAAAAAGCAAACAATACACTTATAAGAATGTGACAGGAGTAAAAATTTTACTTTTTCAATTTAAATTCTTCACAGTAGGATTCTGAGTTTATAAATCCAACATGAAAAATTAGGTTCTTTATTCATTTGTATTTTCAGCCTCCTATTGCAGCAGTGATCATAAAACAAACACAGCTGGTATCTTTATTATTTTATTCACAGAAGGATTTAGCTGGACAAACATCACAAAGATGGTGGTTGTTTTCATTGAATTTATGATCAAATATGCTCCAGCATAAGATCAACTCTGTTACATCAATTATTATGAGATGTGAATAATTTAACAGAAAGTTGTCTATTTGTAAATCAGATCTTAGGGACAGAAATTCAGCTGAGGTAGCAGCCAGTGGATATACACTGTATTACAGAATTTAAAAGGATGCAGGCTTTTTGTGAATCACATTTAGTGATAAACATTGTCATTTATATTTTGCTATCTAGTGAGCTGCTAATTCAGACAAATTATTTCAAAATTTTATTTTAAACTTTAATTAAATTCATCTTTATCAGAAGAGAATTTTACTTTACTGATGCTTTTCAAAATCACTGAATATATTTCCTATAAAGGCTTAATCAAAAACAATAAACAAACCACCATCAAGACCATTTTTGGGGTTTTTTTTCCATAGATTATGCACCAGAGTCTGTTGTTCAGCCTAATGCCGGGAGAGCTATAATAATTTTAACGCAGAATGTGTGCCTTAGGATATGGGATTGACTCAGTGCCTGAAAGAAAAAGGTCAGTTCCCTTTGGAGCCACTTGCCTCTTTGCCCTCCAGCAATGACAGGTGCACCAGCCCTGTGCTGAGGCTCGTTATTCACAGTGTGCTGCTGCAGATACATCATCTAACCTCTCTGATTTAATGCATCAGCAGGGTGAGTCTCCCATCTTCCCATTTTGACATGGGTCAAGCAGGCACTGAACACATACACATGGTGACCTTCTTGCAGCCAGCATCTTTCACAAATCCTCAGACAATAGCTTAAAACTGTCTTAGCTAGTTCATTTAAATGAACCACTAAATTTAAGTATTAAACTGTTTGGCTAGCAAATTACTTAAAGTTATGAAAAAATCACCAGTCTCCTACAATGATATGTGTTTCTGTGTCACAAAAAAAAAAAAAAAAACAACCAAACCCCCCCCCCCCAAAAAAAAAACCTGCATGAAAAAGCAAAAATTCTCATTTCTCTGTACTATATGGCAGGCAAGATGTCAGAAATGTTTAGGCAGATACATGAGGCAACACAACCAAAAATACAGGAAAGGGAGTGATTAGGATTTTCTTGAATGAATTTTGAGAGACAGTCACAGGAGATGCTCATGAATGGCAATACCTGAATACCTGTGATCTTGCCATGGAAAATGTGGTGGTCAAAATCACACTAAAACCCCCACATTAAATCCTCATAAAAGTCAGTATTTGCCTAAGGCAAAGATAGTTTATGATGTTTATATCACTGCAGAAATCTTAACTATTGTCATAAGTCTCTGGCTGGCAACAGAGACAAACAGCATGAGTTTTGAGACTGGCTTAAACCATCTGCAGTGGTGACAAAACCCAGGAACAGTATTCATATTTTTATACTTCTTGCCTGTCTGCACCATCTCTCAAAATTATCTATGTTTTTGAGACCCTAAGATGAGAATTAAAGGAATTGTTCAGTTAAAGAAAAATTATCTGTAATACAGAACAAACAGCAGAGGATAATATCAAGCCACATAAGGCAAGAGCAGTTGCTTAGCACTAAGAACTTTTGAATGCCAACCCAGTTCTCAAGCTGCCTATCGTTTTCACTCTCCTTTTGGAAAAATCTTGCCTTTAGTGGCTACATGCAAATAATGAGAGAGCCAGCAGCAAGGTCTGTTTCATTTATATGACTACCTTCCCAGTATGTCTTTAATTCCCTATACAAATATTTTTAAAGCAGATCTCAGAGACTCAGTTTTGTCAGCAATGTCATTATCTGGAGAAGAGAGATTTCAGCAGATAAGCCAACAGCACAGAATTCAAGCAAGAGGATAGAATTCAGAATGTGAGGATATAATGATGCCTGGTGCCTCTGATCAGAAAGTATTAAACTTCAAACCAAGAAATGAACACAGACACCATGGCAGCATATGAGTAACAGACTACCAAAAACATAATTCTGAGAAATTAATAAAACATTGGCATGTAGATGTGCAAGGAGAAAGAACAACTGGAAACATCTGAAGAGTTTATCAGAAAGTACTCAAAAACATTAATGAAGAACATACATTGAAAAAAAAGTCATACCTGGAAACACCAAATAAACATGTCTCTCTGATATACATCTCAATATCCAAAGGAATTCTAAGGAATTAGTGGGGATAGCAAACAAATGTAAAGCATCTTTTAAAAGTCTTTCCAGGAATTCTACACAAGAATAGCCAGTTCTCTTTCCTCATTTCTCTTCATAGGCTTATTACTGTAGATATGTTACTGTAACAATATCTAATTTTGCTCTGCATTCTACACTATGGTACTAGACTTAAAAACATACAAATATATGCTCATAGTTCCTTTCTGGTTTTCAAATAAGAGAAGTTTGGCAAATATTTTTTGGACGCTGACACACAATATAGGAGGAAAGTACGGACAACAGAAACAAAAGACAATATGGACGCAAAATTAGGTTTCAGAAGAAATAAGACAAAATGGCAATCAAAAGAAGAGGTGACTAATGAGTAAGACATCATATAAATAATTTTTTTTAAAGTGGACTTAATAACAAAAGATAACATTTGATGCAATTTCTATTAAAAAATCTTGCTCTGTGGACAAACTCTGAAGACCTGGGATATTATACACTACCTCAAAGACGGAAAACTGGCTGACAGACCATAAGCAAAGAGTAATGATGAGTGGCAATGTACTGAGTTGGAAGGGAAGTGTCCAGCTGTGTGCCAGAGGGATTAGCGTTAGTCACAGTTTTATTTAACATCTTTATTAATGACCTGGACTAAGGGATACCCTGCATACTGAATCAACTCTTAGATGACACTAAATGCTGAAATAAGCACGAAAGGCAAGGACATTAGTACAAAGAAACTAACAGTAGTGAGACATGTGGGCAGAAAATCTAAAAATACAGAACACTACAAACAATTATTTCCACAGAAAAATAACCCCAAATATGGATAGGTCCAGAGTTAGCAATGCCAACAAACTCTAGTCCAATGCCAGATACTGAATTGAATGTTGCAGAAAATATGTACATTGGGGCTGTATTTTCACTGCTGTCATGGACGGGAAAAGGTACAGGGCAGTAATGATGTAATTTTAGTAATGAAGCAGCATAGAGTTATTAGTACTCTGAAACAAAAATGACAAAAGCTTTCGTGGTCCAGTTTAGGGGGCTTATTAACAGGGACGAGAGGATGTAACACAATACCTAAAGCTTAGCAACACAAAAGACGGGGAATTTAGAATAAAGCAAGAATAAATTGACTGTCAGGATAAACATGGTATCAATGAGGTCTGTTAGGAATAGTCTACCCCCTAGGTTTTAAAAGGTACAACATTATGGCACTTTGCGGTTGCTCCAATTTGAAGAAAGATTGGAATATAAATCAGAAAGGATTTTTCAGCTTGGGGAAAGGATAAATGGAGAAACTGCGGAGATGTTTCTCAGCGCTTGGCTGCAATCAGCATCCCGTAATTCCGCGCCGCGAGCTGGCGATCCCCGCGGCGCGGCGGGCTCAGCCCCGCGCGGAGCTGCGCGCACAGAAAACAGCGCTAAGTGGGCGCAGAAAAAGGCGCTTAAGTAAAAACGAGCAGCTTCCACCACCCCGCAATTAATCTGTAATCAATTAAAATTAATTTTACCATTCAAATTATAATGAATTAACTAATAAACCGCACTAAGCAGAGAAATAAACAATGGGCGCTGCTGGGCTGCGGGCGCCCCCTGGCGCGGGCAGCGCGGCACTGCAGCGGCGGGAGCAGCCGGCGCNAAAAGTGACAATTAGAAGAGCGCTTTTCCTTTAATCAAAACCCAACTAAGGCAAAGATTCTCTTAAAAACCCAAACAACAGAATCCCAAACTCAAAATGCTTCCCAAGTCTCAGCTTTAAGCAATTCTTTGAAGTAATGCTTGAAATAAAATACAGATTCAAGCTATATGGACTTGTCTCTATTCACTCCCTTTCCTTTCTTCAGGAAGTTTTCACTGAAAAACAGCCCCAAAACAAGCCAGTCCATCCTGGAATGCAACTTTTAAACACCATCCTCAGAAAGGGAGGTCTCAAGTACAGAGGCCATCTTGTTAAAGGGAGAACTCCTCAGCAGTGGGACTGGTTGTGAGAATAAAATGTTATTTATATAATAAATAAACCATGTTGGGGAACTACAAAGTAGTAGTCCTATTTATGCAGAGCAGAATTTGTTTTCAATTGCACCTTTTCTTTCCAACCTAATTTCTCACAATACAACCCATTATGGCAGAGGGATCTGAAAAAGCTTTTTATGTCCTACCAAATATACACAAGGATAATTAGTTGTCTTTTGTTATTCTTCTGTAAGGGTTTATTATTGTGGAGAAGCTTTTGCAAATTGAAAGAGGTTGCATTGCATTCTGGAGGCAGAGCAGTTCTTGGTTTTTATTGTGTAGAGATAATTGAACAGAAAAGTTCAGGAAAAAAAGTGAAAATATAATTCATTATGAACTCTATAGGAAGATCAGATTACCACATCTTAGTTCTTTTTAGGCCAGTATTTTATAATTACATTCCACAGTATGTTATGTCAAGCTATGGAGATGAAGCTTCATACTAGATAGAAGCAAACATCAATGCAAGTTTTGTTTCTTAACTTTATAAGCATTACAACAAAATTTATAGATGCCATCTTATCTAGTAAATACTCTCTCTATATTCTTTAAGTAGTTTGACAACCAGTAAAGAAATTCAGTGTTAAAGTCTCCAAAGAATTTAATTCACTGTAAGTGAAAGTTATGTTATTTGCCTCAAACACTTCCCAAAAGTAGCCTCTAATATTAACCAATTCTATTTTAAGGGATCTGACTTATATAATGATCCTGCTGGGTTTCACTTTGTCATTGTTGTTAAATTCCATGCTTTTAAATAATTTCCAGTTAGACGGGGAATTAAAGAGCAATTGACTTTTGTCCAATATCGTTCTATCGTCTTGCTCTGCCTTTAAAATCATCTTGTGGAAGCTGATGTTGGTCAGATGCAATTATTTTGTCCTCAAACTACTGTCTGTGACTTTTTGGGAGGTTTGGGATTGGAGTTTTTGCCTCCCTTCCTCTGGCCTTACAGACATGAAGCTGGCTCTGTAGATACTAGAAGAGTACTATTCTTCCTCCTACTAAACTCCCCTTACATAAATTGAATTAAAATGTACATTTTGAGGTAGAAGCCTCTTTGAAGGCTTCTAAACCCATATTCTCACCCTTACATGCCGTGACCTCAAAACATATATATAAACAAGATGAAGGATCAGCCTGTGCCTGAAAGATGAAACAGGAGATAGTGCAACTTCATTGTGTTTAGAAAATTAAAGCTGTTCTTTTCCAATCCAGGAGCATAAAGTTCAATGTCACTGCTGTACAGTTTGTATGGCAGTTTCTATGTGAAAATTCTTTAATTATTTTACATTGCAATTCCTCCACTATAAAATGCAGAGGGACTTTGCCTCAATAGAAGTTTAAGCATACATGTAAATCCTTACAAGACCACAAACATTGCTCTTTAAGGTATATCTTTCAAAGCCACTACGATATTGAGAGGAAGTAAATCTGTACCATAACCAATGCATATTTAAAAACAAAAGGCTGTATGTTTTTCTCCCCATTTCAGGTCTCATGTTCATTGCCCTTCAAATAATTATGTATGTGACATATTTTATGTCACCAAAAATCTTCCACAAATTGAATCAGGAAGTTAAAAAGGTTTTTCAGTTTAAGACTGAAGATTGCTGCTTTTTGAAATGTGATAAGAAAGAAAGAAAATTTCTGGAATGAATCGGTCTATCCATGTGTTAAGTTTTACAGCTGGATTATAAACCCTTGGGAATATGATGTCCATAACGGAAATGTTTATACATCCTTAACTACAGCTGTGCAAGCAAACAGAGCTCTACTACAGCACACAGATAAAGATTTACACTGGAAAAAGAGAAAGCCCTTTACATTTCAAATGTAAATGATACATAATTTTGAGGCACTGAATATTTCCTATTATAGTAGAAATACCCATATGAAGCACTGAACTGTATGTATTGTCATTGCTTTCAATCCCTTCATTTATGCTGAAAAATTGCAAATCCTTTATGCACAGAGCATTGAAAATGTATAAATATTTTTGAAGAGATTTCATAGAATTTAAAAAGCTCGGGTCTTATTTGAGTCAGCCTGTGATGTGATCAGAACTTGTGTCAATTATGAAATCTCAGAGACTGAAGCTGTTTTAAGCAAATTGAGTTTTGTTCTTTTTTGTGGTATTTTATGAAAAGAGAAATTTCATGCAGTAGTCTCGAAGGAAATATAAGACAGCAACTTTTCAAATTCAAACCAATTATTGTACTTATTAATACATAACTGCTGTATTTTAATAGCCTAACTGCTGTTAAAATACAGAAAAAATACTTCAGCCCAGGCCTGCAGGATGGATGGAATAGCATGCCAGTATCTATTCACATTACTTAGGCAAATATATGCCTCCAAGCAAACACATTCAAATCAATATTAGTTTCCTTGTCCTTCTTTCCCAATCCAGATCTAATTGCCTGTGTTGTAATATAATTGCTTTTTCCAAGCTTTTGGATTTCATTAACTACTTTTAAAGAAAAAATCAACTTCAATTTTTTTGATTGTAAAAAGACAGGATACAGGCCATTATAGTGACTTAATTTTTAAAAGGAAAGCTGTGACTTTCAGGAAGTTGTATTGTATTCCAAGCAGTAAGATTGAGGTACAGTCAAATATTTTAAGATGCCTGCAAGGATCACAATTGGCAAAATGGTCTGAGATATTTAAAGCCAAATGTAATTGGAGTTAATCTTCCTGTACTTCCCTCTGCAGCAAACAGGAGATGGAACTCGTCCAGGAAAGCCACCAAATTAGGGTCCTAGATTGGACTGGACAAGCCAGGAACTTTTCTATAGACTATCGAAAGTCAATTAACACAGGCTGGTGACACTTAACCTTTGTGGAGGCCTGAACTGGTTTCAGTGCCAGCTTTATTTCTCATTGCAGGAATTGGGAAGTTGCTGCTAACCAAGGAGGAGCCAGCAGTACTGCAAAGTGAGCTACAGGGTCATGGAAGATGCCTGGCACTACAGACATACAGGTTGTGACTCAAAGGACAAACATTGATGGTATTACATTCAACAACTAATACCAAAAAAATTATAATAACAATCCTGCTATATTAAGAGATTCTTCCTCCTTCACTCAACCACAATTTCAAAAGGTGGGATGGTGCTTTTTGGTGGTTTGTTTGTTTTCCTTTTTTATTTTGTTTTGTTTTGGTTTTTGTTTGTTTGTTTGTTTGTTTGTTTGTTTTTAATAAAAACACTGAACCAAATGGGTTTGGGAAGGAGCAGAGAGAGAAAAAAGCAATAGAATGGCAAAGTGAATATAAACCTAATCACATTTTAGAAAAGTGACCGTGCTATGGATTTTGGAGTTGTAGACACATTTCATTGCTAATAAATAAGGATATTAAAAAAGCCTTTGGATTTCTACTCTATTAATAACTTTTTTCCTTTACAACAAGGAAGCTTCTT
This sequence comes from Leptocoma aspasia, assembly GCA_013399835.1. Classification (NCBI taxonomy): domain Eukaryota; kingdom Metazoa; phylum Chordata; class Aves; order Passeriformes; family Nectariniidae; genus Leptocoma; species Leptocoma aspasia. Next base: position 270,875 of record VXAX01003726.1, on the reverse strand, counting down.
CACCAAAATATTTTGTATCATTAATTTCAGTGGTGAACTTTGAGATGTTACAGTCTCCTGCTGATTAATCTCTTGAACTCCCTGGCAAACTACCAACAAGACAGCCAGTTAGTAGCAAAAATAAAATTTTGAATTAGTACCAGAAAGAAAACAGCAATGCTGGTACATCAAAGGCTTAGCCTTGCTGCAAAACCTTTGGTCAAAAGAGAGTGGAGAAAAATTCTAACAGCTTTTCTGGCAAGACAAATTGTTGACATAGCTGAAATCATCCAATTCAAACTCCGTATGCTTTTTTCAAAATATAAAAGCTAGTAATTGCTCAAGACAGTGCAGTCTAAATATCCTGTCTACAAAGATTCTACATGTGCTGAGAAATCTTCTAGGAAACTTTACACAGATGATTACTTAGAATAATGCCAGTAGTGTGGTATTCAATCTGCTTGCTCATCAGGTAATCTTTCTGGACTTTGAGCATAATACCTTTATATCAATGTCCATCTGATGTAAATATGACCAAATTCAGGAAACATTGAAAGAAAAAAAAAGTGTGATGAATTTACATTGACTTTTTTTGTTCATAATTAAGACTACAACAGCATGGGCAGCAGCTCACAGCAATGATCAGATGGACCTGGCAACAGGGGATCATTATGTGGAAACAACACTCAAAAGTGGACTAGAAACATATTATTTAAAAATTTCCTAATTTTTATAGATGAACAGAGAAAACAAGATTCAAAGTGATGGCCCAAAGCTATAACACATTATTTCTCCATGAGCTCAATACACTTGCCAACTGACACCCCCAAGAAAAAAATACTATGCTATGCAGTTTCTTCCTATGTAGAAGAAACTGGCAATTCAAATCTAGCTTATTAGAAAAGAATAGAGCCATTCTAAGTTAGATATGTTAACTTCAGCATACCCTTGAAGAGTCAAAAGTGCAATTAAAAAAATACTTACTTATTCCATGCTTGTCTAAGATTTTTAGGGCCGTACTGTGTAAACCGTTCTGTAAGAAAAAGGGGTATATTCAATTACTCCACTAAACCCAGGATTTATTTTTAAAAATATTTATTAACTGTCAATTTTCATAATTTTATCATTTCTCTGTATCTCCTGCAGCTCAATTCCTAAGACAAGGAAAGAAAACTAACCTATGAGCAATTGCCATACAAACACAGGAAAAAAAATACCAAAACAAAACACCAAAACCAAAAAAGCCCACAACTTGTTAAACCAAATCAAACCAAACCAGCATGACCTAAAGCTCATTTACTGTGGCATCAGCAGAAGTGGAAAGTTTTACAGTTATTTCGAAAGTAGTTTTTGACTGCTATGGGAAAAAAAAGCCTGAAATCTAGTATTTTTTCCTTCTTCATGACAAATACAATTCTCTACAGCCTCACTGTCATATTTTTACACTTCTCAGGATGCGTAAGAAAGAGTGAGCATGGGTCTCTGTGACACACGGGGACACACAGAGCATGATGGACACGTAAGAGTCTATTTTCTAAAGAATACATATAACTATGAGCAGAAGTAACAAGTACAATGACAGCTTATTTACTCCAACATTAAGTTCTTCAGTTCAGATAGAAGTACTTTCCCATTCATATCCAAGAAGATGCTTGATCTGCAGTAGGACTCTAGCTGAAAAAGGAAGATGCTGTGTAAGCTGCTGCAGAAATGAAGGGTCAGTCCTTCATTAGCCTCTTGAACAGGAGCTAAGTGCCTCTCAGGTGGTAAAAAATGAGTTCAGCTGGAGAACAGAGCCACATTTTCCATGGAGACTAGTTGCACGGAAATCCTGCCATGTAGGCTGGTACTCACCCTGGCCAACTACCCTAATGTGATTGCATTAGTTGCTGTGAAGAAGTTTTAAAATCTCAAAATACTCAAATACTCCATAAAATCTAAAAAAAAAAAAAAAAAAAAGCCAAAACTTTTTCTTCCTCTCCACCCATGTGCATGACATTTAATAGACCCACTGTACAGTTGCAATAGTATTTTTTATATATATGCACATGGATATGCATGCATCTTACTGTGAAAAACAGCTGTAAATGTAACTTCAAAGGAGTTGTGTTCAAATTCCTGTATTTGTACACTTGCTTGTATCATTTCTAAAGCTGTCATGTACACTTCATACACAGTCAGTTCTAAAGATGCCAAAACCAAGGCAGAAGCAAAATCCTAGCAGCAATGTGGATGCTTTGATTTTCTTTCTTATACCTATTTTTAGGGGTTTTTTTCCCTTTAACTAAAAAAAACAAATACAGAAGCTTCAAATCTCATTGAATTCACTATTGGAAGCTACTGATAATCAGTAGACCTGCAAACTGTGTCTGCAGACCACTTAATGTTTACAAGTTTTGTTGCTTTAACCATACTGATGCAGCTAAAGAAATGAAATCACTCCTTTTTAGATATGTGTGACAACTGCACTGGAAACTGGAAGCTACATGACTATAACCCTTCAATTTTAGTTTGCAAATAGGAATTAAATACATATATGCAAACAGATACCCATAAAAATTGGAAAAAATAGACTTTCTATATTAAGTAAGTTGTCCAACCATAACACTGTCAATTCATTTATGACAAGGGACTGAAAAATAAAATGCAGCTAGACAGTGCTGTGGAATAACATGTCTGAGATACACATGGGAGTTCAGCTAATAAACTGCAAATTTGCACATTAATCTATTTCGCTGCAGAAAAATCTGGGTGGAAAGAGAATTGAACTGACTTGAAGCACTGCTGAAAAGGTAACCTGGACCTAGAGAGAGACAGATTTTGATTTTATCTGTCATTCTGCAATATGTTTTGGTCAGATACTGAGCTGGTTCAAACTGGCACAGTAACACTGACTTCAACAGAGCTACATCCACTTAAAACATATCAGAAGTATCATATACAACATATTTTCTTGACCAGACTATCTGGTGTTTATTTTAATAAATTTAAGATATTTTTACTGTGGAAGGAAAGCCCCAGACTTAACCACTTGGCCAAATTGCCTTAAGGCTTTAATGCCCAAAGATCTGTTCCAGTTTTGCAAAAAACCTGGAAAACCATTGCTATGCCAGATGAATTTTTACTTAAAAAAAACATTACACTGGAACCAGCTATGTAAATGCTATAAAGGACACACATGAGCAAAACAAAGGTCTCAAAGGGATCTTCCTTTGCTGTCTATGGTTCCAGTCTAAACATCTTTTTAGGTAAGTACCTTATGCATCATATTTATCAGGCAGGGAGAGGGTAAACTGGGGGGGAAGACACGAAGAGAGCAAAACCTTGTCTATAGAGAGGCAAATGTTTATTCCATAGTCCTTAATTTCAAACTCTATTGAATATGCTATGACTGCAAAGCATGCTTCTCCTAACTATTGGTATCAACTCTTTCTTCTCCACTCAAGCAGATTACAAGCTGTTTACTTTACATGCTTTGTACAGAAAGAAACCACACAGTGATAAAATAACAGCTCACATTTCTCTACATAATTTTGTGGTCATGGCTCCAACCAGAGTCTTACTAACTTTCACAGACAAGATAATTAGGTGGGACTATTGTGTTAATGAAGCCCAGCCTCATGTACATGCCAGCTCAAGTATTTTTCTGAATTCATCCATTAGAGAATAAAAAAGCAGTGAAACCAGAGGATTTTGGTTTCAGAGTTGCCAGAACCAAGAAGATAAAATAATCTTGTCCTTGAGCTCCTCCACCATGGTGCAGTTTTTCAAGTCCTGAACTATGAAACCACAAAATTACGTACCTAAAACCACCAAACTTGCAGTGCCAACATAGGCAAAAAAGGAGGTAACTTAGCTTCACAACTTTTACCTTAGCATCTCCCACTTGTGTCAAATTTATCACAGAACCAGAATTCAGTCCCACAAAAATATTACATCCCCAGGTTTGCTTCTGAGTCACTTTTCAGAGTGAACAACTCTTACACACCTGTAGGAATGCTTCAATCCTTTACTGCTCGATGGATGTAATAAAACCAAATCTAAAGCTATACATATCTGACTGTGAACAACTGCACAAAATTACATTCTGTGATACTTCCAAGCATATAGCTTTGATACTTGTTTTTCAGAAGCTACCACTGATATGTTCCTAAAGAACAGTAATATGAGTCTGTATGTGAGACTGGGAATTCTGCAGAATTGCCATGAATGCTCCCCCACAAAAGAAATCCTTGCCTGACATACTGAGATGCAACAGTAATGGCAATCACAGTCTCAATCCAACCTTGTGGAAGAGACCCTGTGTAGCAAAACCTTAATACCTCTCCCTCAGAACTGAAAAGCAAACATGCACATGTGAAAATTTCTTGCAGACACGCACATGATCACCCACCCACACAGCCATCTTCCAGCACATGCACACCACTCTCAAGAACACAAGGTGCACCATCTTGCTGAGGCAGCTGCTCACTCTCATCAGGCTAAGATTAAAGAAACATGGAAAACTGAATGTTTACAGATCAGGATTTGATCTCAGATGTATTTTGAATTTTTATAGTTCAAATTGTAGGTATACATACTGGAGTTCAAATATTTTTAGATTATTATTATTAAATGTGTTTATTTTGAATGAAAACTCTGGAAGGCCAACACAGTAAGGACATCTGAAATTTAAAGTAAAAAGTGTGATTTTAATTTCCTTTATGCAAACACTTTAATATTTGCCAATCTTTTGGGAACAAATTCAGGAAACATAATTTCATCCTCTGCATTTTTATCCCAAATATGCAGTCATAATCCTCACTACCAGCTATGTCTCACTGTTACAGAGCTGGCTTTTCACATGGGTGCTGTATTTCACCTAGAAAAAGGTGAATTTTTACTTATGTGAAACAAAAGAAGGAAGAGATTTTTAGTTTTCTTTAAATTGCACAGCACCTCAGAGTGTTTACCATTTGCTTCCTAGAAGGTGAAGGTACTCAAATCTTGATTAAGTGGCATGTCCACAATCAAATGCAGTGTAGAGAGATGCCTGTATAGGACTGCATAAATAGGAGCTAACATAGAGTATTCCTATTTGGTACTGGAAAGATGTAGCAACATCTTCCTGTAGCACAGATTTTACTCTCAGAATGTCCCAAGAGTATCCAAAAGGACTAGGCTAACATGTCCCTTCCACAACCTCAGAACCAAGACTCACTGTTCTGCTGGGCACTGCTCACAACCCACTCAGACATGATGAGTGGGGCACCTACACAAACGTTCTTCTGGCAGTACAAGGATCTGGGCTGCTCTTTGCTTCAGGCCTTGCAGCACAGCTTACTCAATGCCTCATTTGCCAAGGAAGATTTTAGGACTGTGCCCAAAAAACAGTAGCATCAAGAGGCTATTGGAGTAACAACTGCAAAATGGAAGCAGAAATGAGCAACTAGAGGAAGAGAGGGAGGGAATTTCTTGAGCTAGTTAATTTGACAACCTTTATGCATAAAAAACAAAATGTTTTTAAAACAACTGCTTTCAAATTGTGGCCAGTTTGAAGGTCTAGGGAAAACAACAACAACAAAAAAAAACCTGACCAGAAAGCTCATCCATTACACTCAGCAGTACTAAGTGGTCTTAGAAAANTTTCTTTCTCTCTTTCTTTCTCTCTCTCTTTCTTATTTCCTTTAGACAACCACTCTACAGCAACACTGTTATATGTGCATGCTCACTTGTGTGCCCACACATACACCAACATGTTCTGCACTGCAAACCTCATTATCTGCCTGATAAACACGCTCCATCTGACAGCCCCGCATCAAGGGCAGGTTCAAACAGAAGTGAGTTTCAGCAGAACTCACAAGTGAGCTTATTAGCAGACCACTGCAGGAATACTGGTCTGCTGTGAGAATTGAAAAAATAAGCACTTGCATTTTAAGTAACATAAAACAAGATGAGGGTTTTTTCCTCTTTTATCAGTCAGAAAAACACATGAACTATTATACCTTTGCCACGTTTGCTTTGAAAGGACCTAAGATAGACAAGAAAAGCTACAGAAGGAATTAGAAGCAGAATACATTTTGATTTTTAGCTTCTTTTTAACAGTATTGATAATCAGCTTCTAGTCTAAACCAAAGAACTTAAAATGCAGTTTGACTTCAAGGCATTTTTTATGTTGTTAATCAAAACATGATGGCTAATATGCATTCCTTGATTAATGTTCTTCTCTATTTAAAACCAAATGTGCTTAGCTTAAATGCAAATATTTAAACATCATCATAATTAATATTTTGAAAAGTCTAATTAATTCTTTCTTTGAAAGGGTTTTCTTTACATTTAATTTAAAAGTCTAACATGACTAACACTCTATTGTGATATATAAGACATATACCATTTTTAGTAAAGATTCAATGCTAAAATTATTCAAATTATGCTAGCTAAAGATATAAAGACAAGCATCCATGTTGACAAAAACATTTTCAAGCACTATAATATTTGCAGCACTAATGTGCAATTAGAGTTTTTACTGAAGTTCAGTCACAACCAGAGTTTTATCAAATACATGAGCTAGACTTTGGAGTTTTGTATGCCAAACACCTTGAGAAAAATTACAATTCCCTTCCCTCCATCCCATCCTCCCTTCTCCCTTCCATTTGCTTTAGAAGAGCAGAGTTTGTGTGAAGAGGAAGAATAGCTGCTGTTTTCCAGACTCCCTCCTGAGCATAAAAATTACATAGAAAATGTAATTTTAATACCCAGCATTGTCTGACACATTTGAGTCCTGCATTAAATGGTTCCACCTTTTAGCAGAACTCGCCTTGCCTCCCCTGCATACATAATAAGTTACTTTAACTTTTTAGCTTAATGTAATTTTGTTTAAAGAATGGTGAAAACACTAACAACTCTTCTTTCCCTTGGGTTGTGGATTGAAGAAACACTAAATAACATCGTTTTGTTTTGGCAAAAGAGGGGGAGGAATTCAAAATTAATTTTCCTTTACAAATAGCCCTCCTTTCTTCAAGTACCCAAATTCTTGAAGACTACATCTATACCAGTAATTTAAATGAGTTTGAGACTGTTTGGCCAAGACACCATCACTGTCCTGTAGTACTGCTCCAGCACCTCCCACTTCCATCCTCCAATACAGGAAACAGGGACCTCTTACAGGGAATAGTCCTCAGCCCACACTAACTTCCTAACCCTAAGGAAGCTTCCAAATGCCCAGGAATTAATTATTTGTAAGTGCTAATTGTCATGAGGTAAAGGCTGCTCTGACAGCAGAGGCTCCCACATCGCCTGGGAACATTCCCTGGTATCAATGCAAATGTAAACAAGATATTGACTTAGCATGTAACAAAATGTTGACAGCCTTTGGAGAAACTCTATAGGAAAAACTGCTACAGAAGTTTGAAAAGACATATATTATCATATACAGTATGTTCATGTGTTTGTGCCAAAGGAGTTCAGTCTCTCAGTCCAGCCCTACTCTAAATGAAGACTAAATATTTTGAAAAAAATTTGGCTGTCAATCAGCTGTTAAGATGCATGTAGGCAGATCATATTTCTAAACCAAACCTATATTTATTGATCACCTGGGAAGTAAAGTAGAATTCCTGAGTTAGAACACCAGCTCTGCAGTGGTTTTGTCCATCATAGACTTGTGATTTTTTAATAAATCCACGAAGTACCCATCAGTCCCTGGCAAAATCCATGTATGCACTGTTTCCTATGAATGCTTTTTTCTCACTTTTTGTGTTCTGCTTTCTCTTTAAGAAGAGACTCTTTTCATCCCAGCTTTAGGGAGTCTCATTTAATAATCAGTGCTCAGTAGATGTTTCCATTGTCTCATAAAGGCACCTTTTCAGGTGTATTACTCTCTATTGTATCTGATCATCTGTGGAACATTGTGAGGTTCAGGCTCCTACACCATCAGCCCAAGATTAAATATTTAATGTTCTTTCAGCTAGAAATAGCATTGTGAAGAAACTGATGCACAGTGAACATTAAAAAGCATTCTTGTGTTTTTTCCACATTCCTATAAAGTTCCTTCCTCTCCTTGACCATTACCATCTCTTCATTGCCATGGACAGTTAATATATCTTCTATTGTGACCGTATCTTACCTTCTCCCATTTTACTCACTGACAGTACCTCCTGATAAATCTCTCCTTAACTTCCCAGGATGGAGCATCAGTCCCAAACACTAAAACTGAGAATGTCAGAAAAGTGAAAACCTGACTTAAGTTTAGATATTTATCCAAAGCCTTATCCTGCTCATTTATTTGGACAAGACTCAATCCAGGAGAAACGGCTGGAGAGGGAAAGTTGATAGGAGAAAAAAAAAAAAAAAAAAAGGACATTTAATAACAATGAAGAACATAATGCACAAAAAATCAGGAAGACTTGGACACAAGACTGGCAAGTAAGCAGCTTGTTTGGGAATACTGCTTCACCTCTACCCATATAGATAAGATATAGTTAATGCCTGCTTTAATTCATTCGTAGAGATACAGGTCCAGTGATATGACTGGTATTTGAATCTGTTTTAGCTCAGCAAATCTACATATTTCATAAAGTGTTGCAACAAAAGAGTGAATAGTGAAAACATGTTCTCCAAATCAAGGGGTCATGTTCATCACTGAAAGTGTCTCTGTCCTGTAACACGTGGCTTCTCGTGTGGATGAAACATCAAGATTTTCTTGAAACAGCAACTAGTACTTTTTCACAATTCCCTCAAATTGTTTTCCTATTTGAGGACAGATATTTACTTTCACAGTGGTCCAGAATGGTTGGGTTTCATCTGTGATGAAACCAATGAAATTATGATTCCTGAGTACAGGAAGACCCTCTCAAGGTTATAGCATCCATAACAGCTTCAAAGTGAATCACAGAGGTAACCCAAAGTTACTGAAATACTCCTGAAGTTTTTCAGGCCTCTCAAGTGAATTATTTAGATTATCCTTAAGTAACTTACTAAGCAGGACATGTATGTATGCGTGTCTGTGTTCACAGGTGCCAACACAAACTGAGAGGATAGAGGCTGCAGCACAGAGAAAGTTCAAAGACCAGGCCAATTTTAGCTTTAAATATCTTATATATTACTTGGAGCATTTTTAAGAGAGTAAGTAATCTCAAAGCAGGCAGATAAAATACAAGTTGGTTTCTGACCTTTTAAATGGCAAACAAGACTATGACCATTTTATTTTCACTATTAAAAGCTATTAAAATCACCTAGGTTAGGGGTTTAAATGACCTAGAGACACCCACAACTAGCCTTAGGAACATATTTCTTATTCAGGCTCAGGAATGTTCCTACATATTAAGATGTCAGAGATCATAGTTATTAGAGCACCGAATGCTTTCCATAATAATCAAGACCCTTGGCCACTGTAGTAGAGACTAACACCACATTTTTCAGACATGTTTCTCCTAGTAAACTGTGATTAGCTCTCTGCAGCACAAGACTATGCCCTGACAAATCACAATGTGAAAATTAGTTATTGAAGTCTGTATGCAAACAAGAAATACAATGAAATTCTGTTTCGACTCTCAGTAGTCTTCCCAAATCCAGAGGCATTGAATGTGCTCAGCATTTTTTAAACTATAGGAATAATTTATCACTGATACTTTCTGTTTTAATGCTTTTATTTTATACTTACACAACTCAAGTTTATAAAATTAAAGCCTTGCATGAGTGAATGTTGACATCCTCACCACCAATGCTCTCTGCACTTCTCAATTTATCACAATTACTGTTAGCAGCTATCAGTTTTAAAACTTATTAACACATGCAAAGCACAGGAGTTACTTCACCCCATATCACATATATTTAAACACAGCAATTTCACAAATCTTCAATACTAATGGAATTGGTTCAGATTTGGCAAGACATTTCAAGATACTTCATTATTTTGCTAGGAAAAGGAACAGATTAAGTAATCTTCAAAGCATCACAGAATATTCTGAGTTGGAAGGAACCCACAAGGACCACTGAGTCCAACTGTCAAATGCATTATTAAAGCTTCAACTTTCATTTTTGCTCCTAAGAAGTCAGTCAGGGAAGCTGGAGTGTAAGAGCAATTTCAGACCATCAGGGAGGGGAGCTTGGCTGGTTGAGCACCTGTAGAAGATGATGCAGCAGCCTTACCACAGCCAGAAAGCTTTTGTGCACAGAACAGCATGAAAGAAAGCACATTTTAAGAAGTGACAGAGAACCTGGTATACTTGACCAAACATCAACAACCCTAAAGGCCTGAGCAAATAGTATTCATTCCTGCCCAGCTCATAGGTCAGAGCACTTTTTGCAGAGCATACATTAGGTGCCGGTACCCCAGAATGATCCCAAAGGGATGTATTTTGCTGCTCTAACAATTCCACATTTACCAGCACAAAATTCAATTACTCAGTTTTGGGGTATGGAAGCCAGTTTTGGTTATCCAGTTAGATGATGCTTTCTATTGCTGTAATTTCTAAAAACAGCAAATAAGGAGCCATAAGACAAACAAAAAAATCCTTTTACCAAGGTCATCAAGGATATAGGGTGCACAACACATTATGTGTACAGAACAGGGATTTTATTTTGTGAGTGCTCCCAGACCTCCACAGTGTAAGGGAATTAAGGGACTCAGTGCTTTGCATTAACAGGCCCTAAAAAGATTAAATTATTGCCAGCAAGAATAGTAATTACTCTGACTTACAAATCTACATACTTCATAGATGTGGAAAGTATCTGAGAGAACAAAGGCCACACCGTGCAGAAATGGTGAAAATACTGAGTGACCATTTTCTCTCTTGGAGGCACCTTTCCTCCTGTCCCCACTCTGCATTTGTATAAATATTATGTATTCATGGCTGAAAAAATCATAGTCTGGGATGGAGAAAATAAGAGCAATTCTAACACAATGCCTATATAAAAATTAGAGTTAATGATGTGCCTACAGTGAATTTATTTCCTGATGTTCTTCTCTGGTAATAAACCCACATCCCTTGACACACTTAGAAGCCAAACTGAATAATGAAACCAGGAAATTTCTTGGCTGCCATCTACTGTTCAAAACTTTCCTGTATCTCACAGAAAAAGAAAAACAAACCAACCCAAAGAACAGTCAGTGACACTTTCAGGCTTTCTCCTTCTCTTTACTCTTCTTGCTAAAACCAGTGGTTTTGGGCTGCTTTTACAGATCACTACATTTCTGTAAGGATTCTGTATTTGCTCACCTTTCAGTCAGTATCAAGAATGAGAAACACAAAAGCTTGTAAACTTAATGACACAGTGTTTAAGGGAAGAACACTGTAGCATTTTTTGTATTTCAATGAGAGATTGTTAAAGAAGTTTCTACTAATTCACTAAAGACCACTAGAGTGTGATTTCACTATACAGCAGTAAGTCAGCAGTAGGACAGAGACTAAAAAGCAATGTGCAAGAAAGCTGTCTGCATTCCTGTTTTTCAAGGCTTTGTGTCTCTATCAGGGTAAGCCCTACAATATATTTGTTTCTCTCTCTCTCTCTTATTTTGAGAGCTATCTAGATCTATTTGTCCTTTACAACTCCTCTGCCTCATCTCCTGCCTACTCATTCACCTGCTTTGCCATGTTTAAATAAACCTATTTCTAAGATCCCCACTCAGAAGTTCACAAGACTATATATATTACATACATAAACATGCATACATATATAGCATCATGAAGCTGACCACATCCTCCTAGTCTCTAGGAGACAAAGTGCTCCCTCTCACAAAAAGGTATCAGATGGTGAAACAGTTTTTCAAGGATGGTTATAGAGTATGAAAACTGAAATACAACACATATCAAAAAATTGAAATTAGTATCTTTCTTTGCAGAAAGATACTGATAGATTATACAGTAATAACTTCAGCTTTCACAAATTCTTTTCTCTACTCTTTAGTTTCCTTTAGTGTTTGTCAAAGTTTGGTGTGCTCTGCTGGAAAAGTAATCCTGACTAGAGAATCAGCACACTAGCAGTCTGAAAAGTACAATTCTCAGTGGCTGAGGAATGCAAGCAGGTCAGGGCTCACACTATAACAAACAGAAGAAAGCAGAAAATAAAGGGAAGAAATTAAATGAAAGAAAACCTCCTACCCTGAGCACAATAAAAAGTAAGCAGCTGGGAGAAGTGCATTATGGTTCACACACTGCACACCAGGTCATTTTGATTACTTGTGGTCAGGGATGTAATTCTCCCTGTTGTGTACTTCCAGAGAGGGAATTTGGAGGAACTTGGTGCTTCAACCTACCTGGTTTGAAATGGGGTAAAGAGTGGACTCCAGGCCACGTATCTTCATTTGGTGTTCCAAGTACCTGTACACAAAAAAATTTAAAAAACCACATTGTTTTAATGGAAAAGACTTAACAAGTCATCACACTGTAGAAAGCACAATCTAAACTTCAAATAGGCTCCTTCACTGGGGGATGAGGAGAAGGAAGAAGGTACAAAAGGTTAAATGATTACATTTCCAAGGTACCAGTGGAGTCTGTAAAGCAGATGGGAGTGCTGTTCCTGTCACACTGCCTGTTTAACCAATGGATGTTAAAGCTAGTTTTCATTGACAAGTATCAAGCTATCTGAGAGCACTGGTGTTACAGAGGCTAGATAATTTAGCTCAGAAGTAACTTCAATCCCTAGAAATTTAAATAAGATAAACAGATAATGAATAGATGCTAGGATAGAAGATTTACACAGATGGTAGAGGATATCAAGAGTGTGGCATGAACAAGAATGCACAGCAAAGAGTTGTTATTTAAACATGGCTGCAGTACACAAAAATAGTAAACTCTTAGGAGATACAGACTTTATTGACTCGTGTGTTATGCTTTGTTTCTATTCGCTTCAACTGTCCTCCTTCTTATAATGTAAGTCAGACCAACTTACAGCATCAAAGTATTTACATTTCTCACATGCATCTTATGTTCTCTGTTCACATGAAAAGTTCACTCTCTGTGCCCTTGACACAAGTAGTAATTAAAGGGAGAGAACTGCTATAAGTAGTTCTCCCAAACCTGGTTTTGCTTCCTAACACATAACAGTCAAGACTTCTTTAAGTAAAGCCAGGAGGAACACTTAAATTACCAGCTCTAGAAACACATTTCTGAATGAACTGCAGAATTTAATATTTCACTAGTAGGATCTTTCTTTTAAAAAATCTGCACTCAATTTCCAACATGAATGAAAATGCTAAATTCTTTTGAATATTTGTTATAAGCCCAGGCACTGGAACAAAAGGTTGATACTCTGAGTGAAAGTAATTCACGTTAGTCTGGTGCTTGTTTTGCATTATCAATGTACAAGAGCCCATCCCAGCTCTGCCCCTATCTGCACTGCAGGTCATCTGAATAAATCTTTTGGACTTGCATATCTTGAGTCCCTGTGGCATTCTGTGGCCACATCAGAATGAAGCAGGCCCAAAGTTAGCATGAAAATCTTTGGTCCAAAAAAAAGTGAAAAACAACATCTACTTCAAATCATTTGGAATTGAAGAGATTTATTTTAATTTTGTTTGCTGCAATATACACATGAATTAGGAGCATTAAAGGAAGGATACCACTCTAGAATACTTTTTTCATTTCTTAAGCTGTGTAAACATTTGTTCATGTTGATAAATTCAAGCTGAAAAAAAAATCTTAGAAGCAAGACTGCCAAGGTAAAACACAGAAAGCTTTTCTTCAACTCTGCCAGAAATTTATTAAATTAAATTTACAAATTAGCCTAAAATCTTGAGACAAAAGTAAGTGACCTCTAAAATAGATACAATTTTTACCTACGAGGTTTGCTTTATGAGTCTAAGGCCTCAAATTTGTTGAGCAGCTTACAATCGTTGTTACAATCTTACAATCGTTTCTAATCTAAGAATATTAATCCAAAGATATTTTTTCTTCACAGTCAAGTACAATAGGCAAACAATCCAACTTGGAGGTAGTATGATCAGTAGAAGGTGAAAGCAGAGCACTAAGGTGACAAAGGTGACAGTATCAGTGCAACTACAGCATATACATTCATATAGTTATTTAGGTATGCCAATCCGCTGATTTTATTTGTAAATATTTTTTGGAGCGCATTTCTTTCAGTCCTTGTGATATGTCTTAATTGGCACTTGAATAAGATAAGTGCCAGGGCCTGAACCATCACAACACCCATGTTCATCTCATTATTGCTATTAGAGAGAGCCCAATGCTGTCATTAAACATTGAGGAAGTTAGGAGACACCTCAACACTATGTCACAAAATCAATTTGCAGATAGCCTCCACTTACCTTCTGCATTAATCAAGCTCCTGGTGCCAAGCACCTCCCAGACCAGGAGAGGGAGCCCGTGGATCAAAAACAGAGATTCTTGCATGAATTTAAAATTAGACATAAGGTTCTCAACCCCTCTTAGTCAATCAAAGGAATACTCTCTTATTAAATAATATATATTGGTTATGAATATATTTGTTCTGAATATTAAAAAGTTAGCCACATTCCTCAAAAAGTGTGTTTTCATTTGCCTCTTATTCTAGATGAGACAGAGGCAGCTATGGGACTGTACAGATGAAAATTAAAACCAGCTAACAAAATCTGTAATTTTCTTGTTTCTTGTTTCTTGTTTCTTGTTTCTTGTTTCACTAGTTTTCCAATCCATTTCTTTGATAATATTCTAGCACATCTGCCACCACAGGATCTAGGAGCTAGCTACAAGCAAGTTCTGTTCATTGGAGTACTCAAACCACCTACAATATTTATACCTTCTCTCAAGGGCAGCAGTCAGGCTGAAAACAGCTGCAGGTTTCCTAGCATCTAAATGCCAACCATTTTTAAGGTAGAGACACTTGGTAGTTCAGGCAAGGATCCAAACATTTTATTTTAATGCACGGTACAAACACTATAAAGATCACCCTTCCACACAATTTTTTAGCTTATGTAATACAAAAATTCACAATATGTGACAACCAACAAACAAAGAGGAGAGGGCAGCAGTGAAACAACTGTGGTTTTGGATAAGATGAAACAGTCACTGCCCACAGGTAAGTTAACATAAAGAGATTTGTAAGCATCACCTGTAAGTGATTCTCCTAATCATTTTGATGTGGGATTAAGCAATCCAAAGCAACATGGATTTTGACACCTGCTATAAACAAAGCAAAGTGGGGTTCACACTTAGCACCGCAGTGGAGAAGAATCTGCCTTGTTTTGCAGCTTACAAGAGAGAATTAAGGCACCAACATGGAAAAGAGAAGTGGAGAGGAAGGGAGAACCCAAGAGTCTTCTCTTTTATTGGAATACACTGTCACTTAGCAGTGAAGACTGATTACCCAGACCCAGACAACAGCTGAACACCAGGAGCTGTTATTTCACAGGTGACCTCCTAGCCCCAGCTTTCATGGTCCACTACTTCTCATCCTAAGCATGCCACCAGGAGTTCTGCCTCCTCTACATCTTAACATTTTTTCTTTCCATTTCATGTTCCAAAACCATAAAAAATAACCACTGCTGTCATGGCAATCAAGCCCCAACTTAATACTGGAAATAAACTTTTATTTAGCATTAAGAATTACTTGAAAAAATAAGACTAACTTGTTTGCTTTCTCTACTGATAATTTGCTTCTCAGTGAGGTAAGCATTCAGCTTGTGTGGTTTAATATCCTATTTTCTTTAAATTGAATTACTATCACACAACTAATCTACAATTCTCAAATTTGGAATGGATTTAATGTTTTCCAGGGACCATGGTAGTTATGGCTTCTGCAAAGAAGCCTCCAAAATCTACTGGGGTTCTGCTGTTCTACACCACAGACAACACTCTGGGATCTTTTATTATCTGACAAGGAATATAAAATGATGTTCTCATTTGAAACTTGCTATTAAAAATCAGGACCAGATTCTAATTCCATTTGTAGGGTGAGAAGTCTATTTTTATAAAAATAAAAGATTTACAATACATTGGGGTACTGAGGGTCAAATACCTGTACTGCCAGTAGATATCATTAGGGTTTGGCAGAAAGTTATAAAAACAGAACCTGCTATTCAAATCTCCATGACATGGAGACATGCCACACAAACATGATATAGAAAGATTTCCTAGGAAATGCAGCAAAAATGCATCAAGGGCTACTGCATTGCCTTATTTTTTAAATATAACAAAAATTTTGGGGTTAGCATCTGGTTTTGCAAGGACTCACCATTCCCTGGTGTACAAGGGAATAATTAGTTTACAGTGAGTTTCATACCACTCTACCAACACAATTAGTCACGTTGTCCTGTATTCTGCTTCAAATGCAAAACCATCCCATGTTAGATGAGCAGCAGTGCAAATCTTTCCTACCAGCTCTTTCCCAACTGCTGGCATAATTATTAAAGAAAAGCATTTCCCTTTAGATGACAAGTTTTGAATAGACAAAGCTGCATATTACTGACATAACACTTTAACACTTGTTAGAGATGATGATCCTCAAGAAGGCTGATGGTTTGGACTTCAACAAGACAAAGAACCTGCAGCCTGTGGTATTATTCACAGCAGAATGAAAGACAAGACCAGAATGCAAATGAGCTGCCTTTCCTTAGACAAGAGTTATGGAAATCAGGCTAAGTAATATGCAGAATTAAATTTTTTTTAATGTTAGGTCAACTTGATGAACAAACAAAGTTTAGTAAAACAAAAGTGTCAGGAGAATGTAATTTTTTTCCTTTTAAAAGAAGAGGGATTTGTTGGAAAATGCCCTGGAATTTTAACGGGGAAAAGTTACAAGCTGGATATAAGAATGTTTTCTTATTTTATTGTACCTTTTAAGGATACTCAAGATTTCTTTTCCAGTCTTCTTGTTTGCTGGGTAAAACATACTGCATTTAGTGAATCCTTGGCTGTGATGTACCATGGGAGACCACAGCTCTTTGAGGAACTGAACTTAATCAAAAGAGGAAGAGAATAAGCATTGCAGACCATTTCCAAATCAGCAATCTCCTTCTGTTGAGTGAGATTTGGAGATTTCATTTGTTTGGTTTTTCAACAAAAATTTGTTCTATTCTTCCAAAACTTATATAGCTAATGAAGTTTTCGACTTAGTCAAACACCTAGGTGTTTTCTATTTCATTAGAGGAAAGTACATTACTGCTCTAGATTTGGCTCTTGAGGAGCACTGTGAGTTCCAGGGTTTTTCTACAGCAGCTCCTTGACTCTCAGAGCGACCTCTGAGTGAAATGCAGAATTTCTGCTCTGGAAGAGCAATGGTGCTAAGCCATTTGTCCAGATGATCCACCTACAGCCACATTCCCTTCCTGAGGAGCAGAGTCAGGTAGATCTGAACCACATCTTTCACAATCTGGAAAAGTTCTGTGTTACAGCCCAATAATGTCAGTGAGCACAAAGTACATGGAGCAGTGAAGACCAAAGAATGAACTTAATCCTTCAACTTAGCATTTAATTTTAGTATAATAGGTTAGAAAAAACATTCAGTAACTATTTGTGTATTATGCATGCTGACTCAGAGTCTGCTGACTGACAGCTGCAGTGAGGCTTCCTTCAACTCTCTGCTGGGCACAATGGTGACAGCTCAGTGTCAAGTTTAATATCCAAAAGATAGCGTCAGAAATGGAATTGCCTCAATACCAGTCATTTCTTTAATTTCTTCATATCAGGAGTTTAGAGGTTTGCTTTTGCAGTTCAGTTTCCATAAGGGCCTGTAAATCTATTTATTTGTGTAATGCACTTACAGGTTTGTTAGACTGGGGCCAAAAACATTTTACCCTTGGGAATGTTATAAAAGTTCCAAGGTTCACAGCTGCAGTGAAGAAGTCACCTCATTTTCACTAAGATGGCAAGAATATATTTATTTGGATTCATGAAAAGTAAAGACCACATGCCTATTTGTTGTACCTGAGATTCAGAATATTGAAGCCTTACTTCATTAAAAGAATGGCAAAAATTACACATAGTTCCTAAACCAGGAATCCATGCCAATCCAAAGTTAAAACAACTGAAGTAAGATTGTGTAATCTAGGCAGTTTCTTCCCATGTGGAAAGCAATGAAAGTCTTGTTCAGAACCTGAAAAGCATATTTTAGTAAAATTATTTTTCTTACATAGCAAACTTTCTGTGGTTTTTTTCAGTTAACTGTCATCAATTTATCCCTTCATTATTCCCACACAAGTAAGAAATTAAATACCAGTGAAACAGATTAAAAATATAGAAAATGTAATGCAACAGATTAAGCAAACAGAAAATATAACTTGTATGATTCCTCTTCAGAACAAAAGTGTTAAACAAGAGCACATAATTATTTACAGACAAATACAGAATTTCAAATTCTTATTCTTAGTTTTATGTGTAGAACAGGCAGTAATTTTTTTTGCTTCCTTATGTGTAAATGCTATCAGAGTAATGAAAAAATCCTTACAATGATGATACATAGCAAAAGGAAAAAGAAATTAAACAGCCACCATTTTATATGCACAATGGTAATGTGCAAAAGAATATTTTTAATGTGATCTGCATTCATTCAGGAAATTAAATCAGAATTACGGTTTTAAAAGAAAACAAGGCTGGTTAGAAAACAAACTGATTGGAGTATTTATTTTGCAAGTCATTTTGTGAATGATCTAAGCATGGTCCTAACAAAAAAAAAAAAAAAAAAAAAAAAAAAAAAAAAAAAAAGGAAAGTATTCAATTATTTCACTAGTACCTGCTACACAGATGATGAGTTTGGGACACAACAGCAACACAAAAGAAAGAAGGCACCTTGCACCTTCTCACCCACCCCATAAACCTGTTCTTGCTGTAAGGAAAGTGATGCTGTTTTGTGAAAAACTGGATATCTTCAATAACTGGAAGTTATTGAAGTTGATTTCACCTTATTCTTTAAGGTGAAAAAAGAAGCAGCAGGAACAGAATGAGGCTCAGCAAAAGCCTGACTCAGGAATCAAGAGGAATATCATCATTCCATTATATATGGGTCGTTGAACCACTTCCTTTGAGCATAAGAAGTGATTCAATACATGAAGCTGTATTCTAAAACCTTGGGGTAATGTGCCAGTATGGATGAAGGAAGCAAAACATTCCCACAAAATTCTAATAACACACATTCATTAAAAAAAAAAATCAGGCTCAACTAATATTTTTGCTTTAGCTCTGTCAAGGATGAAAAATGAGGTACTTGAAACAGTAGAGGGCCCAACTGTTCTTAACTTCCTTTCCCCATAGAGGCAAAATATAATGAAGTCTTGCCAGGAAACCTTTTTAATATGTGATTTTTTCCATCCTTACTTATGTATATAAACAATATTTTAGTAGCTGTCTGCGTTGCAAAGTTAAATTTATTCCAATGCTGTTTCCATACCATTTGCAGCACAAGTAAATTCATCATTCTCCTCATACCCATGGTAACCAACCACAGCTACCTTTTGGAGAGACCCTGGCAGAGGCACCACTGCAGCTGTGCCAACGTGAGGGAGAGAGCAGGGACTGGAGGGTGCCCAAAGATTCCCGAGCACCCTCCCGGAGCCAGGCTCTGCCCACTCGCCCTGCACGAGCTGGGAGAGACAGCTGGGAGGAGGAGGAGGAGGAGGAGGAGAAGGAGGAACTGGGCAGCCCTCACCACAGACACAGCTCTGCAGAGCATCAGGACAGCATTAAATGAAAACCTCAGCCCCACAGCAAAGCACCACGGGGGTTTGACATGCCAGGGTCCTTAAATGTTCAGTCAGGGAAGAGTTCAGGTTATTCCAAAAAGTACCTACTAAATACATGCTGCACTTTGACAGGGCTGTTTCTGTGATTTCATGAGATGACTTTTAGAAACAAATTCTGTCCATAATCCAAACTGAACTGGAATCAGCACAAAACCAGAGAATTTAATCTAAATTTTACAATGAGAAAAAAGTAAGTGTGAAACAACTCGTACAGGGAGTCAGCACATTTCATCATAAAACCTTACTTTAGTAACTTAGAACATTCATGAAGGTTCACATGGTGGAAGAAACTGTTTTTTTAATTTGGTGATTTTTACTAAAATGTTTATGTGAATGAGATGAATGCTAAAAAAAAAATAGAAAAAAGGATTTGGCAAACCTATTTTGAAAATAGAGGTGCCTAGGCTGTAGAGGCTGTAGAGACTGAAATTAGCAGCAAAAGGGGAAAAAGGAAACTCCTGACAGAGACTTCACTTTCCCTCAAACCAGTGCAACCACGCAGCAATTTTGCCAAACCAAAAGCTAGTTAAACAATGATATACATGGTAAAAGGAGATTGTTTAGCTCCAAAGTGAAAAGATGGCTCCTCTGTGAGGGATGCTCCATGCTGAACTGCTAAAAGGAACTGCTAAAAGCAGAACAGAGAACCTGTCCCTTCATCTTTCCTACCCATCTCTGCTCAGGCATCTCCTTCCATCAGCAAACAATCCCATAATCAGAATTTAAAAGTTCTGATATTAAACTAGACTTAAAGTCTCTGATATCTGCTTTGGAGCTGCAGAAACTATAAAAAAACCTCAACAGGACTAAACTGATCCTTATTAAGAAGAAGAAAGCTTTTGTAGATCTCAAAGCTGTGGATCAGGAAAAGACTGGGAAGAAAACTCATGTAGAAGGCTCAACCTAACCTCAAGAGATTTCTCTCCCCCTCTACAAGCAGAGAAGTTTGGTTTCTGGCATTGACAGAGCTTGTGAGCTCTCATGTAAGGTTACAGAGAGGAAATTATTACACTGAGGAAGACATTGGTGTTAATACATATGAAGAAGCAGCTGCTGCTGCTAGCTATGCTCTTCCTTACTGTTAGGGAACAAACAGAATGGTTTTCTTTACTGCAATGCCAGCAATTTTCTGCCAGAAGGACCTCATGGCTCACAAGTCATGCTTGTTTACATATTCTTTAAAATCTTACTCTTTACAGATAGTGATATACTCTGCATTTCACATTTCCTATCCTGTCTAGGTTGCAAAGCCTTTGGAACAACCCACCCAAACACAGTCCCCTCCTAAACATGCTCTTTAAAGATTTATTTCTAATTTTTTTACTGACTTATTTTCCTTAAACTGAAAAAGGGGAATAAAAATAAAAGCCAAGACCTTGTGGGAGGCTTTTATGAGATGTACTTCCAGAAGCCCTGCTGTGCTGGCTCAGCAGCTGGCTCATTTGAATTCCAGGTATGTACTATACAGGGTTTTTTGGAAATGCTGGCTTATCGGAAAAGCAATGCTCCCTTAGGATCATAAAGCTGGCTTTATGGCCTTTTTGAAGACCATAAAACTGGCTCTGTTAACACATATGAATTTCTACCTAGTGTTGTAATATCCAATCTCATTGGCACAGGCCAAGCTACGCCGTTGCAGCAGGATACCTAAGGGCTTAAAACTGCCATTCAGCTGGAAAGCTTATTTAAATAATTAACAGACCAAAGTATGCATATTCCTATGAATCATCACAAAATCAGCAAGAAAAACCTTTCTATTTAAAATAAAATTATGTTTCTTCACTATGGTGTCATTTAGCTACAGCTGTTTAAACGAACCAGAACATTTGGGATCACATCCTTTCTCCACAAGGATTTTCTCCGCACCAGGACCTGACCCACTGGTTTTCACAGGAACCAATCAATGTTGCCCCAGAAGAAACCTCCACTCCAAAGCAGTAAATGCACAATGCACTTCTCTGATACTGGAAATGTTTTGTCTCTGGCCTGGTGCCCAGTCCCAACACATCAGAGGAAAGATTGTGCCTCGTTATGACAACACACCAGAACTCACCACTCCTCACGCCCAAGGAACAGCATATGCACGGCACAATAGGACCTCATGACACTGCTGCTTATGTGATAGAAATGTACTTGCAGAGGAAAGCTGTTGTGCTAAGGCAGACAGAATACTAGAGCTGGGCTGACTGAGCTGCCTGAGCTCACTGTCTGGGGAAAAACAAGAAAAAAAGGAAAAAAAGAAGTATAATGAAAATTCTTTCTCTCACCTAAAAAACCAGGGGAGGTAACATACACTGAGACCTATATATGACTCCTGGTGCTCAGCATCACAGAAAAGCATGACAGTAGAATCTGATCAGATCATCCAGAAGTTTGCCAGCTCCTAATTTTGCCAATTAAGGTCTTGATCTTGTAATAATCTCGATTTTGAATAGATCTGTGAAGCCACATGGAGCTCAGTGATGCAGTGGGTATTTTGTCAAGCTTTTTAAGTGACAATCTGCAGAAAATGAAGGCAGCCAGTCACACTGCCATTTGAAAAATGTGCAGGTTCAGGTGTTACAATGTTTCTGAAACAGTGAGGGCATTAATAATGAGCTCCAGTTGTGATGGATATATAGATAGATAAGAGTACTCTTCTTGGATGTCTAAATATCCAGCTGATTCCTACACTGAACCTTATCAGAATTCCCAAATCAAATCCGTTTTAAAAATGTCTAACCTTATCACTTAAAATCCATTTCAAGTGATACAGTTCGAAGTGTGCCTCCTACAACAAAACACAGCATGATGCTTGGGGTATTCACTCCAAACAGCAGTATTTTGCTGCTACAAAAGAAA
The DNA here is from genome assembly GCA_013399835.1 of Leptocoma aspasia. NCBI lineage: Eukaryota > Metazoa > Chordata > Aves > Passeriformes > Nectariniidae > Leptocoma > Leptocoma aspasia. Next base: position 248,404 of record VXAX01003726.1, on the reverse strand, counting down.
AGAGTTTTATACTGTCCTCCTGAACCACAGGCACAGAACAAGCAAGCAGAATGAAAAAATGGAAGGACAGAAACATGTTTTTCCTAAAAATGGGCGAAATGTCAGCCTACGTCTGATGGAGAGAGAGTGGCTATAAAAGCAGCCGAGACATTTTAAGTGGGGTCAGTGCAGAATCCCAGGGAGTTATGCATTCTCATCCAGAGGATGGTGAGATCTATGTGAGGACTGGCTGAACAGAACCTGTATCCTCCAGTGCAGCCTAGTGAGCCAGCACACTTCACTCAGAGCACTTTGGAAGTTTCCAGTGAATTCTTTGCTGAAACATCACCTATTTTCCCGACACTTTCTTTACCTATTTCCTTGCAAACCCATTAAGAGGAAGGGGTTCACTGCCCTGACACCATGAGGTACATGCCCAAACACTGAGATCAGAAATGGGTTTTGAAAGAGAATCAGCATCTCAACAGAATGTTGAGATGATAAAATTTTCAAAAATTGGAAACTGTGATTTAACCATTTAATGTTCACTTAGCTGTTGTGCCTTAACAAGCAGATGGCAGATAGCCTAAGAGTTTTCATTTTGCTTATTGAAATAAAGGTGGAAGAGACACTGGAAGAGACAGTGACACTGCCAGCTTCAGTGAACCATCTTGTTTGTTTTGACATTGGTGCACATGGTAACTTTGTCCATGACTTCTGAGCTATCAAAAGCACCATGCAGGAGGGACTAGGGAGTAGTTTTCTCCTGTCTCCAATTAAACTTTAAGCCATCTGCAGGGCAGCTGCAGTGGCAGCTCCTGCTCTGGGCAGCACTACTTTTGGGCAAGATGGAACTACTTCCCAGGAGCTGCTGGAACTGATCCTCTCTACTCACTGGAGAAAGGAGCTGAGAGGACTCAGCAGTATTTGGAGAACATTCTGCCTACAGCTCCAATATGAATTGAGAGGGCTTGCACTGAAATAGTGAAGTGTGACTGAATTACAGCAAATTCTCAAATGATTGGAGCTACTTAACACCTGTATATGATGCTCCACTTTTTCTTTTTTTTTTTTTTGTTTTCAGAAAAACAGAATAAAAACCAATTCAGAGGGGAAAATGGGTAACTGAATAAATAGGATACACAAATTTAAAAAAAAAGAAAATTTGCACAGATATATGACAATGAGCTTCAGTACCACTTGTAGTCAATAATGAGAGAGAGGAGGGGGAAGACTGGAGTAACAATTTCTTATCCTCTGTCCCCAGTACATTAAGGTCCACAAAAATGCACAGCCTGAAATATTGATGACACAAAGGCTGAAAAATGACGGGGCATCAGAAAATACAAGAACAGTAAAATAACAATTTAAATCTTTAACATGAGCAACTCTGATATTACAAAGAGCTTTGGAGGTAAATTTTAAAGATCTCACTGAAATAGAAGAGAGGGAGATGCTACACCAATGAAACATGGACAATCAACTATGCAAGTTATCAGAGAGAAAAATCAACCCCTCAACACTGTAGGGACAGCTGATCTCTTGGACTATGTGAGGAATGCAGATGAGCAGCACAATGTTATCACTGAGCTATTTGAAAGGCCACAAAAGCAACAAAACCATGAGAACATTAGCAAGAAGAAGATACTATAAAGCAGAAGTGGTAGGAAGCTGCACTGAATGTACATTTTACTGAAAGTAAATAAAGCCCAATGAAGAGATGACTTTAGTAGCAAACAGGTGTTTCACTACCCTTAGTTTTCAGCTACATTCACTGGTCTGAATTTTTTTTTATGGAATAGGATATTGCAGTTTTCATGAAAAGACCGATTAAACAAACAAAAGATGATTTTCCCTGGCTACAGTTTGAACTGCTGAGCAGCTGATAAAGTGATATGATGCAGTGAGGTCAGCAGGGCCTTATCCCCACCCCTCCCTTTCCAAGAGGAAGGAGCAATACTAACACCCTCTAACCAGCTGGCTCAGCAGCATAGCAATGTCATCAAACAAATATCTCAGTCATCAGACCAGAGCAGATTATACCAAAATGCACAGCATCTCCAACAACCAAATCATCAAGGCCTCTTTTTGAGTAATTAGGGCAATATGTTTTATGGATGCACACCAAGATGAGACATGAAGGATACTTAAAGGATTGATAAAATCCTTGGCTGCTTTTCCTCTGATTTTCATGAAGGGACAGTTCAGAGATACAAAATTTATGTACTTTTGTTTCTCTTATGAGAAAAGCACAATTACCAGCTATTGTAATGCAATCACATTCAGGATACATAGGTTAAAAATGCAAATATAGTTTGTTCTAAGATGAAAATGAGTTATAATTCAAATAATATCATTTTGAAAAGTAAGTAAAATTAGAATATTTTAAAATATCTGTGAAAGGAAATAGGCATTATTCTAAAGTAATAATAAATCCCTCTTTATAATGTAATAAAGTTTAATAAGATTGAAAGCTTACAAAGTCAACTGATTTCTCACCTATCAAAAGATACAGAAATCCAACTGTAATTTTCCAGTGTTCTAAGTCAGATGCTAAAAATCTTTGATTTGTACTCATCAGGGTAATCATATTTATGTGAGAACATACCTACTGTAGCACACTACATTCTCTGTTAAGTATTTACCTTATGCTGTTCTTCTCCATCACCAACAGGTTTGAGAATTTGCACCACAGCCATTTGGGTCCTATTCTGCCCTGAAAAAGCACTGTGAAGAATTCTCACTATGGTGTCACAAAACATATTGTTAGCTTTCTGTGATGTACCTGGAAACAGACCTTAATTGCCAAAAATACAGCTACACAGTGATATACATGCACACTCTAAAGACAAACAGCAAACACAGAACACTTTTCTTCCTGCAGCTGACAGCTGGAGAGTCCTGTTCTGCTTTAGCCTTCAAGTCACTTTAAACTGAGAGCTTAGAAGACTGTGGAAGGAAAAAACAAAGCAAAAGAATAAAACATAATACTGCATAGCTCATAACCTGCTCTGTTTATTTCACACTCAGTTGAGTACCTACTGCATTAAGATCCTAGTCAGGTAATTCCCCTACTCTCAAGATCTTATGAGGCCTCTTTTTATTTTTTTACATTTTCTTATGTAGCAGAATACATTTCATTTCTATAACCCTTTTTCCTTCTATAACCCTTTTTCCTTTTCCTACTTGTTAATACTGATTTTGTCAGTAGGATTTTCTTTTCTTTGTGCAAGTCTCATAAGAAATGGCAACACACAAATAGCGGACACACAGAAATTATGTGACAGCATTTTTATATGTATAATTAAAATGAGGTTATAAAAAATTTTCAGCATATGAAAATTTTATGCCTAATTTATTCAACCATAGCCATTTAATGAACTAGCAAAGCAGCTGTCCTAATCAAGGTGCATTAATGCTTACCCCTTGAAAACTTGAAGCTTCTTGAAATCACTAAGCTTATCTCAAAATTTACATTTAGTTCACTAAGGATCAGTAGCTTGTGAAAATGGCAGTTGAAGACAATCTTATGGCAAATGCTCAGCATCTTGCTAAATTAATACCTAGTCTAGGGCACTGATTATGGAAACAGTGAAGTACTGAAATAGGTATTAAAGTCTAACTTTATTCAACTTAGGCTTACTGCAAATGGTACCTCAAAGCCTCATGTGCTTGGGCTGAAGGGGAAGTTTCCCCAGACACCATGATAGAGAAAGAGCTATTTACTTTTACTAGTTCTAAGGAGGACAGAAGAAATCAGCTATTACTCGTGAAGTCTTTTAAGAAACATGTGCAGACAGGCAAGACATATCAATCTTATATTCTCATAACCCATCTCCAAAATCATCATCTAAAAGAGCCTCACATTGATTTTTAGACACTTTTAACCTTAAGGATGCTTTGACTTTTGCTACAGATCATAAACAACAATTTTGGCCATCAAGATGGCCAAAACAGAAAACTCACTTTTGACAAGCAATGTGCAATTCAGAGACAAGTAAAAGAAGAAAGGGAAAAGGGAAAATTCAAGTGCATTGAACATTGTTTCTTTACTCATCAAAGGAAAAGAAATGCGACAATTTGATGCCTGATCATTTATTATCTCTCCTAGCAAATAAAGCCAGCATACCAGGGTAAGTTTTTTGAATGTGTCTGTGTTTTTTATAGTACAATATTATCTTGTAGAATCAATTTTTTGAGAGCAGACCAACACTTCTGCTCAGAATGGGCCTCAGCTCCTACAAATGCACAAATTGCTTGCAACTGCTTTTCTGCTCAGTGTCACCTGCATGCAAAAATGTTTGCAATTACAGCTCCATAACACATGTGGACACAACCTGCACAGGAAGGGATTTTACACAAAGAAGATATTTCTGTGGTGTAAGGGGCCAAGAAGGAAGGTGCCTGCAAAGACGTAAATCAGTGTGCTAATTTACACCAGGTAAATACTCAGATTATTTGCACAAGCTGAGCCTCATTATATTTTTTTTCAATGTATTGTCTGTAAACACCCTCTCAAAGGCTAGAGGCAAGTCTGGAAAAGAAACAATGCTTCCTTATAATTATAGCTCATTTCTCATTCAGCAGCTGAAATATGGCAGAAAGTAAACATTCCAAAGAAAACCACAAAGCCATTGTTTTCCACTGAACCATGTCTTAATTTGTTTTCTTTTTCTGATAGTCAATTACTCCTCATGTTTTGCACTACCAAGACGATAATAACCCACACTCTTGCAATGCCAGCCCAGCCATGCTCAGGGTTTTGCTCAGAATTAGCAGGCTGGACAGGAACATCTTGCAGGCAGATGACACCTATGTGCGTGAGCTTGTGTGACTGGCTGGCCTGAAATCCAGGCAACCCTCAGTGCAAAAACATGGGGTTACACATTAATTTATTGTTTCCTCTCCTTCTCTTCCCTCCTGCTACCAGCTGCTAGTTCCCCTGGAAAGTGTCCATAATACACTGGCCGGTATTTTTATGACTTTAAACATGGATAAATGTGAGATGGTGTCCCAATTTCTAAAAGAAATGTTAGCAGAGTGTGAGATACATATTTTTTAAAGCCTCCTTTCCTAACCCACATAGGCAATACTGCGCTAGAAATTGTCCTACATTTTTACAATATTGCTGTTTTTAAATCCTAGGCCAAGTTTATTTGCTCAGTACCATCTGGGTTTAATGGTATGAGGCAAAGAACAGCACAGACTATTGATACTCAGACATGGGGAGGATGGGAGTTCTTCATAAAGTGAATATAAATTAGCATAATTTATCTTGTGCCATATTATGTGGGAAAAAGTTTACTCACACAGTAATACACAAAACAATATAGTGCAGTCAGAGATCAAAAATCAAGCTGAAACTCCATAAAAAGAAATTTTAAAAATTACCAGAATCCTTTACAAAGCATGAACACATAGAAGATTTACTTTATTTTTTAAAGTTAATTTTAGAGGTTAATTTCACTCACACTTGCCTAGTTTAGAATTACTTTCATTTGAAGTTTGGCATAAGACATAAAGCCCAAATAGGAACCTTGTAAAAGTGGTATCAGTGGAAAACCTGCAGGCAACTACAGTAAAATACTGAGTAAGTGCTAACAACTTCAAAGAGGAGACCCACAGGTAGAGAAGCCTGCTATTTATGTAATTAATTTTCACTGGTGCTGAAAAGAAGTAAAATATTTTGCATATTGTTGTTATAAAACAAAGAAGAGGTAGATTCATTAGCAGGATTGCACTTCTCTACTCACAATTTGTGTTATAGAAGACAGAACACAGCAGCCATGTTTCTAATCAATTAGTTTCAAAAACCCGCCTCATTTTCCTCATTAAGTCATTGGTGGGAAGCAAATGGAAAGATATGGGAGGAAAACACAAACTCTGCCCTCTAAGCAAGAACAATATTACGTTTCTATTACAATAGATTCATCCAACCAGGAGAATAGATGGCACCATAGACACCATGCCTACACAAAATAAAATTTCAGCTCATGTTCAGCCTCACAATTACATGTATTCCATCAGAGATTAATGACCTGTGTTTCAGAGCCAAAGCATTTACCAAGTGAAAGAAAAACATATTTTAAATAATGAAACAGGAAAAAAGAGACCAATAAATTTGACTAAGTACCTGATTACACAGATGAACCTCAAAATCCAATGGTTTAAAGTATTCCTCCCTTGGGTTTAGCATTGCTAGCTTCCCAAAGGATGCTATTAATACAATGCAACAGAAAGCACATTTTCTTTGGGTCCCATCATAAGCTTAAAAGCTCTCAAAAAGTATTATTCCAGGCTTCAGAGGATGTCAGTGACATGATGCAAACCTTCAGATACAGAACTACAGGGAGAAAGCTTTGCAGCTTCACTAATCCCTGTTAATATCAGCTGTGGAGGAAACACTTCTAGCCTGCATTACAAGACACTGCAGGCTTGTAGTCATATATTACAAGTATGTGTGCATATATGTATCAAAAAATAATATTGTTAGCCTTTTAAATCTTCAATAATGGGAGAAACACTTCCGTTCCCATTGAAATGAAAATGTCATCTTCCATAGCTATCTGAAATGGCAAACTCCTGTGAGTTTTGCTGCACAGCTCCACGTGGAAAGCTGGCGTTCCTGGTGTCGCCCTTTGGCAGATCAGGCTGCTGGGCTCAATGCATATTGTTCTCTTTTAATTACTTTTTAATACTGTGTATTATGGTACCCAACAGAGCAATAGCATCCAATATCAGAGAGGAGTCCTCAGCTTGTTCAATACGTGTGTCAGGAAAGACAGAAGCTCCTGGCTGCCATTTCCCACTCCTGCTGTGACACCTTACCTGCAGTGTGATGCTGCTGTGGTGCACATGCTTCCCACAACCATGTTTGCAGAGAGAATGTCCATTTTCAGACAAACCAGCATTTAAATGCCATTGTCCTGCCTGTGCAGAGAGCTGCAAAGTACCAGGAGAACTCTTCATATGTTATTCTTGCAGTTAAATCTAATTTGCAGTGTAGTTGGCACCAAGGCTAAAGTTCAGGCAATGTGAAGATTATTCCCTTATCGGGAAAGCTTCAGAGCCTGGGAGGAAAATTCACTTTGATCAATTGTGGCTCTCAGAAAGCTCCCATAAAACAGAAAAGACAGAAATACCCTCCTACCTAAAAAAAATATTTCTGCAGAAGAAAAATTTAGCTAACACAAGAGATTCAACTCTGATCTGTTTTGAATCTGTTAAGAACAGCAAGTATAAAAGCACATGCTTATATAAAAATCAGAGCTGTAACCAAGTTGCTACCTCCAGTGTGGCATGCTCAAGTATACTGCAGGCTGCTCAGTGTAATCAGCTTTAACACTCAGCTAATTCATACTGATCACCAGATCCAAGGAGCTGTCAATTTTTCTGTGGTACAGGGCATTTGGTGCAGCTTGAACTTCTAGACATAACTAAATTTTATATTTACAACGGCACATTCTCCTTGATGTGAAAACCTCAAAGTTTGCATATAGAGATATGTATGCTAACAACTGATCAACAGGAATAAACTACTGATAAAAATCTGAGCTACTCCTTATCAGAAGCCAAATTATATTTCCCAATTTTGTGCAATTTTATTTTGATTCAACAGATTGCCTCACATATTTTTCCTATTCTCATGATTTTACTGCTCAATGTGCACTTGATCAAAGTGTCATCCTGTCTTGTGCCCGTTTTGCAAGACTAAATAGAAATGCTAAGACTACCACTTCATGTCTTCAGTCCATCAGACTTAGCACCTTGCAGCAAAAGCCCAAGCTGCTTGTCTCAGAGAATGGCAGAGCAAAACGTTTGCTGGAAATGATGATGACACATCATTAGTTTAATACTTTGAGGCAAGAGACTTGTTAGCTCTTACAGGCTGTAATTACAAAAACCAATGACACAGCAAGAGGAAATGACATCAAGCTGTACCCGAGGAGGTTCAGGCTGGACATCAGCAAGAATTTCTTCACTGAAATTGTTGTCAAGCATTGGAACTGGCTATCAGGGAAGTGGTGGAGTTACCATCCCTGGAAGGGTTCAGGAAATGGCTGGACATGGCATTTAATGCTTTTGTTTAGTTGACAAGGTGGTATTCAGTCAAAGGTTAGACTCAACCTTAATGGTTTTATGATTTAATTCTATGATACCACACTTTCCTCTTTTATTTTCTATGATGCATTTCCCTCCAGAAAGTAACCCAAGTTTCAACATGCAGGAAAAAAGCAGGAGCAAAAATGTAATCGTATACCGATTAAACCAAAACACTTCTGCATTAAGGCACTTCATTCAGTATTAAAACTGAAATAAAAAGCAACCTACTTATACGTGTGATTCCCATTTCATTTGGTAAGCACAGGTTTTTTTAAAAGAGCTTATCAACACTTTTAATTTTAGGCAGAAAAAAGAATTCATATTATCAGATCCAAACTGTGACAATAACAACTTGCAGCTGCTTATTCATCAACATCTCTAAGTGCTGGTCTGATTCTGAGAAAAGATCCTGTGTATAAACCCTTGCTATTTTATTGTGGCCTGTGGTTGTAACAGAACCTGAGTACACTTATTAAAAACAGCTGCTGTAACAGAAATAGAGAATCAGTGTGTATTACCATTTGAAAACCCACAAATTGAATCAATAGAAGTCAGGAGAGACAAGCTTAAAGAGGAAAGTCCTTAAACAAAACTGAAAAATCAACCACTGCTCTTAATCTGCTATACACAATCACTTAATTAAGCTGTTACAAAATGTAAATAAACATCATTCATAATGAGGAAGAAACATATGTGGTGTGTTGTGTAGCATCTATTTTTGCTAGGTAGATATGTGAACAAGACCAGCAGTAGAGGTACACAAAAACATTTAGAGAATTTCTCTGACTTCAAATTGATAATCACTAAAACAACATACATAAAATGTATTTTAATTTCATTTACATAATAATGGCCACTAAACAAAAGGAAATCAAACAGCCATTTAAGATTTTTAAACTGTTATTCATGTTAAATTTCATTCCCTTTTCTTGGCTACTATTTCTTACATTTTTCCTGTTTCCTACTGCAATGTAACCAATTCCCTAAGAGCTGCAACCTGGCTCCTTACACACTAAGGACATGTAGCTATGACTAGCAACAACAGCAACAGATATGACAAAGATTAATGTTCCCTTTTGTTGCAAGTTGTGTACAATGTGTGAACAAAGGGATTACTGGACCAGAGTGAGGGTGCACTGTACCTTCCACCACTTTCAGAAGAGAACCCTCTGTTTTAAGAAAACTGTCACTGGTGGATGCTGAAAACATGAATTATGAGAACTCTTTCTGCAGAAGCCTTTTATTGGCTGATCTGTGTCTTTGACAGTCATGTAAGTGCCCACTGTGTGGGAGTCAGTCATAATAGTTGTCTGGTAAAACAATCTGATTCATTTTGTCCTTTGTGCTATTAACTACCCTACTATATATGATCCACTGGAGAATTAATGAATTTAATCCCTCTGTTCAAATACAAAACCTAAGAAGAATAATCCTCTGGTTTATAACTTTTAAATAGATAACTTAAAGCCTTAATGATGCTTAGAGTACATTAGGAAGGCACCCACTAAAACTATTTAGCTAATGGTAACTAGACACTACCATTAGAAAGCCTAATTAATTGGGATTTAAAATTAACTCGGATTTGCAATGGACCATAAAACATCCAGACCAAAATTTTATCTATTTATTTGATGGTTTGCAAAAGATCAAATTAAAGAAAGAGCATCAATAAATTATCCCTTGTTATTTCAACACTGTTCTCAGTATTTGCAACTGCAGCTTAAAAACAAAATTTAAAATAATTGGCAGGCCTCAAAATTCATCCTAGATTGCATTTATCTTGACATTCTAACACCCAAATAGTTGTGAGGATAGAGAAAAAAATAGAAGTATACAAAAGGTTTACAAAGAAGGCATACAAAAATAGATTTATATGATATACCTATCAGTATCACTTTTTGCACTATATCTTACAATCTCATACAATAAATTGCAAATAATGCCCTGCTAAAGGGAGCACCTGATTTCTGCTGTTACAAGTGCCCTTAATTTCAACAGCAAAAACAGTCAATAAGATTTTACTGCAATAAATGAGATGAAGCCCCAAAGAGTAATTAATTCTTTCAAAATTTCATGTTCTATAAATAAGGAGAAAATTTGAAATTAAGAAATGAAAAGCATAACAAGTTTAAAAAGCATAAGCTGGAAACTGGCTCAGAAGTTGCTAGCTTAAAATACACAAGTTGGCAAACAAACAAAGCAATGAGACACGTCACAGGAACTGCTCAGAACTGTGTTCCCAGTCTATGTTGCAGCATGGCTATCCTTTCACAGCACAGAATTTTCAGGGTATTAGCCAACAGGGCAGAAAAAACAAATATTTTACAGAAAATGAGTTATATTTATATCACAATCAAGTAAGGCCTTGTTTTAGAGACATATTTTTTATGAGTCATTCCTAAAAGCATTTGTTAGATTCCCTGATGTCCCAAAAAAAGAGATATAGTGCAAGCAAGTCTGAATAAAGTGAAGAATGTAAATTTTTAAAACGTATTATGAAAGACTTTCTTCCTCTCCCCTTGGACCAAAAAAGAACACCAAATAAATACTCAGCATTTGAAATAAATGACTAGTGTCAAAATAACCTTTGAAAGCAAGGGTATGCTCAAGTTTCCCTTCTAAATTTATGGTCAGAAGCAATCCAGGGATTGACACGTTAGGGTAAGTGCTGCTCCTAGGATACTTTCCCTGATGACCATCCAACCAGGAGTACCAGGAGCCAATGTGGTGAGCAGTGGCTTCCCTGAACAAACCCACTCCACAACAGCAGAGCTCCCAGGAGGCATCAGAGTAGATATAAACCTTTATTGGGGGTCAAAAAAAGTTGTTCCTGAACCGTTTGTAAGGGAACTGCCAAACCCAGAGCACAATAGAAGAAAGAGCAAATGAAAATAAAATCCCAAGCAAGCAAACAAAACTCAAAACCCATAACCCTGGGTAGAAAAATGTATAAATTATCATTATTCTTGAGACAAATGACCTTTTCTTTCACTCCCAATGTAGGTGTGTCATCAGTGCCTCTGAGCAGCCCTAACCAGGCTGCAGAAGCAGTAGTCAAGGACCCTTGCTGAATCTGAGTATAAGCATGAGTTCAGAATCCATATTCTGTTTCTCACCTCACTTCCTATCTTACATTTCCTTTATATATCTATATAATAAAAAAATACTTGGCATTAACACTACAATATTAGTAGAATATTAATAATACCGTCCAGAGCTGTCCTCTGTAAAGTGAGGATGACAAACTGGCTGGATTTCCATTGCCTTACATTTGGAAAGCTTTTCCACAATTGTATAAACCTTTTTGCTTAAAAAAAAAGGTGAAAAAATTAGAAACAGGACTTTTTACACAAAATATATCAAGTAAACTGTATCTAGCTTGTGGACTGGGCTTTTGATCCTTGGCTCTATCAGTAATTTAATTCTTAACACAAAGAAATATGTGAACATTTATCAACTGATCCTTTGTTGTCTTACTTCAGCAATAAAGAACTCACCAGAAATATCCTTTCAAGCTGATCTTGAATGTCTTTCATTCCTGGAAAAGCAGCGACCCCTTGAATCATTTCTACAAAGATACAACCCACTCCCCTACAGAAGGAAACAAAATAAAGGCAAGGTTAGAAAGATTTCTTATAGATCAAAAGATTTTTTATAGACAAAATCAACAATGCTTTTGCATCCTTTACTAGTGTTTAAATATTTTTTTTTAAATTGATGCCATGTGGAAGGACAGGCATGTGCATTTGCTAAAATGAGTGTATACAAATGAACACTTCTCAGGTGTTTGAAGAAAGGTGTAGAGGTAGCAGGAATATGTTGGTGGGTGTTGAGACCAATAAAGGCACAGCTGCTGATTTCTGTATTACTGCCTCCTAAGCAGAATAGCCATGCTCCCAAAGAAACTCTGGAGATGTGTGAATGGCAGTGAGAGAGCATCCTTGGGAGAAGCTGAATGGGGACCAACAACATGGAAGCTGACTTAGCATAGGAGGAGAATCTGGGAAAAGGTGAGTAAAAAGGAAATGGGCATGTGGCTGCTCACAGCCACTGAACTTAGCTGCTCCCCAAATGCTGGTGACTTGGGGGATGTACTTGCTTGGACTTTCTTCTCCCCTCTTCCAGCATAAATGAAAGAAGCTCAAAGCCCATACCTGCTGACCCCATTCCCCAGAAGCTCTGGCTGAGAGGTCCTGCAATGGGCTGAGAAGCCATGGGCTCCTTCCTCTCCCCACAACAGCCACCTCCTTTACAGCTCCTGTCCTCAGTTTCCCACGCAACGTACTCAACACAAGTCCCCCTCACCCCACTGAGTTAAGCCAGTGGCAGAAGTACTGGGAAATCAGATGGTAAAAATACCTGAGGCACACTAACTACAGCACAATGAATGCATTCTCAAAGGCTGAGGAAAGCTTCTGTGACTCCGTCTCAAATGCCAGATAACCTGTGAACTTCCTGCATCTCTAAAGGAAAGCAAATTACAAACTTGCACTTGTATCTTTTCTGGATGAAAACAGCTCAAGAGTTGCTTGCTCCTTCAGCAAAAATAATTTTAAGAGAAAACATCACTTTTGGCTATCAATAGGATGCAGAATTTGATGATACACTTCAGCTTCTTCAATTACATTTTTCTGCATGCATTTTTCTACAACTTTCATATGCAAACACCCACGTATGCTTTACAACCATGTCTGTGTAAGCAACCACACAAAACCACTCTTCACTCAAAGTAATAATATGTTTAAATCCCAAAAATGTATATCAAAATTAACTAAGAATTTGAAACACTAACTACAGCACCACCTCCCCCTAAAACTGAGTTTTGTTTCTGTATCAGAAAAATCCCAGCAATAACCTCTAATTTAACTTTGTTTTTAGAAGTAAATTATTTGGAATGTAGTAATTACACACATTTTCATTGCTTATGCATCATGATGATGCATTCAGAAACCAGCATTTAATTTTAGGATTTGTATGCATATATTGGTGAGGAAGTGGTTCTAGAATAAAACAACTTAATGAAAACAGGTTGCATATTTTCATTAAGACTGGAGCTGAGTACTTATTGATACCGCTTAACTAAAAGTATCAGTAAATAACCTGTGCTTTACTCATCTCTCAGACTTTGACCAATACCCAATAATGAAACAATTTTACTTTCCAGGGCAATGAAGGTTGACAGCCAAATTTTTGAAGAAGAAAATTAAATATACATCACCATTTTCTAATTCTACAACCCAGAGCATGGATATATGAAGTAAAGCTTCTCATTGGCATAGAAAAGTGGAAGAAAACTTTGGAAAGCACAGTTTTGGGTAAATTTTAGAATAAATCAGGTGTTTTTAAAAGAGAGGTTAAAATTTATGTTCCATATGCTTCTGCTGGTTACTAAATGAACTGAATTGATTAAACTGCCATTCATCATTTAGTCTGGTTAGTGCTTCATTAGGCACAGATAGGCACAATATATCTTTGTCAAATGCTTATAAACAGTACCAGCATCTCAGGCAAGGAAAAATTCAAGATTTTAGCCAGAAGCCATTTATTCAAGATGAGCAATAAAACAATTGAACTTAGACTGAAGAAAAGAGGATCACAGTTCTATTCTTGCAACCAGAAAACAGGCATTTGATTAAACCAGCATATCACCTGAGAGCATATACAAATCTGCAGAGAATCTTCATCTAGCTGTTTGAACAGAAATCCGGTAAGGGCAGCAGGAAGATTTTGCCAAATTTTGAATTGTTTTACATTATTTATAAATTTGTCCCCTTTTAGTAGTTCTGACACAAGTATAAGCAAAAAAAATCAAGTAAAAACAGCAAATAAAACTGAAGAAAAAATTCCTGCTTGGAAAGAAGAATCCTATTATGTGTCTTGGACTCTTGTGCAGCCTAGAATTCCATTTAGTGACAAGCTGAAATAAAAGAGTACTGGAGTTAAACAAACACCCTATAAAAGGGTATTATAACCATTGGGGAGAGAAATATAAGCAACCTTCAAGATTTGAGCTGGAAGACTGCTGTTCCCTTCAGCCCACTTGAAAATTAAGCTTATGATTGGTTTCAAAGGTTATGGCACATTGACGAGTAAGTCAATAGAAAGAGAAGTTTAAATGCATACTAAAAAAAGGGAAAAATAGTAATACAGAAAAAGTATGACATTGAACTAGGAAACTGATAGGAAAGGCCCAGAAACCCATAACAGCACATAAAAGCTTGAAGATGGCTGGATGATATTTTAGATGTCATAGTGGCATTGGTGAATTTTAGGATCACAGTAAGTAGAAACTTGAGTCTGTAATAGGATCCTGTAATAGGATCCTGTAATAGGATCCTGTAATAGGATCCTTGCATTGCACCCTCTAAGTGCACACACTGCAAACGGGAAAAGAAATAATGCCTCTACAAGGCCTTGAAATTTTGTCTTGTTTTTGTTGACCTCACAAACTTGTAAATGGTTTAGAGATGTTTTTGAACAAAGCAAAAACTATTTTCATGTCAGAAGAACTGGGTCAGAAGAACAGAGGAAAAATTAAGAAAATTATGTCATTCTTGGCTACAAGAAAACCCAAGAGACAAGGGAGAATGTGATGACTCTGTATTTAAAATTATGCAAAATGAAGGACAGGGAAGAACTGATTAGGATTTTAATGGTTCCCAGAATGGTAGGTAGATCCAAAATAGTATAACTAGAAATAGCAGAATGCCTTTAGGAAATAGAAATTTTAGGGTGAGTGTTAGGGAAATACAATTAATAATTGTGCTATACCCCAGCCTCCCAATGGGCTTGAAGCCCAGTTACAGCTCTGTAAAACTAGATGAGCTGAAATACTTAAAAATGTTCTCCAGGAAACAGACTTGCATGAACAGTAGAGTGGATAAGATGATCTCACACACCATTCCCAGCTCTAGTTTCTATGACACAAAGATTACTTCTTAAAATATGAAATAGAAGCTTTAAGGTGCATGCATCTCCACGGGTATGTGATTTAGGTAAATTTGTGCATGTCCAGCATACAATGACATTTTCAGGAAACACGTATAAATAATTTCTGACAAAAGAATATTACCTTAACAAATTTCGGTGTATTCAGTTTGGATTTTCCTACCCTCTTTACAGGACTGCTGAGTCTGGATAAATAAGCCAAATGCTGCAATGCTGTTCACAGATCTTTCCAATGCAATGGCATAGGATAAACTTGCAAAGTAAAAGTGACAGCCATTTAATGCTGAAATGGGTGGTTTACTCTCTGATGACAAAAAGCATGACTAAACCTATTGATATATTGATGAGACTGTACATGGCCACACCATCAAATATTGCTTTTCTATTGTCCTGCTTAATTTCCTGGGACTCTGGTTGTCACTGTACAGCCTTATACAGAGCAAGAGTTACTGGCACAGCTGAATGGCTTCTCTTGCATTTGAATTGACATAGTAAATGAGCCTGTAAAAATGAAGTTGAACACCTCAGGAACCTTCTTTTTTTGTCGTTTGTTTTTTTTTTTTTTTTCTTCTGCACAGCTTTTATAATTCAGAAGGGTATTCCCTTAAAATTAACTTGCTTACTGGTGGATTGGTTTTATGTGTTTGGCTTAGGGATTCACATTATTGTCTCTGTGTAACAAAGATCCTTATTGCTACAAGAATCTCCATCATATCTGTACTTGAATACTGTAAAACAAACAAAAAAAGCATAACAGCTTTGATAAGGCACAATATATAAAAGATTATAAGGGATCGTTCCTTCAGTTAATATTGTGACTTTTCTTGATGGAGCCATAAAAGAAAGTATAGACACACTCCAGAATGAGGAGCTGTTTCGAAACCAAGTTTTAGTTTATACTTAAGTATATAGAAACCCTATATTCTTACTATATATGTTTTAAAGTGTTGAATATTTTGCCTTGAGCAGATCTGCTTTGTAGCAGGCTCAGAGCAGGTGATAATATTCACCATGTCTTTTGCAGTGAAAACCTATGCTGTGTCTTCACATAATATTTTTATCTGGTCATTAAGCCTGTTTTCTGTGTGCGGGGTTTGAATTCAGCAGGGGAAGGCATTTTATGAAAGCCAAGTAATTCCTTTCAGTAATCCCCCAGTGAGATTTCTGAAATTCAAAGGAACAACACAGTTTTCATTCAAGCTTCCCAAACTACACACTGTAACGTTAAATATATCAGAATTAAAAAGCAAACAGACAAACAAATAAAAACACAAACAAAACCTCACAAAACCTAAACACACTCCCCTTCAAAATCCTGCTGCTTTACTTTCTATGGATTTGTCACCAAGATGTAATACTGTAGCATCTTCCATAAAATCCTAGTAATCCTAAACATGTTGTAAGGGCAAAGAGATTTTTACCTTGTCTGATTTATTCAGGAAAAAAAGGTCATGTTTCTTTACCATCCTGCTTATGAACACAATGATGAAAACAAATTTTGGGGGAAAGGAATGTAAAACAAGGGACTTTTTTCTCCTTAACTGACAAAATTCTGATTTATTTCTGCTGCAGCAGACTGCCAGAATACCCACAAATGCTGAAGTTGGTTGGAATTTGTCTTTCATGGCCATTACTCTTTGATATATAAGAAATAACATTTAATGGATGATATAGTCTGATCAAAATACAGTGGCAATAAGGCAAACAGCAGCTGTCGCATGAGAAGTAATGAGAGAAGCAAAATTTGCCTGTCACGATGACAAAAAACATTAAAATTTGTGCAGGAAGCATATGCAATGAATGAAAACTAATTTACTTGATAGCTCAAGGTATTTCTTTACAGTCAGGCTTGAAGTAATTGTAATTACAAGGGAATAGAGTGGTCATGTTCTTGCATGTGTCACTGAATACCTAGAAATAAAAGCTCCAGAGTTTTTTGTGGGTTTTTTTTTGGTTTTGGTTTGGTTTTTTTTGTTTTTTTTTTCTTTGTAGCAATACTCAGTTTCTATACTAAGAAATACTATATTCATGAAGGATTAAAATCTACATCATCCCTTCTTGTGTGATTCTTTCTATTAGACTCACTCATTCTGTAAAAGCAGAGTCAAAATAAGCTCAAGAAAATACTCCTCAAACTTGAGCAATATTTTGCCAGAGGGCACTTTCTTGTTGAACATGTACTTCCTGGTTTTCTTTTCTGCATCCAGATACTTTTATAATGTACTTTCCTTACACACATGAAACGTATTTCTAGCAATGAAAAAGTAACAGCAAATCTGATGTTGCAAATGGATAAAAGTAGTTTTCAGATTTCAGCATTTCAGGAACTGAAATGTGCTTCCCATAACTACAGACCCAGACAGTTCCTCACTTCCTCACACACAGCATTTCTATGAATCTGAGCCTATAGAATTTTCCTATCAAAAGCTAATTCAGCTGATAAAACTTTCGAAGAATTCACTGACAGTGAGAGAAATTTAATTAACAATACCTTTACAGTTACTGCAATATTACCTTAATACCCCAATCCTACACATTAGCATTTCTTTGAAGTGGAAGTCATAATCCTGAGGAACATCAAGGGCAAAAGGGCTAATTTGCCCCACACTGTTTTCTCTCTCAGGCCCCAAGAAGTATTTCTTCAGGGCATACTGGGACTATTGCTCTTACATTTCTCTCACTGCAAACCGTTTACAAGAGAAACAGGATAAAGATGCCTTTGTAATGTCCCCTGTGTAAAAACCATAATTTGGTGCATTTGTGTCTAAGACAAAATCCATTTTTATATAATGAATGTCTTAATTACGGTTGCAGGTCTTCATTGGTCAAATATTCATGAAAGCATGCATGGAATTATAGTGAGCACTCAAATCCATACTCTTAGCACGCTACATGTGAAACGTGGTGTGTTCCCACACACCATTTATTTTTCTAATAGTAGGATAGAAAAACTCCATATGAACAGTTTTTCTTAAATTAAGCTCAGATTTGAAACCGTGTACAACAACCCAGATGTAACAAAGTTAAATAAGAGTGATTTTAGAAGCAATTTTGTAACATTTTCCTGTACAAAACATAGCTGATGCTAGTTAACAAAAGTGAATTTAAAATATATCCTGGCCCATAGCTGCTTAGGTTTCCTGTACTGTGACTAAGAGTGCATTTTTTTATAAACAAAACAACAGAATATGCAAAAAAATTGCCAGCTGTTAGCAAACACAGTTTAAAGCCAGCTGCACTTCAAAATAAAATATCCCTAGTGACTTCTTGATGTAAGCAACCCAGATGCAGCAGTAGCATATGCATTACCAGAATCAAATGGATTTAATAGCCAGTTTAAATTGCTTCATTTACTAATATTATACTCTTCCTGTAAGGAACAAATAGAATAGGTTAATTTAGGGATTTTATTTCCTATGTTTCTGTGTTACTTATATATGGATTTTAGTAATCCATAAACCCTTTATGTGTTGAAGCCTATTTTCTTTGCATTGACTTTCAAAGTGCTGTAAAATTCAAGGATTAGGACAAGTTACACCAGAGGCAATGCAAAACCATTTTCCTAGCTACTAGTAAGTCCTCATCAAGGGGGAAAGGAAAAGAAGCTGTATCAAAGGTTAGCACAACTCTTTGATGCAGTCATGGGTAGTATAATACATTCACATAATGCTGCTGTATCAAATGCTGTCAGCAGTAAATCACAAAGCCAGACACACTGATTTCCATCACCAGCCTGACACCACTATTGCATGTACATCTTCATTAATATTATTTTATTGCCAGTGGCTATTTAAAAAAGAATGCAGGAGAATGTAACATTGCATGTGGATCATTAGCTTTTAGTTACTATTCTAATTCTCTACACCAGCAAATGAAGTGTAAAAATAGCCCACAGCCTCTGCCACCTGCTTCCCAGCCACTGTCCAGTGGTTAATATTTGGACTCTTTTTCCATGCAGCTGGTCTTCTACTCTGTGGGAGCCCCACTTTCTGTTCCCGGGGAACCACCATGAAATGTCATTTATCATGGCTATAGAAAAAGCCCTGTGACCTTATTTTTTTTCTCTTTTCTCTAAATAGAGGAAACAGCTGTGCTTTCTACCTTAACATTATTTAAATATTTAGTGAAGTGGCTGCCTAGTTTTGTCATCGTGTAGATCATCAACAATGACACAGGAGAGTACACTCTATCTGCCAGAAGGACATAATGCCAGTAATTGCATAAAAATGCTAATGCTACAAACACACTTTTGATAACAAATTACCAAATTATCTTGGAATCTGCTGGTAGACAGGTTTCTCCATGTCTCCCTTCCTCCCACTCTGGGAAGCCACTAAATGGCTTTAATGTAATTATGGCTCAGCTCTGTACAACCATTGTGTAAGCACAGCCCCAAGGCTGCCTGGGCTCCAGCAGAGCTCACTGTCAGATGTGCCAAGTAAGCACAAGTGACCTTAGCAGGCAGCTACACCTCTCTCAGTTCCAATCCAACTGGAAGTGCTGTCTCAGACAACCCAGCAAAGCACAGAAGTAAAATCTAAAGCTCTTCTGTCACACCCAGCACACATTTGCTCTCATCTGATCTCTGATGTGGCAGAGGCTGAGCCCCTGCACAAATTGCTGCCATGTGAAAGAAACAGTATTACCAGGTCCCTTTTTCCTAAGCTCTTCATAGTTCCTCAGTTTGTACAGGGCAGAAAAAATATTGTTAGGGCTACAAATTGACTACAAGAAGAATACGACGTTGTTTTTCATTTGAAACAGAACATACCACCTCTGACCCCTCAGCACCTGGATTTTTTTTTAGACCTCTATAAAATGCTCTGTGCAAGAGAACATAATTTATTGATATCATTGAAGATGTAACTATTGTGTTCTTCCCCAGTACTCAAGCCATTTTTGTCAGAAAACAGAATAATGACCTGGATTGCTGAAGTAGCATTTAAAGCCCTTCCTTGATCTTCCCTGCTGTCCACGTAATTTGAAGATAAACATATGATTACGAAGGACATGCTCAGTCTGCAGGTGTAGTAACTTTTAAATGCTTTTAATTAGCTACATGACTTAATCTTTATTACAGGAACACCACATATTTGGACCTTCTAACAGCTCTTTTACTAAAATCATCATCGGGGGGAATGTTAAAAGATCTGGTTTTGATAAGCTATTGAACTTTGGAGAGAACCATTTTTATTTGTGGAAAAATATTTCAGTGAACTGCAAAACAATTACTGTATTTTTCTGAAAATTCTTCAGTATAATTTTTTCTCAAATGAATGAGTTGTAAAGGCTTAAAAAGTCAAACATTCATTAAAAAAACCAAAACCAAACCAACCAACCAAAAAAACTCAAAGCAAACAACCAACCAAACAAAACAATACCCAAATATATTCCAGACCATCTTCCTTTCTTTATAAGGAAGAGGATTATTTTTCCATATTTCAGAATTTGTACAGATTACAGAGATCCTGTCACCTCAAAACCTACAGAATAAATGAAGAACCTCCAGCTTGGTTTTTAACATGCAAAAAACAATTACCTTCCCTGTTCCTTGTTCAACACAGGACTAAATGATGTAATCAAAAACGAGCAAGGTGATATAGATTTACATATAAAACTACTCTTTTAAACCCTCAAGTCTAAATAAAATCTGTAGGTTTGAAAAAAAAACTATTCAACAATATTTACTGCTACCAAATAGAGTAGATTAAGAACTGAGGTTTTATGCTCACAACCAGAGAATTCTGGTTTTCTCCTTCCTACAAGTGGGCATGGTGAAAGTCTATCTTTTGCAAAAACAAGTGTCATATCATATGAAAGCACCACACTAAGACTACCAAAGTCAGACTACAGTCTCTTGCAAAGCACCAGTGGGTGCTGTGTCAACAGCTGGTAGCAGCTGCCAGCCAGTGGGGTGGCAGGAGGGGATTCCTTCAGGGAGATATTGCATGAACCACACCTATCACTACACATATGTTTTTCAACCTGTACCAGTGATCTCACTACATATTTGGATTACATGTCTAAAAAAACCAAGAGCTAAAGCATCTACATAGAGTCTTTTCATCTACACTTACCACATGTCAAGGCAGGTGGAATATTCTGTTGATCCCAGAAGAACATCTGGAGGCCTGTACCATAGGGTTACCACTTCATTGGAATATGTATGACTAGGAACTGATTTAGCTCTTGCAAGACCTGTGGGGTAAACACAAATAAATTAATGCAAAGAAAGCAAAGAAATAGTTTGCTGTACAGTTACAATCTAAAAGGATTTATGATCATTTATCACATAATGTGACAGGCGTGTTGCAAGAGTGTTTTTCTTCTAGAACTGGAATACTTTACTTAATGGTAGCATCTCCCATTAAGTACCTGGCTAAACAGAGCTGTGAATATTATGAAGGGATAATAAAATATGCTTTTCATAATGACAACCACAGGCCCAGGAGAGATGCAAAGATATACTGTGGTATACCTAAATAAAAGGCAAATAAACAAAGATTTTAATTGCCATTAACTGCTCATCCTGAGGCATGAATAGCCTTCCATTTCAGTGTTATTTAGAAAAAGAAAATGAAAAGGAAACTCCCAGACAAATGATGCCACAGATGAGATTTGGCTTCTTAGGATAGCCTAAGAAACCTTCAAGAGCTTGCACTGCAAAGCCCAGCCTGCTTATTCAAGTTTACGTTTAAAAGCTGTAGACACACTTACACATTACCATTCAAATAAATATTAATATTGCAGCAATACAGCAGAAAATGGTATGTGAAAAATTCCTCTCTCTCAAGAATTGCATATTGGCAGTACTCCAATTTCAGAAACCATTTCAATAAAATCTGTGGCCTACTAAAGATATAATATTTACAATAATTGTCTTTTAAGCCTGTCAGTCATTTAAAATAATTCACGTTACTACACAATCTCTGTAAAAGAGAGATCATCATATGCTAAACCGAGAAGTTTACAAGTATGTTTCTCCTACAGAGGACTCTTTCCTCCAGAAAATGGAAAAAGATCTTCAGGGCTAAGGTGACTCTTCCTATCATGGCCCGCAAATGCTTTTACCAAATTATCTGATCCTAGCTACTGCCTTGAGAACGTCCACTTCCTTGCTGGGAACACTGGACATGCACAAGTAATGGAAATCAGGAGAATGCAGTACTGGGTGCTTTCTTGTGTCTTCCTGAACCCGTGGTTTTCCTTCCAGAAAACAAATGGAATTACTATAACAGAAGGCCATGTTTTACAGCTTCCAGAAACAAAGAAGCAAAGTCATACACTCAGAAAGAAATAAGCAACATGAGAATTCCTGAAAGAGTGCAGAAGAGAGTCCTTTACCCCTTTCTTCTTAATACACTAGAAAAGCTATTTATGAACATTTACTGTCAGTGAATATATCTCCATAGCAATGATGGCCAATCTTGCCAGCAGATTGCATTATCAGCTGATTATAGCAATTAGACCAGTGTAGGGGAATAATTTGAATTGTATGCCATGATCTAGTCTTTCAAAAATTACATTTGAAACATGAATACCTATTTTTAAAATTTGCAGACCTCCATTTCTTTAAGGTTTGTGCACCTGTCTATCAGATTGATGAACAATTTGGCTAACAAAGACAACCCAGGGTTGGCCAGGTACAGTCCCAAAGAGGCCAGGGGAGAGGTCACATCACATGTTCCACAGAGTGTCTGCCTCCAGATTAAGGTTTTTTTTTCTAGGAAACCAGAAATCACCAACAGCTCTAACTGGTGAGCAGTTCTTATTCCTGGCACACAGAACCATTAACCAGACTGAGTTTCTGTGCATCTATATTCCATGTGACTAAACAGAAACAGTATTCCCCGAATTTGTGGATATGAACCTACTACTATTAATGAATATAAGAATTATGAAAGGATTTGAGAAGTCTGGATGGTGAATGATTCCATCCTTTTTGCTTGTCTGAGTCCTCCCTGCTAGTCTTGTCCGAGAAAGACTGAATTTGTTTGCAAATTCTAATCTTCTACCAAGCTTTCATAGGAGGACAGGCATAACCAACAGGGGGGAAGGCCTCTTGAAGAAGCCACATCATGTTTTTTGGGGAAAACAGTCAAAAAACCTTAGAGCTTGTGGGATGACAGACAAACTCAAATTTTCACGACACAAAGCCATTGATCCACACATTCCAGAAATCTCCCATGTAGAGAGAAATGAGCACCCAAGTTGGCAATCCAGAATTCATGTTGCAAATAATACCACCATAACCATGGCTGCCAGCTGGCTTCTGCCACTTTACTGACAAGGATGCAGCTTTGCAGGTGTTATAGTCAGCCCAAGCACACCTTTCCTCTTCTCCTGTGACTGTTCAGCATGGAACCAGTCCTCCCCTCCTGCTGGGAATGCCACCCATGCTGCTTCCTCAATATACTGCTTCTACATCTGCTCCACCTATAATCCATTCCAGGTTAATGAAAATCTGTCTTATTTTCAAAGAATGGCCCTTTGGGGTTAGTCCCAGCCTGTTGGACAACTAAATATTTTTCTTTAATACATTTCTTCACTCCCAAAATACAGTGAAAGTTTCATTTGAGGTTGGCTGCTGCACCTGGTTTCTCAGTTATAAGAGGATCATTAATGGAATTGAGAAACATTTAAGCAAAATCTTAATTTGTAAAAGCAAGCTGAGGCCATACATTGGTATCAGACAGCACCACCAGGTTAAGAGGTATTGTAGTTTGAGTTAAGCCATAACAAAAGGCTTAAGAGTACAGGCCACATGTTTTAAGTTGTGGCCAATTGGTTTCCTAGTTGGCCACATACACTGCTTTGGAAAGTAAATGGGAAAATAGAAAGCAAGAGTGAACAACCAAGCAAAATACTTACAAAAGCTAAAATTTGGAAGGGGAAAATTTGGCACAGTCCCACTGTTCAGTCAGTCACTTACTCCCCTTGTGCAGGACTGACAGGACCTGACTCAGGCTAATCCCTCAGAGGAGCTGCTTTCTTGCAGGGAGGGAGCAACCTTTGCTTTTTCTGAATAATTCTCTGCTCTGGATAAAGAATGCATTTAGCAACAATTAACATTTTCACTCAAAATTAAGGCAAATGTGTCTCATTGCACATGAGATATGAAAAAAATACTCTAATCTTTCAGATATATTTACAATCTAAAAAGAATGCTATCAAAACATATATGTGAAACACCAAGATACTACATTTCTTGTTTTGATGGTCCAGATGCAAATAGATGACAGTTACCAGGGTTTTTTCAGATATTCTTCTGCAAGAAAACTTGCTACATATTTTATACCCCTTTGCATATCCAAATATGCTTACTCATGCAAAATTTATTTAAGCACATCATTCAACTGAAAGAAAACTGAAGGGTAGGATTAATTAGCACAGCATGTTCGATCACTTCCTTTAAGGGTTCCCTGTCTGTTTCCATGGTTACACTACAGGAGGAATGACAATCTCATTTTAAAAAACCAGAGCTTATAGGGGATCATCAAAACTTCAAACCTTAATGGCCCGTGTGCATAAAAGCCAAAAGGTAGTGGCGGATCACCAGGTGAGCACACAATATTTACATATTTCTGCCTGAGCACTCTTTTAGCCTGGGAAGGTGGAGGAAGGACTTCCTGACAAGCAGTGAACTCCCCTCTGATCCCTGTGTCTTACCAAAGATAAAAGGTCAACACATGTCCTGCTGCTGCAGCCCTGTTTTGAGAGAAGGAATCCAAGGATAAGGCCCAGCTACTAAAATTAAGGTTGTGTCAGACCCACTGGGGAACTTGTGTGTAATTATGGGAAGGACAGACACTGTTTAATGTTCTCCAGGCACTGACTTCTTATGACCATTATTTACCCCAAATGAAAGAAGAAACTGTTCAGATGCATTACGTACTACAAGGCTTGCACAACATCATCTAGCTGCTCTGTGGCACAAACCACAACTTAATTTTAACTCATTCATTAAACAACAGCTCAGGATACCCTGGGAAGCCCAGTGTTTAAAATACAGAGTGAATTATCTATGCCTATGTATGTTTATGTCTTTAACACAGAAAATCCCCTGCTGCCTCCTACTCTGAACTTAAAAAAAACCCTTTTTTTTTTTTTTAAGAGAAATTTAGAAATTTTCTTGCTTGGTAAACACAATTGTCTCTGCTTCATCTGGCTCTATCTTAGACTCAGAGGATGTATCTGATTTTACCTAGGATCAGTTATTGACAAAACATATTGCATTGATTTATCCCTGTAATTTTTTAATTGTATTTGGCTTTTACAAGAGGCTGCAGCTACATCCAGACTCAAGACCTATCCAATATATACACCTTTGGCTACATGAGCACAAATATTAATATTTGATACCTCTCTAGCTGCAGGATAGCTTCCTAGTCAACTTCATATGACAATCAGGAAGCCTTTGTTCACAGCAGATATGACTCTGCAAATGAGAAAACCAGTCACATCTGCAAAACAAAGGCTTAGCAACCATGTGCATGGTTTCCCTTTCTATTATACCTTAAAAATGTTGAGCAGTTTATTATTTTGATTTAGATATATTTAAAAAGGCTCTAGCAAGCATACTAAAAAATAAGGTGTTTTTCTTGTTGCTTTTCCTAGATTCAGATTCTTTATGTGCTTCCTTTTTTAGCTTCCTGTTTTGTTTATTTAACCATTACTTAGTTTGAGGTAAATGGCTGATTGAACTGTAACTATGAGTCAGTAATAACATTAAAATTTTGCTAATGTAATCTGTTGTAGATCATGAACTGTCAACTTACTTACTCAGCTACTTGTTTTCCAAGAGAAGCACATTTATTCAGTGAATACTTGAGTGACAACAAAAAATAAAAAAGTAAAATGTCTGGAGACACTGACACTGCTTCAATGAAGCAGTCAGCACTCTAACCCAGAAGCCAGTTCTTGGCAAGCAAAAGTGTCCTGCAGCCTTTAGGTCCCTCTGCTGTTTATCTGAATGCATCTGTCTCAAACACGAAGCTTTACCAAAGCATCTGAGTTAAATTCCTCTCAAGTAAGATAAATTACCTACAATATCCTATGTCCTGGTCCTAATATAGCCATTAGCTTATGATAGTGCTGTTCATTTATAAAAGTTACTTATGATCAGAGAAAGACTAATTAGGATCTCAAATTAGTATTCCCAAAATGCACTTGAGCAATGACTAGTCTTCCAAACTGGAGTGCAGAAATCAGTTTTCAAGAGACAGAGAGAAGTAAGTAAGACAAAAGGCATGTGTGCCTCTCAGCCTGTCTGGTTTTTCCAGCTGTTATCAGCTGTTGTAATAAAAGATTATTTTTCCCTACAAGTCTTATCTCATGTATGTCTTCAGACAATCACTTACAGTAACACAGATGATAATTATTCTAGTCTGAGAATAGGACTCAACTGTCAGTTGATAAACACAAGTTACAGAATGGGGAGACACAGAAATACTTTTCCTGCCACTAAAAAGAATTATTCTAGCACTCGTGAAAAATGTTTGCCCCTTTCCAACAAACCCAGCATCATCTTTTTCATTGAAACCTCTCTCCTCTTCCCCCTCTGCCTCCCAAAGGATCATAGGGAATAGAAAAAAGGGGTACAAGAAAGAGCTCAGATCTTGGTTGTATCTTGTAAGATCCCTTTGGTTAATTTGTTTGAAAGCAATCATTGCTATAAAGCTGTTTATTTTTTTGCTTTAAAATCCTTATAAATAATTTCTGATATGTTTTGAAAAAAGGCATACTGATTTTGAACATGTACCATGACTGAAAAATGTATTCCTTGTCTACAAGCAGGAAAAAAACACACCAAAAATTGGGTACTGTGCAAAAAGTGGTACAAAAATACAAAAGAAATGTACTCTCCACTTTTGACAGCAGGAAAATGTATCTACCCCCATGGCATTCTGGGTCAGCATGAATATGCTCAAAGTGCCTCTACTAGTCTGGAGGTAGAAAAGTAACCGTGTGGGCAGGTAAAAATAAAAGAAACAAACTACATCAACATTATAAACATTCACATAGATGTAAAAGCTAGCAGGACTCAAGGACAGCAAGCAATTTCACATCAAAGATAACTTCTGCATTACAGAAAAGACCTGGATTCCTTATAGACATGGTATGTATGCTCACAGTAGCCCCAACAGGTGATGATTGATTTAAATCTTGCTTTCCAGATTCTGGATTTTTGCTTAACAATTTGTTGTTTCATAAAAAGTCTATGAGAAGATGATGCCTTCTACTCCTTTAAATTCCCCAGCAGGAACACACCACTGTGCTAATAAGGCTGTAAGCGAAAATGTCAGAATTACTCATTTCACAGTGAAGTTATTAGGTTTGAAGCAAAGAATTAACAATTGCTGAACAGATGGTTTTAAATTGGAAAGATCTGCAGAGTGCAGGGAGGAAGTTCTAGAAAGGACAAACAGGCAGAAAATAATTCTTCCCTAAAAATGAGAGCTGGTGCATCTCAGGATATTTTAATATTCCTTGAGAAAAGAGAGAAAACGGGGAAGCAGCCATGAATGAATGAGCCTAATCAATACTGGACAATTATGTGTGTAATAGTAATAATTTACATGTGGAATTTTAAGACATGACTAATGAACTTGCTGAAAACAAGAAAGGTAACAGACCACTTTCACACAGTTTTGAGGTATAAATGTTTCATCGCCAATAGGAGTTTCCCCTAACAAATCAAAGGAACCCAGAAAAGACAAAAAAAAAAGATATCCAGGAGAACAGTGTTGTATGGAGACAAATTGAGAGCTATGGATGTCCCATTTGGTGGAATATAATAGTCCATCAAGCACCAAACACAGAAACTAACAACCTACTGCAGGCTATTGTGTTTGAAGCTAACAATTTACTATGATCTCTACATTTACAACTAAAAGCAGGAGAGCAAGGGTCATTTCTGGATGAGTCCATCTGGCATTCAAGTAAAAATGAACCAGCCCTTTTCAACTGGTACCTGGATAACTTATTATTTGATAGGTACTTGACATATAGAATGAGACATGTTAAATACAACATAGCAGTAAAGAAATATGCTTGCTCTCCAAGACTTATCTTTTTTTAGAAAATCATCATGAAAGACAAACTGCCTTCCCCTCTACCCAGGTGCAAAGAGAACTAAACACATACCAGATGCAACTCAGTTGTATGCAGGGCATCAGTACCATTCAAGTCCTTCTAGTTCCATGTTGTATTAAACTTGACAGCTGAAGAACTCTTTAATAAGCACAATTTGGTTCTACTGTAGTGATTCACAGTCATCCACATAAAACACAAAAGCTAAGTTTCACTGACAGTTTCATGTTCGAACATCTAATCCCAGTTGCTTACCCTCAGGTAATTTTGTTTCTTAACTGACCATGCAACACTGGCAGTGACAAGGTGATGGCATGTTCCGCTCTCTCCACCTATTGAAGGGGTCCACAACTCACTGAAGTGAACCCTGCAGTGCTGGACAAAAGGCAACAATAGTAGCATGGCTACTGGGATGTTATTGATGGAGTGATTGATTCCAGTGGGATCAGTTTTGCTGATCTATCATGTCCTATCTAGCTGTAAAATACCTGGACAACTTTGATGAAGAGCATATCTCAAGTCATGGTCAGCTATTAAAAGCCTAATCAAGTAGCTGCAAATTTACTTGAACTTGTCTAGGATAAGTAGTTTAACAAGAACAGGGCTACCTGGAAAAGCAAGTATTTGAACAATATTAACATCTATAGACAAATAATATTTTTGAAAAGCTGATCTAACAAGTATTTTGTTTATAAATCAAACAAAATATCATTTGTTTGGTATCAATGCCAACAAATCAAATCAAATGGTATCAAATCAAACAAATGCCATTTGACATTACCCTGCAGGAGTGGAATCTGTGAAATTGAAAAGCTGTCACCCCATGGGTGCTGAAACCACCAACTCTTACAATACAAGGCCTGACCTATGTATAAATGGCACAATTCCATGCCTAGTATCCACCAGACCCTCGTCGCTGTACTGCAGAGCCGGTGCAAGTGGTTTTGACGTGCCCCCTTTTCCAGCCAAGGTGCCACCTCAGCACACATCCCTCCACTGCACAATGCAGCTGCTTTTGGTCCCTCACCCACCCTCAGCTCACGAACCACGGCTGCCCTGCCTGGCATAAATTGGTCTCTAGAGCTCAGGGAGCTTAATCCAGGCTGCTTCCAGTACCCGAGCCAGACTATTTATAGATAAGACAAATATTTAGCTGACTTTTGTCATTGCTACAATGTGATATCTCACAACTTATGTGTTCCCTTAGTAGGTAAAACACTGTCTTGGAGTTCTACCAAAGAACTCCAGTACACTTTGCATGTGTTATCACATTAGTAAGTACATTCACATACTTGGTAACACCCACAGCATCTAAAGCCACATCTGACTGCACAGGCTAAACTCAGAGTAAAATTATCTTAAAACAGATATTGGTGAAAAAATAACAAAACTGAAAAAAAAAATCTCAATTACATAAAAGCTATTTTAAATACAAAGAACAAAACAACTACAAAATAACTTGAAGATTTCACTAATTTTCAAAATTTCTTCCACTTTGCTTTCAAGAGCGAAGCCATTAAGAAAATCTGTATAAGCACTGTTGCTTCTGTAAAGCAATATTATAAAGCAACATCTAACAACAGAAATCTCTTGTGTCAGATTCACCTGTTCAATTGAATTGCTCCACAAAACTCATTTAATGTATATGTCATCTTAAATTATCTGAATCACAAATCTTATAAGAAAACTTTTATGTGAGAGACATTCCAATATGCTTAGGTCTAAATTATTATTTGCCTTTGCATCAGTAATAAGACATCCATATTCCTGGAGAGCCATCTATTCAGTTCTTAATATAATTTTGTCAAAGAAAAAGAAGAAATTAAAGCAGACAATTTCATTTTTAAAAAAATTAGATTAGAAGGGCATTAAGGCTATTCCTTGACAGTACAATTCTGGAAATATGTAACTAAAACCCAACTGCTCCTAATGCAGCATTTTTCTCTAAAGTGAGAACACTAAAATGCCACTGCCAGAATGGCAAAGCTAGTCCTTTATGTACAGATGTAAGCCCACCAAGTCAGTAGAACTGCAAAACCCTGTATTGTAACTAATAAAACAAGTGAAAATTTGTTTGTGCTGAAACCAAGCCATTCTTTTATCTATTCAACTTGGAGACAATGGATGCACTTCTGAATGCAGTGCTTAATAAAATTTACTTGTAGATTGCAAGCAAAGGATCCCTATTAGTACTTTGACCACTGACAAACTACTACTGTTATTCTGTTATTGAAGCATTCCATATTTTATTTAAACCATTTACTCTATCAAGGTTGCATGTATGAACCAATTGTTAGTACACATAAGCATGTCTCATTTAGTATCACAGCCTACAACCTGTATCCCTTCCCCCACTTTTTTTTTTATTATTTATTTGGTTTTTTCCTAAGGTCTACAAACAGGTCAGAGCTGAACCAAATTTCCAGCCTGCTGGAAGAGTCCAGAAATAAAACATTGCAATGGCATATGCTTAAAAGCAAATATAGTCACAAAAGCAAGTAAATTTGATGCCCAAGTGACTTAAAAATTGCTGCAATAAGAAGAATATGAACATATTCATGGCTGTGGGTGGGAATAAAAGAGATTACATCTGAAAATCTCCTCCTACCTTATTTACAATGACTGCACAAAAATTTTGCTGTACGATTTGACATGAAGTCAAAGATGGTACAACCAACCTTGGAGAAGAGCTTGAGGGCCTTTAACAAGATGAAGCTCTAACCTGCTGTTCTCCCTACTACGTAAATCAAAAGTTACTCAGCACCATTTTCTCCCCATGCAAAGCCATTGTTAATGTTCCCACATCACCCAGACATAAAGCTGCTGATTCCTGATTCTCCCACTTTTAAGTTTTTTAACTCTTTTAAAATTGGGTCTTTCAAATTATAAGACCAAAAGGTCAAGCAAAATATGGTTATTTGTAATATACCTAAGAGTAACTACTTGGAGCTATCATTTATTTGTAAAGTTTTTGAAAATGGAAGTTGCTGGAGAAGTTTTAAGTACTGCTAAGCCAAGCACTGCCTGATCACTTCTGGCTATCATCAAGGCAACTGATGCAAGGGAAACTCTCATCTTAATGCAGGTAGCCCTGCAAGCATGATTTTAATTTATATCAGGACAAATTATGCATCTATGAATACATTAATACAACCAGCACTGTGTCTTTCAGAAGGAATGAAAAAATTAATGCATAAATTATTAAGAATTACCTAGATAAAAAGTGACTGTGTTGCAGAAAATTAAGGTTTTAAACTGTCTGGGACAAAACAAATGATGTTATAAATTACAGAGCCATAGCTTCTTTAAAATGCAATCTCAATTATGGAATTATTTCAGACCATGTTAAAGGCACATTCCTCTTAATGAACTGCCAGTTCTGTTCACGTTAATCTTTTTCTTTGCATATCAATATTTTTGTTCTGACTGATGATGAATTTTTTCTTCTTTAATCCACACCTTTCCCAGTTAACCTTTAATATCTACCTATCTGATTATTTCCTGTGTAAAATAAATCTGCATAACTATTAACACACTAATGACATGAAAATAATTTTAAAGCTTGGCATAATTTTCTTGCTATATAATACAGTATGTTCTCTTAATAAAGGAAACATAAAACAAAATTATAATCGGACTAAAAATGCAAAGATAGAGATTACTATGGGAGATACCTGGAGGCCTATATTCAAAAGCTTTACCATGAGCAGTACCTTTTTCTATAGTATTTTTCCCTGTAACTACTGTGACAGAAACAAGGAAAGAAGCTTCAAAACAATAAAGTTTTAATGGAAGTTTGATATTTTAAATATAGGCACTTGTAACTATGATAATCAAAAGGATATGGAGAGGTGTAGGAAGAGAAAATGTTCTCATATAAAACTGAGAGAACACCGTCACATGACTGAATAAGGCTTTTTTCAAATGAAAAAATATTTGGTTTAAATACATCTACAGACTCATATAGAGGGATGGATGGATGGATGGATGGATGGATGGATGGATGGATGGATGGATGGATGGATGGATGGATGGATGGATGGATGGATGGATGGATGGATCTCTTTTGTACAGACAGCAGATCACAGTTCTCTTTTATGTGCCACTGTCACACAACAGTCTAGTTCACACTTAAGTGGGCAATACAAGGCAATAAAAAAAAAAATCATGATTATCATAATAACACAGCACTGAGCTAGCTGCAGTACAGATGACATTCAAATCCCATGTTCTTCTTAAACACAAAATACTGAAACAGATTTTTCATCACAGTTGTTTTAATGGTGTCATAACCAACTTCCTTTATTACCCTTAATGGATAATTAAGATGCTTTCCCCCTATTTAAAGGCCTGATATAATTCTCACTTGTAACAATAGAGAATTGCATTGAACCCTAAGTAATCTGAGATGTGTTTAACAGGGGACTCATTAAGTGAGTCACACCAATCTCCAGGTCCTTCATGCTTTTTAAAAAATAAAACATTTTTCTTTTCAGTCAATAATCCTATATAGTGTTTCTCAGTGGGAAGAGCTTAAGTTACAGCATCTGCTTTAGTAAAAGCTGAAAGGCCTCGTATTTAAAGAATTTTAATTTCAGTTGTTAAAAAGCAATCAATACAGACTGGCATAGACAAAAATTTAGTAAGTGGTTCTACTTTGTAATAAAAATTGGCAGAGAGAAGTTAAAGTCTTAGCTGAATACAGAACCTCCCTACAGTTTTTGCAATTGCTGTCTCCAGATAGTAAACCCATGCCAAATCTATTCTTTCTTCATAGGCTATCAAACCCAATTGCTGCCCATAAGAGATTCTTACTGAGTTGACTCTCATATGGTAATTTTTTGTATAGATTTAACTGGTACCTCAATAAAACCATCAGATCTATGAAGCAAATTAGATGGAGATCCATGATGAGAACAACAAACCAAATAAATAGGAGAAGAAAGAAACATTTCCAGCAGCACTAGAACACACCTTCTTCTGAATCTTCACCTCTGAAACAATTCTTTAGCCCAAATGCCAGAAATCAGACCTACCCCTTTGCACTGCTGCTGTTTGAAATTTTCTGCCACCTACCCATCTCCCTCCCCATCTCACCACAGGTCTGGGCATCACAGCAGAAGGTCACAAGCACAGCATATGAAGCCCTTGCTCCTGGGAGGGAAAGGGAAGAATGCAGCTTTGGCTACTCCCTGACAGCAGCCAGTTATAGCATTAGAAACTGAGAAGGAAGGTCTGGGGGTGGTGGGAAAGCCTATTATCCTCAGAAAGCAAAATAAATAACAGGACTCTGGGTCCACAGTGCCCACAGCTTTTGCAGCCTACAACATTTATCTTTCCTCCAAGAAAAAAAGATTTGAAGGTGCCATAGCTACCTATCAGCTCTGCTCCTAAGATCTGGCCTTACTTTGCCTGGATCTAGAAAGTGTGGACAGCAAGGGCTTTTTACCCTGACTCAGTAACAGGCCATCAAGGCTACTCCAGGACAAGCACACACATGTCAGTCTGCTCTGCTGCTCCAGCTGCCACTGTAAACAGCAACAGCAGCTTCTGCTGTCCATGGAAAATGAGGTATTTACAGCTCATTGCAAAAATAACTGTACTTTATAAAGACCTGCAAGCTGACTCTGGTTTGAGCAGTTTGGGGTTCACTTTCCAGGTTCTCACTTCCTTTTTTTTCAATTTCCTCACAACATTGTCACTGAAGTCATCTTCTTTTCTGGATATTTAATACAACTAGAGTCCTCAAAGAAGTCCACTACTGTCCTTCCTGAGGGGTAAAAGAACCAATTCTTCAGATTTTGAAGGCTGTTATCAGAAAGGCACAGGCTGCACCTGGAGTAACAGCAACCCCCCACAGGAATATGAGAAAGAAACGTTTTTTCTTTCCATGTTCAATTCAGGCAGAGTGTTAGAGGGGTCTGTGCACCTACGTTTGGGGTAAACTGGTTTTATTTACCAGCAGCAGCCTCTGACAACCAACACCCAAACAGCTTCTAGCCCTTCTCTAGAGGCTGCAGAAGGGCTGCTGTGGAGGGCAGGAGCTGTGCTGGGCCAGCTGCCTCAGGGCTGACCAGGCGGCTCCTACAACTCACCCCAAATGGCTGCAATGTTCCTCAGGCTCACTTAAAGCAAGGCAACCAAAGGGAGGCAGCCTATACCACTAGAGACACTCTCAGAGGAATTTTGCTAATGCTTTCATCAAGCTTCACCAACAATATGATACTAGCTCTTTGGGCACTGAGACAACTCCTTATATCAGCATCTTCAAGAGCTGATACTCTGTGAAACATTTACACAGGAAAAATATCACAGTTATCCATGCAAGCAATCTTTTATGCTATTCAACTTTTTATATGAATTTTATACAGTACATTATAAAGAAACCCTTGTGGGATTCTTACTGTGAAGGAAAAAACACTACTATTTTTTTCAACCTGTCAACATAATTTTAGCAATTTTAACAGTAAGCTATACAGGAATAACCTTGTCCCTCATGACATACCCCTGTCATGCTCTCCACAGAAAAATCTATATGGAAATGCATGGAAACATCCTCTCTAATACTCAGCTACACTTTTAAACTGCAACTCCATTGAGTATAATTCCCTTTATTTTAATCCTCCAGTCTCTTTCCTCCTGCTATCTATTATTAATCATTCCATGTATCTAGAAGGATGCATGGTTAAATCACACTGACTTGATTCTTTTACTACATCAGAAGACTTTATATTAACAAAATTCCAAAAGCTTAAGGCAGGACTTTCACCATAATACAGGCCTCCTGCAGATCCTTACTCATCCAGAAATCTCCAAAGACAACAAAAAGCAGTCAGGAAAAGCTTCAGGGTCAGAGTTATTTGAGAGACTAAATGAAAGACATTTTCATGAAAATATCATGCTGTTTTTCCTCTCCAAAGCCATTCCCATAGATGAGAAAGAGCAACTCTCATACTACAGAAACAAACATTAAAGAATTAAAGTACTAAGTTCCTGATGCTCCTTGTCACTCACCTTGCAACACTAGAATTTGTTGGTACTGTTACTGCAGTTTGAAGATTTTTTTTTAAAGGACTAAAATTACCAAAAATTGGGGCAGGGATTGGGAGGGAGGGGAAGCATCTATTCAAGTCTTTTCTAAATTTTTCAATTTAGAAAATTATCAATCATCAAGTTTTCCTATCCTTGCAAATTATACTCAAGCTAACAATACTTCTAGACCTGTTGTTCCATACTTTGAAATTGTGCTTTGCACTTGTGTGCCTGCTATGTAGGTACCTAAACTAGGCAGGTGCTTGCATAGTTTATACACCCTGTCTTGGAGCCATAGCACAGAGAAAAAGGCAGTATACATACTAAAAAGAATGCCATCTAATTAAAAGATGTGATTACACAGAAGGTCCTTGCACTTACAATAACTGCACAATCCAAAACAGACCAAACAGGTCTTCAAACTTCACATTCACCCACTTCAAGCAGCTTACTTCTGTGGGATGAAAGGGAAAGGCAGCTGCAGGGAAGATTCACAAATGAGAAATTCCCTGAGAAGCAAACACCAGCAGCAGGTTGATCATTTCAGAGGTAAAGCAGGCCAAGTGCCCTACCAGTGACTTGGCCAGTTTCTCTCACAGCCTCAGAAGTGCTTTTACTGTGTCACATGCTAGTCAAGTCTAAATGTTTTGTTCTTGACACACATGACCTGATGATATTCTTAGTGCATCGAGAAGTGATGTCAGCCCAAAGCTATGTAAATCTTTTATCAGAAAATATCTAATAACAAGTATAACTATGTATTTTTCAACCCAGAAAGTAAAAGACTATTTTAACTAAAGAATATGTAAGAGTAATAGTTCTGTGATCAAGTAAAGGTCCACATTGTTCGTGGAGGTGTCAGAATATTAGATTGCTAGAGGCTCTTTTCAGAGAATAAGAAACAAGGCAGGAAAAGAGTAAATCCTTCCTAGAAAGTCCCACACAGAAGACGGGACTCACCTCCCACCTGATTATTGTCAGCTATTTAGGGACTTGGTGCTGGAGTTTATTAAGTATGATAATCTGCATGTAAACATAATTGATTAGCCAATCTTGATTTATATCAGCATATACAATAGCTAAATACCAACCTCCAATCATTAAGAAACAAAACAAAACAAGCAACAGTATTTAGTGAGTCACAGAATCACACAAGAAGGAGAATTTCTCTAGTTCAATCTGCCAGATTGTTCAAGGCTTAGACCAGTAGGGAAGCAAACAGAGATTTCATAACATCTCTGGGCTGCTCCAGTGCTGAAGTACTTTCATACCAAACATTTCCTTCCTTATAGCCAGATGTGTTTCAGCTTATGACCATTATCCCTCATCCTCTCACAGTGCACCAAAGTAAAGAGCACTGCCATGCTCTTGGTAACCAGCTCTTAAGGCACTGGGAGACTGCAGAGCTCCTCATTTCATTACAGAAGGCAATTCCATATATCAAACACGATTTACCTTGACTAAAACTGGCAAACACTTTCTTCACACCTACAGAAGTTACTTCCAAGAAGCCTCACTCCATTATTTTCTATGGGATAGTGGTTGGCCAAGCTGCAGTACTCCAGACCTTCTTTCTTGCCCTTCTTGCAAATGGGTAAAACAATAACCTTTCTCTAGTTATTGGGAACCTCCCTCAATCTACAGTCTGTCAAGGATCACAGAGAGCAGCCTGACAATGACATCAGTTGGCTTTCCCAGTACACTCGGGCACGTGGTGTGATTCTTGGGTTTGTCCTGGGCAGGGCCAGGAGCTGGACTCTATGATGCTTACAGGCCCCTTCCTGAGGTCAGACTGACAGGTCTGTAGCTCCCCAGAATCCTCCTTCCAACCCTTCTTGTAGATGGGTTTCACATTTGCTAACCTCCAATCATCTGGGACCTCCCCAGCTAACCAGGATCAAAGATAAATTATGGAGAGTGGCCTGATGAGCTCTTCTGCCAGCTCCTTCAATACCCTCACATGAATCCCATCTGGTCCCATAGACTTGTGAGCGCCTAAATGGCACGGGAGGTCACGAACTACTTCCTCCTGGATTCCAGGGGTTCTGTTCTGCTCCCTGTCTATGTCTACCAGCTCAGGGGGCTGGTGTCCCTGAGGATTACTGGTCATTCTGTTGAAGGCTGAGGCAAATTTCTTATGGCGTTACTCATTAGAGGTTTAAAATACTCTATTTCTGCTTAAGACTGACATATGCAGGAGGGGAAATAAACAAACTCATAGACAGTTAGCCAAATTCACACCACAGAATCATAAATAATTCTTGCACTTCATCCCATAAGAATTCCTAATATAATTTACTTTCCTCTGGAATTTTAATTTGATTTTAAAAAGAATGCAGGTATGGTGTTCAAGGACTATTTTTCACAGCAACTATTACTCAAGATGTAGTCTCCCCTATTATATCTTCTCAATAAACCCATTTTTTATAGCTCATCCATTTTTAATTTGATAAAACGTCTATATTCTGTTCTCCCTTTTCATTTGACCGCTGAGTCTTCTCATAAATGTTCATTTCCTAGCAGCTAGAGCACAATGAACAGAAAAGCAAATCGCTGTTCATCTGAACAAAGACACTCCCACACAGTGAAGTATGTATGTCTGGGAGCCCTGCTATAGAAAAACACATGCCCACAGTTATTCAAAGATTCCACTTCAGCCACAGTGCAATGCACTGACAGACATGAATAGCCTTTCTTTTACCTTGTTTATTCAAGAACTATGATCCACTAGCCTGCTTTTAAGTATTTGATATCCTACAGTGAAGAGATTAAATACGCCTGACGCCAAATGAAAAACTTCAGATATGATGCTGATTTTTTTGGTAAACTTATGAAACCAAAATCTGAAGGTCTTGTCCTTAGAGACTAAAAGGCCTTTGCTCTAGGATTTTGTATTTATTATGCTAGCAAAGTCAATTCCATCTCTAACAGACACTGATTTCTTGATAGGTTCTCTCCCGCTCTGAGTGCATTTGAAAGCAAAGCAACCATCTTTCTAATTACCATGCTTCTCCTCATGTAATTAATCAAGTATACAATGTAAACCGACTTCCTTTCCAAGCACATTATTGCAAATCAGTCATTTGTGGGAGAAAAACTTAAAAAGAAATAGGACTTTTACATCTTGTTCAAGAAGTCTTTCATACTGGGAAGGTAAAAGATGGGCTAAAATAATACAGCATTTAAATAAGTAAATATGCATAGGGGCGCACAAAAAGTGCACAGGTGTGCTCTCATTTCTCATGCTTCCAGTGAAAGAGGTCATGACCTTTCAGACTTTAACCTCGACACTTCTAATTTTTCATCTTGGTTCTCAGAAGACAAATTTAGCCCATCTGGTTTTCAGTTTTATGAGGTCATGAGCCATGAAAGAAAATCTAGCTTAAAAAAAAAAAAAAAAACAACGAGATATATAATCTTCTCTCTGTGTATAAGAGTAGATTATAAAGATGTTTCTTTCATGGCAAGGCAAATTTAAAAGGGAAAAAATATCCTCTGCACAATATAATACATTCATGTCTCTACCACTGTGTATTTCTTTCTGGTTGTATTTATACATTTCTAGTCCCTCTATCAAAACCATACACAATGGTCAACCTTAAACTTCTGCAAGCACAAAGCTGTGAAAATCTTGCCTTTCACGTCATCACTGGGCTATTTAGCCTGGTGCTACAATGAGGCAATAGTTTCATCAGAAGTGATAGATAGTTACATTTCCTACTGCAGCAGGGCACGAGCAAGCATCCCGCGCTGTCCTCTGCTCTGTGGCAACACCAGGCAACACAATGAGACAGAGTCAATTTATGTCTAAATTGGACATTTCATTGACCAGTTCACACCTCCAGCAATGCATTTCATTGTGCTGGTGAAAGGAGGGTTGTTTTCTTTTTTTTAAAAAACACAACAAAAAAGTTGGCACCTCCCTCACTCCAGCCGCACAAGTCATAGAGCTTCAACAACCCACCCCTAGACCACAGGAAATATTTTACATACAAAAGGGTTTGTGAGATCTTTTACTATTTTCAGCATCCACCAAAGCTAGAGAACCATTGTTACAATCTCCTGAAAAATTTATAATATGGGGATGCTTGGAAGTCAGATTAGTTCATAAGGTTCTATACATGTAAATGATACAACAAACCTATTAAACAGCACACCTTCAACAGAGGGTTAGCTACAAGAACACGGAATGATGCACCTGTTTCATATCCTTAAGAGATGAAACCTCATAGTAAAATGCAACATGCAGGAATGGTTTTTTGAAGCATTTATATCAAAAACCAGCAAGTTTTGAAAAATGACAGCAAAAAATCATATGTAAACCAGGAGACAATTGTTTCTAATACTATTTCTCTAATTGCCTTACAATTCAAAGGCCAATCAAGTCCTTGTGGACTGTGTCCACCTTAAGTCCTGTTCCCTTCTCCAGCACAGCAAATACATACTGAGCTGTTAATTGCAGTAATGCTAATTAAAAGACAAAACCTCACGATTACATTAACAGTGAAATTGCCAATTAGCACACAAGGCTTCCTCATTACTGCTGCTGCATGAAATGTGAAGCATGATGTGGATAGCAGTCATAAAATAAAAGGCATTTTTAGAAGACAATAGGTCACATTTTCAGCTTACTTCAAAAGTACTGCTGGAATCAGTAACTGAGAAGCTGGCCTACAGGAAAGAAAGAAATTCCTACAACCTTTTGTGAAAACCACTAAAGAAAAGTATTGCCATTTTCCACATCTGCATTCACAATGGTTTTCAGAGGAAAGAGTACTTGCTTTGGTGTAGCCACAAAAAAATGGCTTAAAAATTTAAAAATAGGCCAAAGGCTAAGATTTCAGCAGATAATTTATCCTGACTTTATACTCCACATAAGACTTCCCCAGAAAGAACTAATGGATACTGAAAGCAGTCCAGGTGATCATAGTGTCCTTTATTCTACAGAAGGAACACTTATTCTTGTGTTCTTCAGCTTCTTTCATTGACCATTTAATTAAAGTTAATCCAGACCTCCACAACCCTAGAGCTGCTTACATAAAGTGATTGTCCTTTCCATACAGTCTGTATTTCCTCATGTCTCTCTCTACCTTTTTTATTTTCTTTTTGGAGGTTTTTAATTCTGATTCAGAGGTCTCATGGTAAATAAAAATGGAAATACTTTCAGCATTATCTTCCTTGAGAGAACTGGAGTAGGTATTTGTTTTTCACTTGCTTCCTTTTAATCAAACATTTTGTTGACCATAATCAATTTCTTCACTCAGGAGAAAAATGTGCAATTATCTACAATGAAGAAGGTGTGTCTAAGGAATAGGGTGGGGGGAAGAGAAATCAATGGAACCATCTGTCTGACATTCCTACAACATTATAAGAGACTTGTAATTAACTGCTTGCCTACCAAAGTCTGCCAGCTTTAACTCCCCCGTGTCACTGATCAGAAGGTTCTGTGGTTTCAGGTCCCTGTGCAAAATGTAACGCTGGTGGATGTAAGACAGTCCTCGCAGCAACTGAAATAAAAATAACTGAAAAAGAGGGGGACAAAAAATGACCTCTGTTAATATTTTGCATATAACCACAGGTGATTTCTTCACGATATGCAGGGTGCTTGCACATTGTGGTAACATTGTGTCAGAATT
This sequence comes from Leptocoma aspasia, assembly GCA_013399835.1. NCBI lineage: Eukaryota > Metazoa > Chordata > Aves > Passeriformes > Nectariniidae > Leptocoma > Leptocoma aspasia. The sequence goes on along the minus strand of VXAX01003726.1, from coordinate 207,614 downwards.
CCTCCCAAACTGGCTAATTCCCACCCAAATTTAACACAATGAAATTTCCATCTGAAATATACTTACTTTGCAAGGACTAAACCAAGCCCTACTATGTCATAGGTTCAATTTGACTGCTTTAGAAAGAATGAGAGTAATACAACCATGTGTAGAAGGCTTGGTTTCTACCAAATTATAATTATATTCCATTTACCCATATGGCCTTAGAGATTAGGTGGTAGCCTGAAGACAGATGTGTATCTTCACTAATTATAGGAAACAGTACAGGGTGGATAGGGATGGGGAGATAAGGCTGGGGGATGGAACACTGAAGCTAAAACAAAGAAGAAATTAATAGTATAACAATAACGCCTGTGTACCCAAAGAAATCTGTGAGTAAAATAGATTTTATCCTTCGAAGTCTATTTTAATGGAAGTTTCTTATGTATTTTTCATTAGGAAATAATAATTCTCACTGAACCTAAAGGCGACTTTTGAAACCCACTTGCAGTAGTCTTTAAGGTAAATTTAGATAGAAACCTAACTCGCCGTCTCCTGGCTTTTAGAGTCCTCCCCTGAACTCTATAAATGCTTACTCCTAGAACTAAGCACTACTATTGTGAATTCTGTAATTTACAATCATGAACAAAGAGTTGGATGGAGAAGATCTTTTGTCCTCCCCTTTTCATCTCCCACATGCATCATTCTCCTGCATCCTTTCAGACCCTTGCTGTGAAGGGCTGTGTTAACCGTCATGGCTTTTGTCAATACAAAGGGTGAATGAACTCCCGGGAGTTTTCTTTGCAGTTTTGAAGAACCTATCCCAATGTACAGACCCTTCCTTTCACCTGATATATTTTAAGAAACACTTCAGTTTCTACATGTGAACACAAAAATCCCCTCCAAAGCTAAACATGCAGGATTCAAGAGCAGATACGGACTTGGTGCCTCACAGCTCAGAGGACAGTGAAACATGCTCTCTAGGAAGAGGTGGAAACCACACCAAAGATTTGGGAAAAGTAACTCAGGCACACGAGAATTTCTAATTAACTTGCAACACAAGCATCCTATTCAGTGATTACTGAAGTGAAGAGACATTATAAAAAGGGTTACAAAATCTGATTATAGAAGAGAATAAAGGCTGACATGAAAGAAACAGAAATGTCATGTTACTGAAGGTGAAATGAATTTAATTGCATTTCATTTTTTCCCTGAGTGCAGACACAATGCACTCTATGTTTAGCTATTTAGCCAGGGCACAAAGAGCCATATCAATCACCTTCTTGCTAGGGTTGTGTCTAACAATATGCTGAGGAAACCTAAGAGCAAAATATAGAAACAAAGAATAGCAGGAAAGTCATAAGTAACATGCACATTCCTTTTTGAATTGTGGTTAAAATGGAATTCATGGTACATAAAAACTATTTTAATAAGAGCAAGAAGCAGAAATGGCTTTCATTACAGCCCAAAAATATCAATTTAATTCTTTAAATGACTTCATTTTTTAAAATAAAAAGATGGGCAAAATAACCAGTTTACTAGGCTAAATAAATGGCATTTAACTTCAAACATTATTTTTAAATAGGCAAAGAAATTTCAATTATCATGGTAGCTTACAGCATTGTAATTTTCATAATAACTCAAAATATATTTATTAATGTCTTTCATTTGGCTTTACTGCAAAGAGTCAAGTGATTTGACATAATGTGCTAAAAAATATGCCTAACAACTTCACAACCTAACAGAATAAACATCTGCTCTTGAGGACAGCTTTGGAATGTAGTTTTATTCCAAACTTGTAGACATGCTGTATTCATTAAGTACTTCCCCAAAAGTTAATTAATTCTCTTACACCTCCTTGGAGGAAGCTCATGAAAGAGAAGGGGAAGAAAAAACTTCCTGAATTCATTATAGGGTAAACTCAGATACTGGTTTTTTTGCTTTCTCTTTTTCTCTTCCACTTTGTTTTTATTTGGTAATATTAAATGTGAAAAGAATTAAGTGAACACAAGTCTAACATCTGGCAGCAAAGCATTCTGCAAAACACGGGCCCTCTGTGATTGCTTGGGTCAAGAAAACACCAAGGGAGACCTCTCAATTTCCAACAGTTTCCCAGCCCACAAAAAGAAAAGATGAATTGGGAAAAACTGCTTCTGATTCCTCACAAAGCACTTCTGCCCTCTCACAGTCAAGTTCACTCTCCTAATCTGGAGGGAAGCCTTCTCCAAGAAACCTCTTTTCTTTCCAGATTATGTACATTACGTTCGCAAGGACAAACACAAATCCTAGATGAGGTACCATCAATCCTTACCCATATACCCACTCTGAAATCGACATACCTCCTATCATGGTCATACTTGCACCTTACGTGCTCCTTCCACCACCTCACTCAATTCCAATCACCATGAAACCCCACCCTGAGGTTTTTTCAGGGGTTTTTGAACAAGCAACTGAACTGCCATTTCTCAAGGCCCCAGGATGGCAGCTGGAGTCAATGGCAAATTCAACATGTATTTCAACAGGTTGATTGTGACAGTAAAATCAACACAGACTCTTAGCTCTTCAGCTTTTATGTTGGTAATTTTAATATTTTCATGGTCATACACAAGGCTGTATAGGTATTGAATAACCTGCAATAAATAAACTAAGATATCATTCATTAAGACATAATTTGTGTACAGTTTCTAGCTTATTAGTAAGAACAAAGGTTTTGATAATAAAATTAGACTCACAAAATGCCAAAGGTCATTGTGGTGAGAGTTGGAAAAGACAGAAAATAGGACAGGGATTTGTCCCTAGAAGTCAGGTTTTCAGCAAAGCTTAACATTAGGAAATACTCAATACTTTATGTTCAGACAAAAAAACCCCTAACACTTACGGCTTCAAGTCTTGCTTATTTCTTATAGCCATTTAAAAATACCTTTTTTCCCCTGACTGTTATGCAGCTCTCACTTTAATGAGCAACATATTTTAATGAAGACTTATCATTGTCAGCTGGAAAAATGCATGCAGGTCAAAGCTAATTCGGGGTTTATGGACTGTGATATTAAAAGAACATTAGCAGTTCTTAAAACTTACAAGAGAAAGCCCTCCACTTCACAAAGGGGTGAGTTAACACCTACGTAGTCCTTCAAGTGTAATGCCTAGATAGCCATTTGAGCTATATGCAACATTTGACCAATTGCCCGTAGTGGTTTTAAAATACAACATTTTCTGAGAGACTTGTAGCAATGTGCATGAACAGCCCAGCTTTCCTGGTGTTTTTATGAGTCTGGGTGAGTGTAGAACCCAGAGCCTTACATCCAGGCACATAAAGGCTGCCTGGTGGCCCACGTGCTGCAGAATGCTTTCCTATCTGTTGGCCTCTGAACGAGCTTGTGAGTTAGCCACTGACACAGGCTATGCAAAGCACATCTAAAGGGTGGGACTGAGAGCAGCTAACACTGTCTGACTTAGGTTCAGAAAGTTCTTTCCAGTCTACCAATGTACAAGTAATCTGTGTAAAGTACTCAGATGACTCCATACGCAGTTGCCTTCCATTACCAGAGATGGTCGAGAGTTTCTGGCAAAGGATACTGGGGTAAGTGAAAAGCAGAAATTCACAACATGCCTAGGGAGATTCTCCAGAAAACATACCATTTCCACTCTGCTGAGGCACTGAGGACTCCAATGACAGCAAGGATGCTTGCCAGGAGAATGGAATAATGATGCCTGTGGGGACCTTTTTAAAGACTTTCCATGATGGCAAAGAGGGATTTCTAAACTATTTTCTTCATTTGAGGTCCCTTAATTCATGTTGTATTGTGTGAATAGAGGACCTGGCCCTGAATAAAAAACTAGAAAGCTACACAGAACTAGAAAGCTACAAAGAACTTTTTAGTTTAGAGAAGATGCACAAAACTCTTGGTTCTGCTCTCTTGGCAGCAAAAGTCTGCAAAAAGGCTGAGCTAATCTGGACCAGGAGTTAACATTATTTCAGAAGAAAGCTGAAAGCAAGCCTGAATTAGTGTCTTTCCTTTAGCAAGCTCATACTGCTCTATTAGTATAGTTACTTTTGAAAAATAATACACAATAACACACAAGCTTTATTATCACCCATCACTGATTACAGAAATGCCCCTGCTTGCCCTGTCTATCAAAGCACACTTAATGGATATCACACAATCATCTGAATTCCCAAGTGTGTATTCAGCATCAATCCAACCACATTTAGTCTTAATAGGCCATCAAATCTAAAATACCAGTAAAAGAAACCAAACCTGGGACATCCCATCTCACACTTGCAACTAGTGAAATTCTCCCTGTCATCCAGAGGACAGTACAGGCTTCTGTAAATTATTGGCTATTTAAAAAGGCAAAAGGAGGTGATAAATCCCTACAGTGCCATTCTCACAGCCTTGGAAATAAGCACAACCAAACACATTACTCAGTTCCATTTGGGTTCACTAGGCTGTGCAGGAGTTCTAGAACTACTTGTTTTAAAACATTATGTTAGAAAAATCTACCTGGTAATATGTACTATCACAGAAGCAATGAGAAACGTCCCTCTGTGACTTCTGCTGGCATGTCAAAATCTCATCAAGCACAATCCTTTTTATCGTTCTTGGTTTGCTATTCTTTTCCCTCTTCTCAACCAGGATAATAACCATGAGATAAAATCCAGCTTTTCATTTCTATCTATGACCTGGGGAAATAGTGCACTTTTTAGGTCAAAGCTTTGTAGACTCTGTTGCTTAAATTGTCAGAAGAAGTTCCAGGAACAAAGTATTGACTTGAGACAAATTTGCATCCCTACAAATAAGGAAAATCTGAATAAAAAATTATTAGCTATTTGAATCTGCAGGACTTTCAGGATCATAATAAGATTTATCTCACAAAAAGGTTTTTCCTGTCTATTTTCCCTGGAATCAACTGAGTTCTCTCCAAAAGAATTTTAAAACAATCCATTCCAGTATGCATTTATAAAGGCTTCTAACTTGCTCCTGCATTCCTTCCATGAGAGTCTTACCAAGAAAATGTCACACATAAATACATATGATACAGCCACTGGAAATGTGCATTGCATCATTGCTTAAAAAATGTATATGTACAGATTTTTCCACTTGTACTGGAATGTGTTAATTTGCTAACTTCTATTCTCTTTGATGCTCTTTTAATCATTTTTTGTCCCCTCTGGGTACTACTGCAGTCATTTGCAATGAGGAAGGTGTGCTTAATTAACTGAGTATAAAGACACTCCCTTATGATCAGTTATAGTCGTCTGCTAAGGTTCAGTAAGTGGAAGCACTCAGCTTTTTACTTCTGAATGGAAAAAGTAAAACTAAATTCAATTCAATTGAATCTGTTTTTGTACCTTTCATCAGCTCACTTCCATGCTGAAGCAGGTCAGAGTGGTAATTGTTGCCTTACCGATTTTAAAAATTTTGAAATGTTCTCCCTACAATATACATGTTTTCTTGCCCTATGTGAATCATGAAGATCATACAGACAATAAATTACAAGTGCATTTATGAAAGTGACATTCTTCTAGCATGAATTTTAACATGCTAATGAAGTTTTTGCATTAACAGTTCACAGTTGTGCATATTATCAAACCATTAAGTGACAAGACTGACATGAAGTAGAGTGAAATGCTGATGCCATATCTAATGTCTGATAACTAAAAAGTCTAATTTAAATAATCAATTTTCAATGCCATGTGTAAAAGACGACCTTAATTTGGCATAACATTATTCTGTCTGCTGCACACCTGCTTGTTCACTGAACGAGGAATGAAAAATAGCACCTTTTCAACCACATTAAACAGCATCACTTCTTACTTAACATATCTGCTGCAATACACTTTTAATTCAACTTCACATCAGCAGCATGACCAATTTTAGTGAGTAGAAGAGAGATTTCAAAAGCATGGCATTAGTTTAGATTTGCTTCCAGTAACAACATAAATTTAAAAGGACCACCACAGCAGGTTTTCACCTCAAAGCCAAAGACTGTTTTCTCCAAACCCCAGTGACTCTGACATGAAAATTCATCACAGCTGGATCGACTACCACAGTTTAATTGCCTATGTCCTGTGCACCTACGTGTAGGGCACTCCTGGTTGGACACCTCTAATTACACACAGGTGCTCACACAGCACAGCTGCCCCTACATCATGTAACATGTCCTTGTCACATGGGGATGCAGGACCGCCCATGTAATCCCACATATGTCTCCTCACGGGAAAGGGGGAACACAAAGCTCCTGTCCGTGCCACAGATGTTGATACAATCACACAATGGAAAGAAAAGAGAAACATGCTAGGGAAGCCTACATTGTTGACACAACTGCAACCTAAAACCTAAAGCATTTTTCTCCTCCTTTTCAGATATTATGATTTTCTAACAAGCACGTGGGTTTGTATTTTATTATTAATAAATGTAGCTACTGCCTAGCAAGAGCCAGTATGCAACACTCCGCTTCTCCCAAAGTTCAAGCAGCTTCACTTAAGTGCAGTAAGCTTCATATGGATACAACACAGGAGCTGCCTAATCCTTGCATGTTCTGAATGCTTCCCTGCCCTTTGTGCTTCAGACCATCCTAAAGCTGTAATCACTTCAGTGATAAATATTAATGCTTACAGAAGACATCAGATGACAACTACCCTATGTCTTCGACTCAGATTATTAATTTTCACATTAGTCATTAAATGCCAAAATTACTCATCTGACAAAAAAACATTCAACATTAAAAACTGCAACCACTAGTTAAGGACAATGTTCACAGTGCTACAGTGCAGTGAGGACTACATGAATACCATAAATTACTAAGTTCCAAAGATTTCAGGTAATATCATTTAACAATCAGTGTATTTCAACATTTTCAATCCAATGTTATGGAGACCACCATTAAATCCTTGGTTTAATAAATCCAATATTTTTATCATATCTGGGGTTTTTTTTAACCATATAGTTACTATGAAGTCGACTGACCTCTTCTTGAGCATTTAGCACAGAAAAATGTTGCAGCACGTCATTATGTGTCACTAATTACTATCTAGTACATTCCTTCTAAAATATTTAAGTTTTAAGACAAACTAATTATTTTTTTGCTGAAACATAAGCATATTTTTATTATGGAGATTATTTGGCTGCCCTAGGAAGCTTAGTCCTAATCCCAATCCACATTTTGCCATATACCCTGACTCAGTATTGCAGTGATAAAACACATTTTAAAAGATTCTGGTGGGGGTAGGGCTTAGTTTGTTGAGGTTTTGCTTCAAAAATATCCATCCATTATGCACAGAAGACTGCTGTGGCCTGGTTCCTAGGAGAAAGGAAGGCTCAAAATGGAGACGGGTAAGAACTGAAGTCTTGAAGTCTCCTGGGAGAAGGCTGAATATTCTTGTTGCCTGCATACAAAGCTCAACAAGAGGGTCTGCCTATTTCTTCTTAACACTTTTTGGCCCTAGGAAGAGAAAAGGTGCCCAGGGAGAAGAACAAATCAGTGCAGCAATATTAGATAGAATAAGAACAAACTGGAAGTTCCTTCCCCCTCTGGTCACAGCAGACTACAGGAGGCTTCCAAGTTGCCTGAAGTAAAAGATTTTGAGAGCAATTAAGAGACAGGGACAGTTTTGGTCTGGTTGACAACCCTTTGTCATTCAGGCTGGTGTTGCACAGATTAAGGAACAGTGGGTCAGAGGCAAATGTCTTTTTATATTGCCAAAAATGGGTTTTTTTCTTGTCAAATGCTCACACAAATCGATATTACCTCTAACACTGTAAGTAGCAGAAAAAAGGCAGAGACAAAAAATTCAGGATGCTTTTCTCAAAAGACTTCAGCTATCTCAAGGCAGCATCACTAATTATGAAGCAAATCAGCTTCCATTAATATACTTATTTTTAAGGCAGAGATGCAAACAAGCAATGCAGGCATGACAGATGCAAGCCTTTGCTCCACTTATTCTACCAGTAACAGGAGTTACAGTAAACAAACTCAACTACAAAATAAATGCATCAAGGCATAAAGATGAATTTATGTGCATTACTGGGAATGTAATAATATCAAGTAAAAGAGACAAAATTAAGGTGATATTTCAAATATTAGAAGAAGCTAAGAACAGTTACATTTTCACAGGACATGCTGAAATGCACAAATAAAAAGATACTTAAATTATGAATTTACAAAACCAGAGCCCTTTGTGGACAGCTGCAAACAAAGGCTCAGGAGAACCAAGACGGTAAGACAAAAAACTGGTGGAAATAGCCCTGTACCAGACAGAAAGAGGCATAAATCAGAATGAAGATCATAACAAAAAAAATAAAATATCACTGGTAGAGTCAGCTGGTTGCTCTGACCCATTAGAGTTCCTGCTGTAGGAAGCAATCCAGATGTCTCAATTGAGCATGGACTATCTCTAAAGGCTGCAACATCTGTAGGAAAGAAAGCCAGGAATACAGATTTCGGTAGTCTGGGCCAGGGGGAACAGCAAAGGGAGAGTCAGGAGCAAACCTTGTACCTCAGTTTGCAATAGCACATTCTGCAGCTTGGCAAGCGCCACACGGCACACGTATAAATCAATTCCTATTTCCAGACATGGACAAGGCTGCAGCAGTAGCTTCCAGCAGAAACATAATTATATGTGGGGCCATGTATTTAAGATTTCTTGCTTGCCTTCAATTGTGGAAAAACTGAGAAAGACATCTTTTACACCAGACAAGAGAAGATGAGGCTGTGCCTACTACACAGGGACTTATTAACTGATTACCCTTTTCCTCAACATCTCTAACTATACTACTGTACACAGTATATGAATATATAGTTATATATAAATGATAGACATGCAAGTTTGTTAGCTACCAAAGATGTAAATAATTGTATATTTGGACCTAATGGAGTTTGCAGAATATATGGACTGAAACAACTGCTTTATGCCAATTTCCCTTCAAGCTGATGAGTGTATTTTAGGTACCTAACTGTGTTTGTGTCATCAGAATAACTGGTTTAACATTACCAGGGATAGGCACTTCTAAAACAATATCTAAGTGTCACACACAAATTCCTTGAAGGGTTTAAAGCCTGATGTTATTTCTAAGACTTGTGCTTCCATTCACAAATTATGAAATCCTGAAATCATTATGTGCCAATACATACATACCAATAAAAATGCTAAACCTAATACTTTGGGAAACAATCTTGTTTTATTTGCCTAAGCATACTGTCCCTGGACTTCTATAACTGCCAGCTGAGACATTCTTCTTTATACTTCCACATACTTCCAGTATCCTGCTCAGTCTTTATTTAAAATAGTTAAGTGACAGCAAATAGCCTATTTAAAACCACAAAGAAAGGCAATGTCAAACACATTACCTGAGGGGACAACAATATGTGAGTTCATCAAAGTAATTTAGATTTTTATTCTATTTATGAGTCTTCATTTAAAAGTAAGCCTGAGGGAAGAAGCATTGTCTTTGGCTTGGAAATACAGAGAAAATTCAGAAATATAATTAAGCTGAAGATATTCTATAGAAGGCAAGGTGTAAGTAAATAATGGTTTTGCATCTGCCTTCCTATAAAATATTGTTTAACAGGAACTACTGCACATATTCTTTGGAAAAAGAAACATGTGTGCTTATGTGGGTTTGTATTTATAATTGGCAACAAGCCAGAAAGGAATATCCATCAATAGGCAATACTTTCCTCAAGAACAAAATTAAAAGGCAGGGGGTCTTTTGTCATGCTGGGAGAGCATCAATGGCTTAATCCCACAGGTTAGCCCCAGAGAGCCAAGACTAATTTATTACTACTGGAATATAATTGCTCAACTGGAAGCTTTTAAAATGGATTTAGGGATCACATAACCACTGATTCTGAACAAACAGTGTACAAAAGTCTGACTAAAAGTGAAATTACTGAAGGACCTCTAGAAAGAAGGGGCTGGCAGGGAGAGAAGGCTAATTACTATAGCTCAGCTTAAGCCTTAGAAATCAGCTGTTGGCCAGAAGCTAAAACCAAAACAAGGTGGTAAAGTCTCAGATCCGCAGTTGCATAAGTCAACAAACTGAGTACAGCACAACAAAGCATTAAAATGAAATGGTTATGAAATAACCATCTTATTCCCTCTGAAACAAAAGAACAGCACAAGCTTTTAGTTTGGCATGCTGGTGCAAGTCTGGGAATTTTTAACATATGTGACTGGGTTTCTGTCCTCCCAGCTGAAGAAATCACTCTCTTAGACTATTTTTAATTCAGCTTTGAGAGCAGGCATTGCACTGAAATTCCCAAGCAGGCTGATTCACTCATTAAAATTGTAGGACCTCAAATCATCATGCCTGGTTTTAGTAATTACTGCATGATGAGGACTACCCTCTGTTGCTGGCCTGGCAAGAGAGTCTACTAAATACATATAACTGATTTTCATCAGTGTTATTTAAGAGAAAAAAAAAGTTAATTGTTAAATGGGATTGCTCATGTTTCATCTGCTGATTGAAGTTCCACCTGCTCCAACTTCCAAATTTTTTTTCTTTTCTCCCCCCCACGGCCCCCCACTTTTACTGATAATCCATTGGGAATTTAAAAAACTTGAACCATCAGGATTCTACACTTAGCTACTCAAATAAATATTTCTAATGTGTCTATAAGCTTCAAAGGTGTTGCTGAGCACTGTTAGATGGTACAGATAGCCACAGAAATACATGCAGCAAAATCTGAAAGGGAAATGCTGCTGCTGCAGTTCCCTCTGAGGCTCCTTTTTTAAAAGACTGGTTATCTCAGGATTTAGAGGAGTGATGTACTAGCAAGCCAAACTATCTGTCTACATCCATTCTCCTCAAAGACAAGCTCACTGGGCCCTGATATGATGAAAGAAAATTACAATTATGTGAATTATTATGTCTTTTTAGCAGAGCTACAACAACCACTGCATATCAGACCTTGAGGTACACAGCACCGCAGCCCTGGAGTAAGACTTACAAATCTGAAGCAGCACAAAGAATCTTAATAGCCAGTCTTCATTTATCCCAAAACTCAGAGAAATGAAGGTAAAAGTATCCACAAGGGGAAATGAAACACAACCCCCTTGTTTTAACAAGCACATTCAACACCTGAAACTCTGCTTAGGAAACTGACCGGGGAAGAAAGCTCAGAAGTTTCAGGGGTTGAAAAGCAGGTCCTACCTCACCCCCTTTAGTGCCATACTCATGGTGTGTGAGTTGTTGTTTTTTTCCCAAATATATGCAGAAAGGAGAAAGTTTCATTATCTTTTTTTAGATGGCAGTAATTCTTATCAAAATTCATATGTTGCAGATGCCACTTTTCATTCAAAGAAATACAGAAAATTAATGAAGTTACATGATGTGCAACAATCAGCTCTTGCAGAAGAAAAAATACTTCCACTTTTTAAAATAATGTTCTTGTTTTTAAGCCAAACAGACCTTCTGGCTTTTCCAGAAAAGAGAGAGAGTTTTCATGAACTTCTACATTTCAGTAAGTGACATCCTGGAATAAAGTTCCCAGTATGACAAGTGAAGACTTAAACACTTCCAACGTAGAACAACAATGGGACTGATGTCCAAGTGCAAGACAATTGTAACAAATGTCATCTGAGTAATCTATACACACACAACACTTTCTGCATGTCTGGTTGGCTTCCATTTGATGCTAAAATCATTTGGCTGACTTCCCAAATAGTAACAGGAAAAAGTCTCTACTCATCTATCTTTCCATTAAATCTTACTAATAAACTCTCTCCTTCCTGTGTGATGATTCTCAGTATCTACCATAGAAGAAAAAAAAAATTCCAAAGATCAGCTATGAAAATGCTGATCTCATCCAAGAAAGTGAGCAAAAAGATTAAGGAAGATTTTATATGTTCACATAAAAAGCAGTACATTCAGCTAAAACAATTAATTACAGTTGCCTCAAACTTGATGAACCCACACTAACTTACCTAACTGAAGATCTAGCACTGACAGCCTAAAGTATGTTTGCCCTGGGGTTTTAGGGCAGTATTGTCTTAAGAGCAAAGGTTTGAATGGAGGGGAGGGATTACCAACACTGTTAACAGCATTCACTAATATACTTTGGCTCTGAGTCAATTTTACAAACCTCAGAAATTCTATTGCAGGAATGCTCAAATACTTGAATTTTAATTATTTTTAAAGAAAACAAATATTTAAAAATACAGTTCATACGCCAGGCATTTCCCCTTTAGCAAGAAATCAGTTTCCATGAAACAACTAACATGACATTTTTTGCAAAGTTACTGCTACTGCATTTGCCTTGAATGTGTGCTCTTTTTGACTCTTACCTTCACATTCTCTGGATGAAGCCCTCCAGGGTGTTTGTCCATGTACTGACATAAATCAGTGTGCTAAAAGAAAGTCAGATGGAGAAAACTATATTAATATCCATATGACTGCAGCAATAAATACCCCTCTACTTAGGAGTGGACATAACAAATGGAAAATAAGATTTTTTTCACCCACACATGTACAACCACACATTTGTACCTTTACACTCATTTCATTTAACTGCCTTGATAACTGATATGAATATTCAACAAACGCAAATTAATCTCTTTTCTAACACCCTGCATTTGGTAGATGAATTACCTGAATTTTAATACCATTCTAAAACTTGTAATGACAGTATCACCATCAACACCACAAAGATAATATCCAGACAGAAGAGGAAGAACCTAAAGGGAGAATCTCATATTCAACTCCCATTGTTCATATTATAACATTGCCCTTTAAACATAATTTTATATTGATTCTAGATTAAGATTGGTTAAAGGTTTAGAAAATAGAGCTGAAAGGCATTGCATATCAGAGTACTGAATGGTACTTTCCAACTCAAAAATAAGCACATATTATGGACATGTACAGACATCAAATAGAGATACTTTAGTAAAGAACTTAATGGAAAATTCAAACATAAGTTTTCACTTCATAGTTACCTATATTTCCTGCAAACACAGCATAAAATCTCTTTAGAAAAAAAAAGAAGGCTTGTAATGTATAGATAATTAATGTTATTTTTAATGAATAAATATTTATAACTTTACTATGGAAACACTTTTCTTACATTTCTACACTTCAGCAGCATGGTTTCAGTCAAGTGGCATGTTGCTTCTCTAATCTGCTTGCACAACTCAGCTTCTGGAATTATGTTCAGAATAAAAAAAGCAAAAATATGCACTTGATTAACCAGCAAATACTCAGAGACAGACTCTGCCTTCCACATCTGGTTTCTGAACACATCTGGTAAAAATCATCCAACATTCCTTGAAAAGCTACTTGGCAATACCTGCCTCACATATACAACAGCCCAACTAAATACAGGCAGTTTTCAAAGCAAGAGTTTTGGACAAAAGTTGCCTTCCACACAGCAGAATGGTGTGTCTGTGCAACATTTCCCAAACCAGGAGGCATTATTTAGCTTTCTTTTGCAGAGTTATGCAGATACATAAGGGAGTTCACACCCAAGACGTAAAGTTTGTTCTAGTCACAATCCTGTGTAATCATTTCTGAAATCACGAACTACAAAAACACACTGTGCAAGTAAAATTAACATTGCAAAGACATGAAGAGGCACAGGATGATTGGGCTCTGCACTAACACAACTATTTTCATGAATTCTTACACGGCTTCAAGAGAGCAGGAACCCTGACTGCAGGAAATTGCTTGAATCCCAAAATGAACAGTGTGTGTATCACAGGGGCAAAGGGCATGCTCAAACAGGCAAACCACACTAAATACAACAAAACAGAGATTATTCCAAAATGCAAGATACATCAATTCTTCAATTTATAGTTAACAAATTAGTGAATGCATTTACAAAGAAAATTTCCAGATGAATTAAAAATATTTTACCAGTGAATTGTTAGTGTCAAAGAAGTGCATTTTGCATAAAGACTCTTTAGTTTAAAGACTTATTCCTCATTTCTGTAAAATCTTTAGCCTTAAGGTACAAATTCCTCTTCCATTCTCCCAGTTAGTTTTCTGGGACTGCATCAATAAACCATGCCCCAAATGCACCACTGACCCTTCAGTACGCATCGCCCCATTACAAGTTTTTGTCTTGTTCACTGTATGAACACCAAGAAAACATACTTAAACAAAGTCATCTGCTAATTTTGTCATTTGTCTTAATAAACTAACAGCTTCTGAATACTAATCCCAGCACAAGAATCTGCCTTAATGTCAGCTGAAACACCATTACTACAGGTGATGAATGGTGTCAAATAAGAAATTTGTGGTAATCCGTTCATTTTAATGGGTTATCTGTTATTCAAGAGACATGCCAGTCTTTAAATAGTGCTAGCACCTGCAGTGCTTAAGACATGTTTAAAGAAAAGCCTGAAATTTCACTTCAGAAAGCCCATTAGGGTGGCCAAGGAAGCACTGCCCCGTCCTTGAACACAGCCATCGTGGTCCCTGAGCACGGCACGCTCCCTCGCGTGGGCTGGCTCAAGGAATTATCATTTGCCCCCAGTTTGATCTTCCAGTCTGTGTGAACAGCAGATAACCTGCGAGGTGGGAAGTTTATTGCCTCCTTCACCTTCTATTGATTTCCAGGATTTGCAGTCAGTCAGCTGACAGAAACCAGACCAGAGGAAGACAAATCCAATGTCCCTCCTGAAGGTCCCCTTCCTGAAGCCGCACCACGCCAGCCACACTAACTGCATGTTTTTATTCACCAAAAGCTTTTCATCCTATTCAGAGTCTCAACTCTAGGAATAGCAATAAGTCATATTTTTTATTTCCAATATACTTGTAACAAATGGTGAAGATAACCCCATTTTCTTATGCTTATATTTCAGTTACTATTTGGATGCATTTTCTCCATACAGAAACATCAATGATGATCGTGTTTGTGTTATTCATCATTAACTTATTTTTCCTACCCCAAGGATGAAGACAACTGGGAGTCTGATATAACCTTCTGCCATCAATTTAACCATCAAAATCTACAAAAACTGATTGAACACATCTACCTAAAAGTCAGTGTAAGCAGAAATTTCCTCAGAATCCTGGAAACCTTACAGAGTCAATTGTGCTGCAGTCTTTTGACATTTATTTTTTTTCCCTACACACATTGTACAGACACAGAGCAATCTGTAGCAAACCTTCATTCAGATGGGGAAGAGAAATTGAATGTATTTTCTGTTCAAATCTTCCAACAATTTGCTTTCATAAAACTAAGAGTCCTTCTTATAAAAGCAAACATTATGGTAGGAACTGTGGAATCAACTTATAATGTTAGAGTACATTGCTCCCCAGTTCTAAAAAAAGAAGGTGGCAGCAAAGCAAAGGCAGCATCAGCTGCTCCCCTTTTCCAAGGTAGGGACTGAATGCACATTGAATTAAACATTAGTACAGCTAGGAAAACTGACAGTGCTGCAGAGACAGCTCTTTCTAAACCTGTTTTCCCTTTTGGCAGCCAAAGTGTCTGCTCCAGTGCTCGTGTGCACAACTGACATTGAAGAAGACAACATGAATGCAAGTTTCAGGAAAGCATTAGAAAAGAAAACAAGAGAGCAAGCTGGATGAAAGCGGTTTTTTAATGGTATTCCATGAAATTTGTACTATATAGATGGAGTCTTTTTCTTCATGCTATATTTGAAGGTAGAAAATAACATGCTTTCCCAAGTGGAAGAGTGGCTGCAAATACAGCCTGCCATGCTCTGACACTGGAGTCTTTGCTGTGGTCACCACGCTGATCTAATAAAATACGTACCCTA
Source organism: Leptocoma aspasia (assembly GCA_013399835.1). Lineage (NCBI taxonomy): Eukaryota > Metazoa > Chordata > Aves > Passeriformes > Nectariniidae > Leptocoma > Leptocoma aspasia. The sequence continues at coordinate 191,908 of VXAX01003726.1, read as the reverse complement.
AAGGAAAATTCAAGATACAATTACATATTGGCAATAACATAAAACTATACTGAAACAAGGTACAAAGACAAGAAACAGACCAACCAATACACCTTTTACAGTCCATTCTGCACTGTCTCAGAAGGCCAGGCCACCTCACAGGGAAGCAGCAAACTGGGAATGCAGTACAGAGATTGCCAAGTAATTGCACACATTCTGATCCCAGGTGGACCTGGCTAGACCAATTCTGCTTCAAGCTAGCTTTTAACAGCTCTATCAGCCATACTGTCAACCCCCGACACACACAAATCACCAAAGTAATACCATGCTGACAGAACATTTGATATTTTAGTTTAAGTTCAAAATCCCATTAGTTCCTGCTTTTTACACTCCACCAGTTTACCCATATTTACCATGTGTAGGGAAAAAAACCTATATGTACAAATATTCAGTTAGCACTCCTCTGCTCAAAACAGCTACACAAAAAACAATAAGCAGAGATAAATCAAGTTTCTATACAGAAGAACTCAAAAGCTAGGAAAGTCCAGAATTAATGCGGTTTAGCTTATCTTTTGTTTCTCTATTAAATTATAACATTAATTATATTATGATAGCTCCTAAAAGATCATACTTTCTTTCCTTCCCAAGATTAGACATACTCACTGAACAGAATAGGAGATACTTGATTAAAGAATAGCTGTGCTGTTTTATGGTTAGGGGGTTTTCTTCTATTCTCAAACAGCTTGCAGAGTCTGGCTTTTTTACTACTTTGAAGACAGAAATAATCTCACAGGTTTTCCTACCCTGCTTATTGCTATGCTATTGACACACTTTACAAACATAGAATAATTTCATAGCAATGCAGGAGACATAAGGCATTACTTCCTTTTACCAGATAGGGACTTGAAGCAAAGACAAAAAAACCCTAAGGATCACTGATCTGGGCAATTCTGTTCAAAGAACTTTGGTTTTGACTTTTCAGGGTATTTGGCACTATTTTGTCTTCTGTGTTTTGACTGACTGTGATGATAATGAAAGATATTCTGATCTTCAGGCACATCCTTTGCCTCCACACACACCGTCTTTTTGCTGTCTCTGATGGGCAATGTGGTTTGTCCTAAGCTAAGAACACCTGGTGGACATTGCAGAAGGAACTCTCTGGAGTTCCTCATGAATGCTCTCATTCCAGAGATGGGGAAGATGACATGTTGCTATTGACTTTGGTGCACACTGGCCTGAAAAGAATATAAAAGGCATTGGTAATATTTAAATACATATTAACAATAAATCTAAACATAATCATCCACCTAATCATTGTGTCCTTCTTATGCCTGGCTGAGAGCCTTGTCTCAACTACTCTGCAACACTGGCTTCAGTTACAGCTGTAAATGTGTAATGCTTTTGCAAAGGAGACTGAGAATCTCATTCTGAATAGCAGGAATCTGTAATGACAGCAATTTCAGCTGGTGATGACAATTCCCAATACAGCAGGGGGGGAACCCAGTTCTCTACAGCAGTATTACCTAATTTGTCTTGAAATGATACTTTGAATGAGGCAGGAACCTCAGAAGATATCCTGGTTCCCACATTCACAAAAAATGAGAGAAATTCAACAACAACCACATGCCTTCACCACATAATCCTTTGCAGAGCTGCACAACAGGCACTTCCACAAGGGTGAAAAAAGGAGATTGCCCAGGCAATCTTTATTTTGGTGTCCCCCAATTACAAGAGCTTCACTTTCCCCCTTCACTAACAAAACAATGTTTTCTGCAAAATCTGTTATGCTTTAAGTGAACAACTCGATCTCTCCTCCCACTAATGGCTTCCCCAGAAAAAATTTCACTTCATCAGAAATTAATAGCTACCATATTTGAAGTGAGAGACTAAAGTGAGAGACTTCAAAGACATAGCTCTTAAGTACAATTTATGATTTTTCTGAAACTTACCACTTGACCAAATTTTGGGCAATTTTCAAAATACTAGTCCAATGTTACCCACAGCAAAAAGGCTACCTATCCCCTAAATTCCAAATCCATAATGTATAGCTTGAACATTTAAAATAAGGATCCTCCAGACAGAGATTCAAGATATCTCGGCCATTTTTGCTGAAAGCAAAAGTAAATATAGGTAATCTGAGACAGACTTTGGCATTTTTTGCCTTCAAATAATTGTATTTCACTACTGTGTGCCAGCAGATCACTGCTCCAGGGCTGCACCTTGATTTCAGGGTTCTGGCACACAAAGCTACACCTCCTTGAGAAGGTCCTGTCCAGCCTTTTTGTTACCTTCCCTCAGTACATTAAAACACAAACCCTTTCCTCAGTGCACATTTCAAGTGACAAGGCCTCCATTAGGAAACCCATGACCCTTCCTGGGCTAAATGGAACAATTTCTAGATAGACCAGAGACTGCACAGTGCTTCCTAGGACAGGGGACAGAAAACCCACACTCAACAATGCTGGTTCACCTAGTCTTGTTTCCAAGCTAAATACAGAAGCAAAACAGCCAGTGCCTATTTTTGACCCAAACTTAAATTAGTTGCAAATATTTTCCTCCCTGTGATAGAGAGAAGTATCACAACTCCTACAGGTACCTGAATATGAGAGAGAGATTAGGTCACTTTTCCAACATAAATGCTCATAGTTTAAACAAAAATCAACAAAGTTATACAAGGATTAAAAAAAAAAGAAAAAAGAAAATACACACTTACTCAGACTATCTCTGTAGTATTTTTCACTCATTTTCTCCCCATACCATCAACTACCATGACAACTCTACAAAAAGTATGATTTACTTATGAAATATTGTCTTCTAGACTCACATGAAGAAATGAATTGATGAATTGGGGTTTTGATTTAAACTTGGGGCAGTGTATAATTGTATGAAGGTCATTTTTATTCAGCAAGATTCTTCTTTATAAGTAGACACGTGTATTTAAGTTTATGAGCATTCTGTGTATAAGCATCTGCTGAAGGTAAAAGAATTCTGGCTGATATTTATACAGCTGAAGCAAGGTTTATATACATTACAACCTAGGCCTGGAAAAGAGAGCGTATGCAAACAAAAGGGGAAAAAAAAGACAAACATTGATGACTTGAAGGAATTCTAATTATGAATAGATGAGTAAGCCACAAGCTAGAAATGTCCTCAGATATGCTCTGTGCTTCACTTTAACTTCAACTGTTTTGCTCAGCTATTTTGCTCAGAAATCAGCTCTGCTACCAAACACAAACATGTTCAGAGAAAGGGCGGGACATTTCCTTTCAAAGGCATGGCTAGTGACATGAAATGATGTCTACTTTGCCCACCCTCCTCCATAATAATAACATGACTTTCATTCTCTTCTAATTAAATTAGTCACTTCTACTTCCCATACCATACATTCTCTTTCCCTCTTCTTCCTCAGTCATGATAAATCTCCATGTGACTTGGGCATCCCATAATTCTGCCTAATTGGTTTCAGCTGTCATTTTTGAAGCTGAAATGCACGGAGAGCCCGGGGCTTGTGAATGGAACAGGAAGCACTTCCAACTTCATTCCCATCATATAAAACCAGCAATGTGTAAGAACCCTCCCATTAAAACAAAAATGGGAGTATTTGGCTGCCGGCGATGCCGTCATGCAGCAGACAGATTGTGCTGCTCCACTGAGGCAGCGAGGCTCTTGTGAGCCATTCCTCCCTGTTCAAAGGACAGCACACACTATTTATGCCCTAGCAGCTTCCCTGACTAAAATACTTTCCCTTTTGTCACCAATAAATTCTTAAACTGATAATATAATTTACCAACAAAAGGATGGGCACCAGGAATATTTAAAATGACAGGAGAACAAAAAATGTTAATTCCTTTTAAATGGCATGTATCCTCCAACCTAAGCAATCTGCAGATTACTGTGCCACAGTTTAAACTTATTTTGTGTCACTGGTATCTTCAAAAGTGTCACAGACTCTTATTTTCATGTATTTCTGTGGCTTTCTATAATTCAATCTTTTCCCTCTAAGAGATGCCATAGTGTTAGCCACCTAACAAAAAATACCCTACAAGGTATCTCTGGGTGATACCTAAGCAACTTCCTGCGAAACAGTGGCAAGCAACAGCACCAGCTGGGATGAGCAGCAGGGGAAAGATCTACATTAGGGATTCAAGGAAGAAAAAACCGTCTCACAAGACACTCGTAATGAAACCAATTCTGCTAACAGATGTTTTTAGTGCCTTGGATTTCTCTCACACTGTCAACAAAGATAAGTATATCTTCAAAATACATGAAGATTTTTCTTCAGAATACATTTTTCTATACAGAAAAGGAGATTAGGTGGTGGGGGAGTACATAATACAGATAGAAACACATCTGAAAATCCCAGAGAGAAAAAGGGATACACGGTTGTCTGATTTTTTTGCTGTTGCTAGAAAAGATAAATTTATTTATGGATACAAAGCCCCTGTTCATTTCACAGAGAATAATCTGGTTCCTTACAGACAAGTGAAACACATACCACTAAGGAAAGAATTGCTGAATGAACTAAGAGATCTTCAACAAAATACAGTTTTGTAAAGATGCCTCCTCCTTATTCTCTGTTGACCTTAATAATTCTATCAGCTTTGTGTTATTAGTAACTCAGGTTAAGGAGACAAAATCCACTTAATTTAGTGAGATTATCTGAACAAAAGAATGACATTGCAAAAATAAGTAGGAATTCCTGTTTAGTGTAATCAAAACCTAGCAACAAATCATCAGCTTGTGCAAACTGTGATGGACTTAGAGACCCCAAAATCAACAGAGTTGGGACAATTTTTGCAAGCTGTAACAGATGTGCCCACAAGGATGGGCATGTGCACTTTTTCTCTAATTTGTTATGTCTCTGAGCTTCCACAACACTTACCATGATATGCACATATAAGAAACAAACAAACAAAAATAAAAATAATCAGCATTTGAAGATACAAGGAAGTTTCTTGTTAGAGCATGGAAGATACCCAAAGGCTCATGGTGAGACTACTTGCTCCAGGATCACATAAGCAGAACACATGCATGGCAGGGAGGCTGACAATCCACATACAGCCCCACTAGTCATGTATCCACATTAATATTGGCATGGTACTGACCATGGATAATTCAGTTGTATCTACACAAGCTCAGCTGGCACAAGAGCCCTATGTATGGTGGTGTGTGCTGGGCAACAAAACAAACACCATCTTCAGGGCAGGAAAGGACCAGTGCAAAGCCTTCCTTTAAAACTTCCACATCCTACATAGACCTCTCTTCACACTGGCTGAGTGATTTTTTCCTGTCATGTATCCTAATCCTAACTGTCCATGCACGATTGTAAGATTAATAAAAATTCTATAGGGAAAAACTCAGTTCAGCCTGCAAAGCACACAAAAGAAAAATGATGCTTCCACGGAGTAGATCCTCTTTATTCAAGGTAGTAAAATAGGAACAATTAATAGGGCTTTTTAACTTTCAAGAGCTGGCTCTGCTTATTACTCAAGGCTGGTTCTTTGTTCCTCCTATTTGCCATTTCTTAATTATCTTCTACATCATAAAACTATAAACATAAAAATATCTGCAATTATTGATTTATTCATTCTGACTTCAGGATTTTTACTACTTTTATTTTGCCAGAAATGCTCACCCAAGTTTCTGGTTTTTTAAGATTTCATAGATGTATTTTTATCAATATTACTAATTTAGTACAAAGCTACATATTTTGTTCAGGAAGGAAAAATCTATTTTTAAGATTTAGAATTATGGTAATCATCACTCTCCAAACAGTAAGTTCTGGACTGGTAGTTTGTTTGTTTTTCCAGTCTGCACTGAATAAATCAGAGCTTCACATTTTAAGAGGAATTAAGAGTTACAACCCATATTATTAAAGAGAGACTGAGGAAAAAAGGTTTAATTAGACTGGACAGTCCCCAGTGCAAGCTGAGATACTGTCAGGTGTCACCTCAGAGGGAACTAGGCAAGGCCAATTTATGACAGAAATAAAAAGATAAGGAATGTGTGGGATGCCACCAGAACTACTGATGATAGAGCTGTGCATAAATCTATAACATAGAAATAATTAATTACAAAAAAAACACAACCAAAAAACCAACACACACTAACAAATAAAAATCTCACAAATAAAAGAATTTCTTTTTTAAAACTTTGTTAAAAGTAGTAAAATAAACTGATATATTTTTCCTTCGGTTCCTGACACAGGAAAGCAACAGCATATTAACTTCACTGAAAGACTAAAAGTGTTCATATTTCACTGATGAAAATTATGATGCAGAAAGATACATATAGATAGGACTTCAAAAATAAAAAAAATAATAATCTTACCTGTATCTACTATCAGTGACAAAATTCTGTTGATGACTAAATTGTTCTTTAAAAACTGACAATGTTGGACAAACCATCACCCCATAGTAGCTTCTTAAGTGCTTTATTATTGTTATCATGAAAGGGGCATTCCTTGAGTTTAATCTTTGTCTTCCTTACTGTAATTTCAGATTTTCTTTTTTATCCTCTTAACCATTCACATAGAAATAGGTCACTGACTTTCTCTATGATATATTTAAAGGTTGTAAATGTCTCATCCTTTTTTTATCCCCAACTCCTAAGAGCCTTACTTACTTTGACTTTTCCTTAGAAGGCTTTATTCTCGATGTTTACTCACCCTTGTCTTTTTCCCCCTCAGGTCTCCAGCTGATTCATGTCTTTCTTGTGTGTACAGATTTACCCTTTAGGATGGTGGCCTTACCTGTATTAAGTAGTGTCATCACTGGCATGTCTACTATGCACATGCATCTTACTACATGCATGTGTTTCTGATGGACTGCAATGACACTTGAATTTTTACCTGTAATTTAGGAAAAAACTAATTGGGATCTTTCAGAAAGTAGAATATCTCACGAGATTTCCAGTATTCCATCCACCAGCTCAACTCTGGATGTTTCTTATGCTTTGATTTTGTTGTGGGTATTGTTTTCGGTTTTTTTAATACTTATATTGAATGCAAGAGTTAATACTTAATAAAAGGAAGAATAAATAATAGATGCTAATTATTAAATGGTGCACAGCACACTGCAAGTCTAACCAATATTTACCAACCATTAGTAAATTGTACAAAACTTGGTCATTCAGATACACACAGCCTTCCAGCCTGTTGGACTGTAAATCTTGATTAATTTTATTAATGCATCTATTCATCAGCATGTGCCCTCCATATAAAGTCTACACAACATCTGGAAATCCTGCAAAGACGGGATCACAGAATGTGCTGAGTTGGAAGAAACCCACAAGGACCATCAAGTCCAACTCCTGGCCCCGCACAGCACCACCCCCAAGAGTTACACCATGTGCTCAAGAATATTGCATGAGTAATATCTGCCCTTGCTAGTCATGTGGAAAACTTCTTAGCCTAGCAGGAGAATTTTTGTTTAAATTTAAATATAATTTTTCATTCCCTCTTTCCTAGCAATTCCCATGTCTAGCAGAATCTTTACTTCGCAGCAAATCACTAATCAATTTCCTTCTGAAATCCCACCTCAATCCCTCGCTCCTGAAGCCTATTTTGTTTGCATTTCCAGCCCATACTTGGACATCAGCAGCACCTGTCTCTGATCTGCTCATTAAAACTTGAAAAACAAGGCTTTCCCAAGAGCAGTATTCCCTTACTGCCTCTTTCAATAGTACAGGATTTCCTTTCTCCCTGTTTACTCTCAGCCTTGTTTTGTCATCTTTTTTGACTGCAATTTAAGCAACGCAACTTAAGGCAAGCCTGGGGCACGAGGCAGGATTAAACTACAAGGGAACAGCTTCTGTTTATTTTCTCTGATCAGGGTAAACAGAGACTACTAAATTCAACTTCTCCCATGCTGTGAGCCCTCAGTGACACCTTCACAGCAAGCAGGGGTGACTGCAGGCACCTGGCTTGTTGCAGAGCTTCACTAGCTTTCAGTTCTTGCTTACCATAGCTGGACAGGCACCTCGATTTCAAACAGGAAGAAAATCACCCATCATTTCACTTTCACATCAAAATAATGTAATTCAGGCTCCAAATAAGTTTCACTCTAAGTCAAGGATTAGAAGACTCCTCCTTCCTTCTTGTGCCTGGTTTCTCCCTAGGTATTACACATCACTGAAGGATGCTAGTGATAAGAGCTCAAAAGCAGCTCTGGGACACTACTGATTTTCCCTGCTCTCTCGCCCACTACAAAAAATATGGCTTTTTTGGTTTGTTTTCACAAACAATCAATGCCATCATACCTTTAGTTTCAACACTTGCTCCATACTAAAATAAATAAAAATGGAACAACAATTCAATCCAAATTATCAAAATTTATAAGAAACTGAAATTTTTCAATGGAAAAATGGATCCTTGCAGGTGAGTAATTCTGCCCATTTTCTTACATAATACTTTGTAAGTATTGTGTAAGACAAATTTGTCCCAAGACAAATTCAAAATCTCAGCTGTGTAATTCTTAATTCTGATAAAGAGTATGTATGTCAATTTCCAGTAAGCTTTAAAATGAGAAACTCACACCTATTTTTTCTTACAGGAAATGTGAGGGAAATGTAACTAATCACCTTTATTAAGTAAACGCATTGTATAACAGCCTATTTTAGCTGCTGTAATGAAGCAATGAAAATTAAACCTTCTTTAATGGAAAGTAATTTTTAGAAGCAAAAACATACACAAATATTAAAATAGGCAAGCCAATTGAAAATGCTTGGGTTTAAATTACATTATTAGATTACTCTGGAGCTTTTTCACTGTTGAGGCAGACATAATATTGCTCATTATTCATCCTTCCAATTATAAGTATCTGTTCTTGTTGCAAACCTAGTTCATAAATATTGAAAGCATGATGTAAAGTATTGCTATACAAGCTCACTTTTAGATGCCAGGAATAGGACAAGCTGCTGGTTCATTAATTGATAATAATATACTTACATAATTATGCATAATACTAAAAACCTCATTATCATTCTACCAAGTCTGTAGCAAATATGTTTTGCTTAGGATTGCCTTTCAGCAATTATGTGTTTCTAAATTCAGTCTTCTTCATTCTAAATAAAGAAGCAAAGCAGCAAATGGTAGCAGCTAATGATCATTTTAGAGCAAACAGATGTGAACCCATCTTCAGAGATCTCTCAATATGTCTGAGAACTCACCTATAAAATTCACCACCTCCTTGGGCAAAGCTGGCCATATCAGTGACACTGGCACTAGAGCCACCATCCCCATAAGATTGACTAAACTAACACCTAAACAGAGCCTGGTGAGGAAGGGAACAAAACCTATGTGAACAGTCACACGCCTCCACTGAACTGTAAATCTGAACTGACCTTTTACTTTGGGAAGTCACTGCAGTCTCAGACAGCAGATGCAAAGTGTGTCAAAATTTAATTTTCAGGTCTTCCTTAGCACATCCCAGTTAAGTATACAGAAATAATTTTCTTTACCGTTTATACATGAAAGACCATCAGGTTTTGTACAGGAAATTCCAAGCAGCTCATTCTCAAAACTCCCCAGGTAATAATGCCTCTCAGTCATCCAGTGCTAAAACTGAGCTCTAAGCATGCTTTGCAATATGCTGATGTAAGAGTTAACATATGCCTTAGTAAGAAGGTACTGTATTCTAAACTATTTCCTACTAAGTTCTTTCATTCAAAAGGTGTAAGCTCCCTTTCTCTTCTTCCACATAAATGTACAGCTCCACATTCACCACCAAAATTTTTATATGAAGAATAAATTTCTCCCGATCCTCAACAGTCAGACAGAATTTTTAAAGATTGACTTTTCTTGGCTTTGCAGACCACCAAGGTTGGAGTTAAAAAACTCTGTCATGTTTTCATCTGACAGACATACATATTTTTTAAAAAAGCTAATTTGAGGGACCCAGGGAGTTTAATGACTTCCCTTTCAGAGACTATTCTGCTTTCTGCATTTAACTTACTGCTGTAATGCATTTTGCGATGAAAGGTGCTACATGAAATTAAATTTCATTCTACTCTTTCTGGGTCAATGCTGAAACCAAACACCTCTGATAACCTCAGCCATTTCACCAGTATTATTTTCCCAATGGAATCATCACCAACCTAGCAACCCAAAGTTTCCATTTTCTGAGAACTCTCGGATCACTGACTGTTCATTCCTAATTTAGTCAAGATAACTCACTCAGATGTCTTTTATTATGTTTGAAAAGGTCAATAGTGATCAATGGCTATTGTGTATCAGTTCCATGATATCCCTTTATTAAATAAATCAAATTCAATCCCTTTTAGGTTAGGATTCAGTCATTCAAAAATGTACACCACCGTGTAATTTCAATCACATGAATATTTTTACTTCTTTCAGTGCAAATTACTCATATGATTGAGCTAAACCATGTACAGGTGTCAAAATAACAACAAACCAGACATTACAGATACAGAGCTCAGTAATACAAATTACACAGCTAGATTGCATACTCAACCAGCCAAAATTTGTACATTTAAATGGGCAACTGTGATTTTTGCCTCTGCACATTCACATCATGCACTGAATGGAAGCTTTATAACCAAAAGAACAAATGAGATCCTTGTAATCATGCAATTAAAACCTGTATCATGCACACCCACAAGAATTCATTTCAGGTTATGTGGCCATTCTCAAGCATTATCAGACAGTATTCACTGTTTGATCACACTATAACTTTACATTACCAAACAATGAAAACAGACTTCTAAGAAATTCTGTCATCTGAAGGCACAGGAGCATGTTACAATGTCATTATTATACAGTCTTTAGGCTTTTTGGAGAGAATAAAGTATCCTTTCCTTCTTCCCAGCAGCACCTTGAGAGACTGTCTACCAGCCTAAACACTAAAATATTGCTTGGATCAGTTGCTAGAAACCATTACTAAATGAGATTCTCAAAAGTCTCAATAGCTACCAAACACCATGGGAACCAAAAGGTGCAACCTCCAGCAGGATTGGTCCCTTGTTGAAAAACAGCTAAGTGAATCCAGAAGAATGTGCCACTGCATGAGGCTTAATCCATGTCTGTACATTGCTGGGAGCCAGAGTCTTAACCTATCTTAAACAACCTGTCTAGACGACCTTACTGGAGATAAAATCCAGAAACTTGCATCAGTGTGATAAGCAAAATGTAAAATCCAGCAATTTGAAATTAGTGTAACAGAGAAACCCATCTATTTTAGGGAGAAACATATTCTAGACATCTAATTTCTCAACCAGTGCCAAATAATACAGCTAAATACAGCTGCTGATAAATGGGACTGCAAAATGTATTCATGTAAAGTGTACACTGACCATTACATAAAATAAAGTATCAAGACTTTTCCTATGTTAATTCAGTGTGTAAGTCAGGAGCAGGAGAATTACTGACTTTAAGAAAAGGAATTAAATTTTTATTACTGTTCCAATACCTGAGGTTAAAAAATACGTATTGTATCAAATGCTCTGCAGGCTGCTGCAGCTGAATACCCACAGCCTCACAGGGTAGCACATTTACGTAAATACACAAGGTGAACGGCTTCTCCAGACAAAATTCTGTGATGCTGTGTGCATTACCATGTAAAAATTAAGGCCTGCCCCCAAGAAACACACAAAACAACTCCATATTTAGAGGAATGCTAGCAATCACTGTACTTTATAAACACAGTGTCTTACAGACTACAACACAATAACTGATATTATACTGAAAATCTAACGATCTCTGAAGTAATTTCTTTCTTTTAAATTACATGTTCTTGCACCCATCTGTGAAAACTGGGAGGTTAATTATGATAGTACATTGTATAATTCCACAGCTAAATGCTAAAGTAATTCTACATAAATGCCATATGTTTGTCTTAGAAAAACTAAAAAGATTAATTAGGAGGCCAAGGCCAGTACTTTGGAAAGCAATACTCTCAACACAATTAGATCTTTACACTGCCTACCATGTAAAATGAAGTTTTAATTAATAGGTAAAGCATTAGTCATGGCAAAATTAAAAAAATCCCAAATTCTAAATTGCACCAGACATTTTTTTACTGACATTGCTTATAAAAAGACACTCTGCATAAGCCAATCACAAAAAAAAAAAAAAAAATTTAAACTTCATATATGCTTTTCATCAAGGAGCTACCTGTTAAGCATTTCAGTCCTGTTCTTCCCTACGTTATTCCTACCTATTTAAAGTTACCTGATCACATCAGTAAAGAAAAAGCTCCAGTAAACAAACTATAACTAGGAAGCAGAGTAAGTTTGAAAAGTCAACTCAACAGCATAAAGTTGTCCAAGAGCCTAGCAGCCATTTCTCTGAGTCTGGTTTAGCCCAGCTTTCCACTTTTAGCTGACTCCACTCCAAAGCAAAATCGGTTATTTTGGCCTCATTCATAGATCACTGATGGTAAAGAGAGCATTTCCATAAAATTCAATACACTCTGGACCATATCTAGAACATATAGTCACTTTACTCACCACATATTCAAACACAAGTGTCAAGGTCTCCTTGGTGTGAATGATGTCATGAAGCAGCACAATGTTTGCATGTTTCAATCCTTTCAAAAGAGAAGCTGAAAAGCAAAACATACATGTTATCTTAAAGAGTATCCAGATATTTTATATTGATTTACTCTCTTTTTTCACTGACATAAGTGAGGTTCATAACCTGACAACCAATAGCTGTGCTTTAGTATCTTCTATGTTCATGAGTTCCACACATCCAGTTTTTGAAGATCACACCTTCCCATTCAATGCTATTTTCTCCACCTTGCTCACCTCAGCCTCACTCTGAGGCCAAAATGAGCTGGAGCAAGAGATGCTTTATTCACACAGCCTCCTCTAAGTGAATCACTCATGTCTGAGCAAACAGACACCAAGAGCACTCCTACACTCAAAGGTACTTTTTTTCTCTCAGACAAAAGTCAAGCATGTCTTTTCAAAACATAATCTTTCCTATCCAACACTACAGAGTTGCTGTCTAAATTAAGTGCAGAGTCTATCCTGAGAAAAGGGTTTTAAGCAATAATTCTCCTTTCTCTCAAATATAACAGAGATTTAATGAATCATTTGTATTAGCCCATGAGAATGAACACATGGTATTTTCTCACTATATTTTTTAATGGTACTAGCTCATGTTTTCAGAAAATACTTATCTAGTGAACTTTCAGGTAATCTCCTACACTAATTTTTTTTTTACAACCTAATACATATTTAATGTTCATTCCATATTACATATTTAATGTTCCAGAAGACATGGCATATTTTAGCAATATATGCTGACAAGCCATGTGTTGTTACCAATGTCATTCTGTCATCAGTGCCTTGTCACCTCATGCATACATCTGAGCAGGACTATCAGTCACCCTAGCAAGTAAATAATGGATACAAAGACATGCAAATGAATGGCATATTTCTAAACTGAATAATGTGGCATTTTCTTCTGTCACCCTTCTACTTTTGTCTAAGAAAAAAAATGAAAGACCAAATGTGGGTTTCAATCCTTTACTGTGCAGAAAGGAAACTACAGAGCTCCCACAGCACTGTTACCCCTTGCTGTCCTATTCAGGGTTTTCCATCAGGCTGAGGTAACTCCAGGGGTCATCTGGCTCTGAATTAAGATAAGTACATATCATCTCTCATACTGCTCTTTAGGAGATCAATCTGACAAGTTAATCACTCTAGGAAGCAACACAAAAGCCACATGGCATCTGGCTGCATCAGTGCTCCTCCACAAACATCTTCAGCATCAAACCCTGGAGCTCATCCTAGGCAGAAGGCAGACAGCAAAGAGAAAAATACCATAAAGCTGCTTCAAAGTGAGACTCATCACAGACATCATGAAGACAGGACTGCAAACCTGCAAGGAAGCTCTGTGACCAAGAATTAGGCAACCCTACAACCTGGCTGAAGAGGTGAGAAGAAAAATCTCAGAAGAGCTTGCTTTGGCCTGCAATCTGCAGCTCATGCTACTTAGAGAGCCAGCACAGAGCCTTTCCTGTGCTCTGCTTTTGTTGCCACTGAGGTGTAAAACAAATACTGTAATTACAAAGAAGAATTTTAAACTTTTGATCAGTGCATGTCTAGAAATTGTTAATATTCCACAAATTAGAGGCCTTTTTCGAAAAGGAAGAGCTGTGAGCAATTTTCATGGGATCCTCATCTTAGAACCTGGACAATTTTTTGGAACTAAAGCTCACAGAAATTTGGATATGTTGGGTGTTTTTAAAGACAATGATGAAAAATTGCTACTGGAAAAAGATATGAGTAGAAACAAAAGATAAAGAACAACTGTTTTGAAAGGTACCTTCTAACAGAAACAAGAACTTTTAACCTGGAGAAACCCTAAGAAGAGTTCACCTGAAGTAACTGAAGTTTTTACCAGCTTTCCTCCAACCTTATTGAATGACCATACATTCACAGACACTGGGAATAAAAAAACTTCCTTCTAGCAGAGCCTGTGTTGAACTGTAATAGTATTTATGACCTCTGTCAGCTTTTGCTGTTCAGATCATCACCTGAGGCCTTTAATTCCTCTAGTTGGCCATTACTTTGTTGCTAGAATCTCTACATGGGTCATTAAAGCTTAAACAGTACATTGAAAGCAGCTTACCTCCAGGTCTTTGCAAATACTGTCTTTCCCCTTCAGTCCCCTCCCCAACTCTTATTTATCTTCTCTAATATCCAATTCTCCCCTTTTACACCCTCAATAAGCAGCATCTGACATATATCTCAAGAACTATAAAATATCACCTGCAGGGTGAAATTTCTGTCTTCCCCATTAGTCCAAGTGAAATACAGTAGGTAATATAGCACAGAGAGCAAAATTATCCTAATTGCACTAATTTTACACTGCAGAAATAACCAATTACACTATCAATTTATATTGTGAGAAAACAAATATAGCTGGTGAAAGTAAGAGAATTACCCCACATGTTCTTCTATCAGGACTTACCATTAAGATTGCCTGTCTTGTGAAAACACTGTTTTGTTTCTTAAAAAAAAAAAAGGTGGGAGGGAGGAAATTAAAAAGAGAAAAAAGAAGTTGTCAGAAACAGGAAAGCTGTTTCTTTTTCCACAGAGTACTTTAAAAAACAAAATGAAATATGAACCATAATATGGAGGTTTTTTCCCAGAAAAACAGCTTTTCAGAACAAATGACCTATACGCCTCCTCTTTTGGTCAAGTTTTTACATGAAGGGGATAGAACTTTGGATGAACTCCACTAATTCAAAGATAAAACCCAGAAATTTACATCCAAAAGAACAAAAAGGAGTCCAGAGAATCTGTCAGCGTCAACTTGAGACAAGGTTGACTTTACCTTTGAAGCTGCCAATGCAGCTGCTACTGGAGCTCAGTAAGAAGCCAGGTGCTGCTGTGCCTGGTGTTACTTCTAGAACAAAATAATTCTGTCAGAGAAGGCCACCTCCATCCAGTGATTATTGCCCACAGATTTCACACAAATTTGTTTTCTTTTAAGATAAAAAGACTAAAATGTTGTTGAAAAAGCCATTGCAACAACTCACAAAAGTGGGACCAATGTATTAGTACTCACTGTATTCTTAACATTTATTTTTAGTAACAAAATTATACAATGCTGCTTCAAAAGCCCTGGCACTCTTTTTTTACCCTTGGTATGAAATGTAAGATAAACAGATGGCAGTGTTTTTAATTAATTTCTCCAAAGAGTTCTGAGGAGGAACAGCAGCAAGGAATGTTAAAATTCGTTTTTAAAACACTTTGGACAAAGTATTATATGGGTATTTGAATGGCCAGGTGCTTGTTCTGTCACCTGTGTTTGCACAGTCCCACACAGCAAATTCTAACAGTAAAATCCAGGGAAGGCGAATTGTTGACATACTTCAGCAATTAACAACATCCCAGATGATAATTTCTGTGACTTTTACACAAGCTCATGATCTGAGTAGCTAAATGTACCAACACTCCACACTTTCCATAAGGGCTAATAACCATATTTGCATACTTAAAGGAAACACATTGCATTTGCTTGAATAACCATCACAGGCTTCGCTTCCAACAAGGGAATGCTCTCATCTATTATGAGCCCTTGGCAAGCTGCCATATCGCTTGTGCTGGTCAAGGAGGTTTTTGCTGCTCCCAGATGAGCTGGATTCTAAAGTACACTCACTCCACGAGCAAGGCAAGCCAGATGGACTGCAGCCAGATCTTACCCAAAACCTGAGTAGCATCAGTAAATCAGTGCTTCTCTCCCCGCGGGGTTTTACAGCATCAGCTCAAGCCTGACACTCCATTTAACAAAGCCTTGTGACTTTTAGATCAGCCTTGGCTTGGGAGTGTTTTGAAAAAGGCTATTCCCATACCTCATAAAGTAATATTTCACAGCTGCTTGATAAATTCAACAAAAGTAACTATTACTATTGACTCCCAGGTCACATGGAAGAACTAGCAAAATCACTAGCAACGATAGTAGTTTTGGACATGGTAAGTACATTAAGCTCAAACATTAATTATGGTCCTTTGATCATCCATTCAGTCTCTCAATTCCTGACTATCCTTTTATTCTCACTTTGTGAAAAATCACAAATCTCCACTGTGACTTTAGACAGAAGAATAACCCATGATCTTCAAACTGGCTGATATTTCAGTGACCTGGAAGCTTTTCTCAGCAGCAGCAGAACTCAGCCTCATGCTGCTTATGTGCACCATAATGTACAACTGCTGATGATGCTCTCTCATATTTCCACATTTGCAATACTTTTCTAAAAAGTGTAACTATAAAAATACCTGCTTTCCTCAGTAGCTGGGGTGTCCTCTGGGATTACCACGCACCAGTGCTAACAGTTGCTCATGCTGCTACTCTCATGCAGTGCTCACCCTTTCTCACTGCCACTCCAGGAGGATTTCTCTCATCAGGAGACTTTTGAAGACTGCACACCATGGAAGCTTGCACTTCTCTAATGCTGTTAAAGCAACTGTGCATCTGTGCTGCCCTGTTGGATTTCTGAGACGCCAAAGAACACATATTCTAGTCAGTCACACAAATCTGTGAAAGCAAGTAAGCTGCTGTGCTTCAGAGACAAACAACTTATCTTTAAAATTCTGCAGCTTGTCACACTCTGCAGACACAACGGTGCTCTCTGTCAGAGTGCCAACTTCCTCACATACACAGTTGGGATCAGCCTCTGAGCTCTCCTGGAAAGGCATCTTTAGTGAGAAAACATTCATGGGGCTTTTTCTTATAATCATGTTTTCTGAACAAGCACACTCAAATGTGTCTTACTGCCTGCACAAACTACAGTTATGCTTCTCTCCCAGCAACTTATTTTCAATCTATACATCTTTCATAGCAATTTTTAAAATTTGGCCTTAGAGCACAAAGTCCCATATACTTCTCATCCACTTCCCACACAGCAGGGATTTCTGTGTGCAAAATGTTACTTAGAATTCTACCACAGAGACAGGAATTCAGCAGTCTGTTGGTTTTGCAGCAATAAATGTGCAGTAATTTCCTCCTCAGAAATGCAGTCCCCAAATCTACACTTTGCTATTTTCTAGTTCACCCATCTGAAATGATTTACTACGAGCAAATAGCTTTGCTTTCCTAGAACCCTAACATAACAAAATTCAATTCAGTGAAAACTGTACATCCCTGGTAAGACCACACTGACCAGAAACTTCCCATCTTCTCACCACAGGATATATTCTGCAGAATGATTATTATTTATAGCACATATGTAATCCCAAGTAATTGATTTTAGAGCTGCATACCTATAAACACACAGAATTGGTCAGCTTCCACTGTGATCTTAGTGGACACAATGCAATAAAGATATATAGGCCATCTTCAGCTTGGAAAACTTTCTAGGAGGAAGTTTCATAACAAATTGCAAAAGAATTTGTGAGCTACAGAAAGAAGAAAGAGCAGAACAGAAAACTTTAGATGGGTTATTACGTAAGCTTAACTCAATTACCTTCTTTACAGCTAATTCCAACCTCATGAAAGTCTCTTCCAGATCTAACAAATAGTCCTTATTCTAGTTTTCATTAAGCCAAAAAAAATGACAGTCTGCCATTAAGGAAGCAAACAGTGCTTCACATGCTTGCAAGAAAGGATGGTAGTCCTTCAACTGTAAGTTGCTTTGCTGGAGGGACTACATGGATCAAATTAGCTTCATTTACCTCCTCAGCTTCAATTCAGGCTTACATGAGCAACTTGAACTTCTAACCAAATATTTTTTTTGTTTGTGAAATTTCTTCTTGCTGCTCCTTTTTGAAAGTATAGTATGCTATTAGAGAAGAAATGCAGAAAAAGCGTGTGTGTAACAACACATAGGCACTGTCAAAGGTTCTTCTTGTTACAGCTATAGTCCCCTAAGCAAAAGGCAAGTCACAAACCTGCTAAAATATCTTTGCCTATTGGAGTGAAATAAAACACTGGGAGGACTGATCAAATAAGCTCTGAAAAGCACTACAATATATTATTCTAACATCTATACAGAAGACTGCTGCCATATGAAATGAAAGTCTCTTTCATCACATTCTAGATATAAATATATGCATTGTGCATTGTTCCCAGTGCTCTTCCAACACAAGTGCAGATGGAGGTTAAAAATAATGAGACATCATCCTATTAAAGCCAGACTCTTTTGGAAAGCAATTATAATATGCCACTCCTATTTTGTAGCAGCCAGTCATATTTTGCCTTCCCTATCCATTTCAGTATTCAAGAGGAGGAAACTCTGTAAAGCAAAAATATGCAGCATTTACAGAAAACAACTCTATAATGCAGGTAGCATGTGAAACCAGGAACATTTCTATTACTTTTTGATGCACACATAGTATGACTGGGACTAATAACACAATCTATTTATAAAACCATCACTAGCTGTTTTAAGCCTTGTTATCATGATGAGTTTCAGACACTGTCTTCACATAAATATCTATCTACCTTAGGATTACTGTGGAAGTTTTCAACCTAAACAGTTCTTCCCATCTCAAAAACAGGCTTTAGTAATAACTTCTGTAATCCATGGAATAACTTTCTCTTTGGAAAAAAAAAACCAAACCACTCAACCCAGTGTTTTGGAGTAGAGATTCAAAATCTGGCAACAAAGAGGCCTTTAAAATAGAAATACACACTTTGCCGTCTCCGTGAAACTACTCTAAATTTGGTCAAGTTAAAGCTTTGGAAATTGTCTCTTTGGGTCAGCCTGACTATCAGCAGTGTGAAAGGAAGGAGGAATAGCAAAAAGAGGAGATGGCAGGAGGGGCTGTGATCCACAGTGGAAGCTAGGAGAGATGGGTAAGGAGAAGGAAAAGCCAGAGGACAAACAAACATCCTTCACAGGTGGAACAACGCAGGAAGTGGAAAGAGCACATAGAGAAGACAGAAAAGGGACAGGATGCAGAGCATGGTGTTAGCAAACACATTTTGGGGGAAGCATACAAAAGCCTGCAGACACTAGTACATATTCTCCACTGATGTCCATACAAGAACTCAAGATTCTCACTGCTTTTAGCAGGAATCAATGAAAGCATCTGGCAGTTTTCCTTATTCTCTTGCAATTTCAATCTACAGAGAAAAGCACCCTTCAAAGTACCAGTTAAAATTTCAGTTCCAGCAGGATGTGTTTATGTGAGAGCTAGCAAATCTATTGAAACATTGAAGTGCAGATACAACACCAGAAAATGCAATATAGATTTCCACTTGCTTTTTCAAACAGTTGGAATATTACTTACACAAAAATCCAGATTAAAATAAAGAATGCTAGGCCAAGTGCTCAAAACAGAGACAGACAACAATTAGAGGGGCTGCCACAATGTGAACTCCAAGATACACATTCCTGATGTCATTACCATGAGATAAGCCAGAGTGTCAGTTCACAGCTGCTTCAAATCTATCTTGCATTTACCTCGCACTTTGGCAACCTGCAAATTCACAGCCTAACTTCTCCTGCAGTGGCCAGCTTGTGGGCTTGTACCCATTAACTGTTCTCAGGTCTTTAATTTTTTATTACACATGGAATAAATACAGTGGAAGGATCTTGCCCAAACATGACAGAAGGTGAAAACTCCATGAGGTCTAAGTCAGAAGAAAATCAGCCTGATCTTTACCCTTACCTTAGCACTGACTAAGCATAACTTTAAGTCACTCAAGCTGATAATATTACCATGTTCCTCATTTTCTGAACATTTCGACTTTTGATCTTCATTCACACTTACCAGAACTGCAGAGTGCACACAATTATTACAGAACCCCAAGCAACACTGTATTTACAGTGTTGTATGTGTATACAGAAGCCCAAGCAACTGATATTACCCACCATTATGCAAGTACTTTGAAAGTCATCTCAAAATCATCATTTAAAGGGACTCTCGGCAAGTGGGGTGCTGACAAGATGAACAAATATTTAAGTAGTCAGAGTAGAGTGATGAGTGTTCTAGAAATTTTCAAAACCATCTGTTTTAGTAATGCACAGTAGGTGCCTATAGCTAGAGCCACCCATCAAGAACATTAAATTAAATTAATCGATCATCATCTGACACAGGCAGAGATCACACAGCAGGAGCAAACATGGTGCTGTTGTGCAATTAAGGAAAGAACAGCAGAAGAAGAGAGACCAAATTAAGTTTTCACAGGTAAACTTAATTCTGACAGCTTCTGAGTGATTGACTTTGCAACCATAATAAAGATCCTCTCCTGTAAATGGTATATCTGCAATATTAGTATTACATTGTCCAAATGAGGGAGTAAATAACCAAGTACCAGCACTGAACCTCATGCTCTGCTGAAGTCAATGAGCATTTTGTTACTCATTTTTATCAATGCATCAATATGACAAGAAATCACTTAACCTTATGTACCTGCAATGAATATTTTTTTTGTACGCAGAAGAGAGAAAGGCATCATAGGAAATAATTTATTTGCATTGACATGAAACTCAGTTGCCTACCAGCATACTTGAGACACTACTTACAAATGAGAAATTCTACAGAAAAGCTATTTTAGTAAAAAAATTACTTTTGCTCTATTTCTCAGTGGGCCATTTCCTTCAGTAAAAAAAAAAACTGCACGAAAAGCAGGCTCATTTGTCAGCACACACTTCAGGCGGCAGAAAAAAAAGGCTGGTGGCATATGTCTTGCTATTTTTCAAAAAGAGAGCGAGACAGGAGTCTTTAAAAGAACATGTCAATTTTCTTCTTCTGGGTGGGTGAGGCTCAACATGCCTCTTTGCCCATAAGTGGAAAATAAAGCTGGACTGCTCATAGCATTGCTGTGTCCCATGTGGAATGGTTTAGATGTTAAAGAAAGGCAGACTCAGTAGAAAGCTAGCAAATAATTATTTTTACTACTATTTTAGTAAACAAGATCAATCACAGTGAAAATAAGGCATACTGTTCTGTAACTGAAAAGAGAAAAACGTGGAGCGTATATAGGAAAAGAACAAAAATTTCATAATAAAGCAAATGAAATTCAGTCACTGTGTAACTTGCCCTAAAAAGCAACTCAAAACAATGAATTCTTAGGCTCTTAAGCATCATTAAAATATGAATAATATCTAGAACATTTTAAAAACATTTTAAAGGACAGGAAATAACCTTAATTCAGGCTAGATCTCTTTGATGCCTTTTATAAGATTTGTAATTGATTCTTCTTTCCCATCTAAAAATATGCTAAGCATGCAGACTACAAAATGGCAATACTCCCTCAAGTAACTTGTAAACTAATTTCTACTATGAAAAAACCAATAGTGGTGAAGCAAGCTTGCAGATCCTATAGCAGCAAAACCCAGTGAAGGTTAAATTTTTTTCCAGACTAAATTAGTTGAAAGATTATATCGGTGATGGTCAGCCATGCTTTACCACGACCAATAAAGCCCTTTGGTGCCAACACTGCTGGACATCCACTATGCAAGCACATAACCTGAAAATACGTTTAAGTGTTCTTTTCACATGTAAAGGCCCTACTAATTCACAAGGAGCAGATCTACTGTCCTCCTTCTGCATTTGCCCTGTGGTCTCTGGATATTGTCTTGGTTCTCACTCCATCACTGAATTGTCATTTACTCTTGCAGTTCATAGTACCCATCAACAGCACTAGTTGAATTCAAGATGCAAGCAATGGAGGGGAAACAGAAAAACTGTGAGTCCCAGGATTTTTGCTTTATTCATCCCAGAATGTAACTATATCCAAATCAGTATGACTGCAAACTTTAGAGATTTACATTTAAATGACAGTGAGACCTGTTATTATCATGTCACTCTCTAGAGCAGCATGTGCTTATTGAAAGGTTGGGGACATTGTTCAGCTTTGAAATATGTGTGATACAGGACAAAAACTTTCATTTGAGCAAAAGATAGCAAGTCCTGTATGTTTCTTTAAAAAGCAGCTGGCCCTCACAGAGAGCTGGAGAGGTGCTAGAACAGAAAAGATGAGCTGAAGGAATGTCTCAGCTTCACAGAGTTGACAGCCATAGCTGACAGTGACAGGGTGCAAAAGTTAAGTGATGCTCAGAGGAGACCTAGCTGAGGTAAGGTAGAGATTTCTATCCTCCTACTTTTGCTAAAAAACATACCCATAATTTTCAAGTACTGATTCAAAATTACCTGTGCAGATGTATGACATGGATCAAACTATGGATCTAAATCATACTGGAAGCCATTCTGAGCAATGACATAATTAAAGCACACCTAAGAAATGTGAGAAAACACATTAAAAGGACCTTCAAGCATAACCCATTAACACCACAGGTGGTATGAATTTTTTTTAAAGGACAACTCAACAGCTTGTCTGTCTGCTACATACAGATATAAAACATCCAGCCCCCTTGAAAATATACTCAGTTCTTCCATCCTGTTGTGTCATTCATCAATTATAATTACAGCAATTTACTGTTTGCTCTTCCAGATAAAATTCTTTTTATAGAATCATAGTAATTAACAATGACAGTGGCAAAATTGATAGCCCTGCTTCTTAAAGTACCCATTCCTCTAAAATGACACTACTGCCTTAACAGACTTTAAACAAATGTCCTCATCTTTTCCAATTTGTGTCTAACAGTGTTTGTTCCAGTCAAAACAGGTCAGCTCTTTTCCAAGAGAGAACTAGAGAATAAATATGCTCTTTAATGTTGCTGACCTTTTTTTCAAACAATTCTCTGAACTCATTCATTGAAAGGTGGCCTTCAAAAGTCAGACTTCAGGTCAAGGAAATGCTTTTTCTAGTTTCTGTGAAAATTTGTCCAATTTCTCAAAATTTACATCTAGTCAATGGAAAATTGTACTTTAAAGCTGCACTTAAGCAGCTAAAATCTCCCAGAGAATCCATCCTCCCTGAGCATGCTTAAACATTTAGGTATTTGGCAGAAACAAAAGTCTGAGCCAAGAAATCTGGAATACAACACCAGTTATAGATAGGACAGTGTCATCAGGAAAACAATTCTAACAGTTTCCCCAAAATCTCAGTCACAAACCTGGTTTTGGCTGAATGCATCTCCAAGCCCTGTGCTGGACTTCTGCTCCCCCCTCTTCAACTCTGCTAATGAAAAAAGCATGGGAAATGCTGGCCCTGTCCAATTAGATTCCCCATTCTCCACGCCATAGGCTCCTGACTGAGGCCAGCCAAGTCATCAAGCCTTCCCTTCTTCCTAATTCCTACAGTGCTGCTTTGAATGACCCTGAATTTGCATTCTTCCAAACTCACTGTGATAGTTGGTGTAATCCTCACACCAACATCTATTCTTAACCTCCATTTCTCCTAGTTCTCCTCCCTACCACTGCTCAGGTATGGACAGTGCCAAGCATTCAGTGGGGCAGTCTTCTTCAGGCTGCCAGAGCACGTCAGAAAGGGAAACAAGAAGGCTAGAGGGAATACAGAAGGGAAAAGGGGACAAAAAATGCATGGATAATACATGTAGAGTTTATAGCTCTGTCAATATGAGAAAAAAAATGCAAAAACAAAGCTAAATGCAAAGCGAGAGGTTTACACCTGTGCAATGAAAATTGCTACCTAAAAAGCCAGTTTCACAGGGGGACTTTCATAGGCTCAGGACAAGCTAACAAACCAAAATCCAAGAGCTTAAATCCTGGTTCGTCATCCTACATAGTACATGAGCCTAGAGATACAGACAATTCTTTAGTTGTCTCTTTAAATCCTTCTTGCTTATTGTTATAGCTAATCAAAAAAGTGTCTTGCTAACCAAACACACGAGGCATGGAGGTTCTTGTTACTGAAAAGAAATGGAACAGAAAACAACTAGGGCACCTTAAGCAGCAGGACTTTGAAGAAGCACGACAACATGCCTAAATTATATTTCTCTGTAACATCCATTTTCAATTAGAAAGACAAAGCTAATAAAATACTAACAGATTGAGTGGCTGAATCAATAAGTGTAGCAGAAACACTTCCTGATGAGCTCCTTTTTACTTGCAGAAACCAAGCAAGGAGAAACATCAAATTTCAGTTGTTCATTTGATTTGACCAAGCACAAGCTGGACTAGACCACACAGTGTACAACTGTGTTGTCAGTATGGGACCTGAACACCACAAAACTACTGGATATAATCTCCTTATCAAGGTAGCACTATCACATGGTCAAAGATGAAATGCTATCATACCACCAGCTGATCCCAAACAAACTTGCCCAACACAAACAAAAGACTCTTCAGTGCAGTGCAAGTGCACTGAAGTTCTAAGTTCAGCGTAAGCAACAATTTCAAGCACGTAAGACCAAGGTTCAGAAACATGGCAAAGCCATAATTGCTTTGAAATAGTTTCTGAACCTCTGAAACTCTTTGGAATGTTTGTTTCTCTAAAGAATCCTTTTCCAAGCAACTCTTGAAGACAGCCGATCTGCAACAGTATTTTGAGATACTGCAAAAGGGTAAACATATTTTTAGTTTCTACAGCTAAAGTGAGAACATCTTAGTATGCCTGAAAACACAGCTCAAGCACTGTAAAGTCCTTGGAGCTCTTTACTAGCAATTTGCTGCCTCATCACCTCATGCCAAGTAAATCAAAGCATGACTTTACAAAGCCACCAAATTTTTATTGGCCAAGTTTTTCTCCCAAACGAACACACTCTGACCTAAAAAAAGTCACAGGAATTACAGAAGCAAGTACCCATAGGCACTAATGAATCTTTCTCCTCCTTCAGCATAGCTAGTTAGTGTGTATGTTATATCAGACATTCTGCAACAGTAAACTACACCTCTAAGGGAAATTGATAAATAAGGAATACTAAATCCTTGTTCCAAAACATGCCAGAAAACTTTGGCTAAAAATCAAGAATTGATTGCATTGAAAACTCTAAGAGCATATTCCAGTTCAGATACTGATATTAAAATAGTGGCAGCTAAAGTGCTAACATTCACAAGGTTAAACATCCCTACATTCACAACATGGTCCGGTATTTAAAATAGCACAAGACTTATGAAAGCAGAACAGATATATTCCCCAAAAAAAAAAAAAAAAATCAGCCAATTAAACAGGCACAGGAGTCTTATTCGTTTACTTCTAATTAGGGCTCAGCACCCCAGTGATGACAGATCACTGACTCTGTGAGGTCCATCAAAATGCCTCTCCCCCAGCTGGTTTGGAAACTTATATATGACAGCCTGATAATATTTGAAACAAACTGACAAGATCTCCACAGATAAACAAACCTGGTCTGAGGCAGTAAAACACATTCCTCTCCCAAATTCCTGTAATCACAACAAACTTCATCTAAAATATTAAGAACCATTTACCTGAGAAGAAACTACAGTTGCATATCCATATCTTGAAAGTATCTTTGATGTTAACTATACAATGGGTGCTACACATCATAGGAAACACAGCAGTGTCTTTGTCATTAAGGAGTGTATGATTAGCTGCAGGTATTTTTCCAATATTTTGTTGGGCTTTAACAAGTGCTGTTAATAAAACCTTGTCCTTGTATACAGCTTGGCTTTCATTTCACTTGAGAAGCTTTCATAAACTTGTTTACATAATTCTCAAAGATGTAGATTTATAACTGTCAATGATTTTACAAGGTTAATGGCCTCTGTAATTAAAACAAATGAATGAGAAACTCAACTTTAAATTTATGCGCTTCAGTCAACCAGAAAAACAGCAAACTCTGCAAAGAACATGGATGTATGACCCAGACTGAAATCACCTTTTGCTGACTGCTCCAAAGCAATGTACAAAGAAGATACTTCTATTAATGATGCCCTTAGACTCTGGAGTATTTTGAAACCTAAAATTCTAGGAACAGAGATTAATGGAATTTCTAATCTAGTTTCCAGATTTAGATGCATCTGAGACATACTTTTCCTCCAGAGGTGTAATTTGAATTTAACAAACAACAAACACACACACACGAATAAAACTTTATACTGTATAATACTGAAGGCTCAAAAATACAGATTTTCTTTTCAGGAGCATATCTATTATTGAAGATAGTTTTAATTTACTTTAAACCTCACTTTCTTTTATTTTTTATTTGGACCTCAAGCTTTTAATTAGTATAGTTTTAAATGAATTTAATCCATATCATGCCTCAAAAATTTTTATATTGAATTAATTTACATACATTAGCAAGTAAAAGGGTAGATCACACCATACTCTTTTTTTAAGGTTAAATGATCTGAAGCTGTAATAATTATAACCAAATTTCTTTGTGGAACTAAAACTTCTTCCATCCAAATTTCACTAAAGGACTTGATTCAACAGTAACAACACATCAGAAATCCAGTCTAGAAAAAATTAAAGGGATAAAATCTCCTGATATTTAAGGGGTTTTTTTTAGGTTCAAAGGTTTCCTATTGCCTCAGAGAGGTTAGAAGTTGCTTTGTGCTCTTGAACTGTGATCAGGAGTTATTCACGTGTAATTGAATGTGACATTCTACTTTCTTGTCCACAGCCATAAAAATGGATGAAAAACATGAATGCATGGGCTGATGGCAAGATGGGACTATTATTAATGAAATTCATAAGCCTCTTGGACTGCTGGCAGAAATCTGACAGAACAGTGGTAAAGTCTTGAACACACTATCCACAGATATATACTTTGATAGGTTATTTAGTTTGACCTCCTTAGCACAAGAAGCCATTTCCAAGCTCATAAATTTTTACTGAGCATATCTTTAGAAAGACATCCATTGTCTTGCTACAACCCAGCAGCACAAGTGCCCCAGACTTCATTCACATTTGGAAGAGTAGGAAGTCCATCTAATCCTTACACTGATAACTTACACAAAACCTGCTTAATCGGACTTTTAATGGAGACTATACATTGCTCCAAAACTTTTTCTTTGGTTTTTATATAGATTTGTACTAATTTGTGCAAGCAAGACTGAGAGACAGCAGCATTCAGACACACATCAATGTGATCACTTGAATTTTGTTTGTAAGCCACAGCTACAACCCTTAGCTTCTCCACTGGCATGCAAAATAAAGCATTTTTGATTATGCAAATAGTCCTCTGCTTCGTGAATAGGGCCTCAAGTGATTCAAATGCTAATTCTGTTAGAAACCTTGATGCAAAGCCAGTATTTCAACCATGTCAGCTTTATAACCAAGACTTTCTGAGAAACACATAATTGCAAATTGAAAAATATCTTTTAGAACCAGAAATACATAAAGTAACCTGGAGAAATGGGAAAGTTTTTACAGCTTTCTGTCAATAGCCCTGCAGCTTGCTGGGTTTTGCTTTGAGTTAGATGCCCCTTCAGGAACTGGCAGTTTCCTAGCAGAGGCAATGTAGGCACTGCTGCACTGAGAAAACCAGAAATGAAACAACAAAAGCAAATTTTTATCTTGTCCAGAGAATAATGTGCTATATAGTTGGGGTTTACATCTTGTTTTCTTAATAAAACCTTTACACAATCCAGTGAATGCCTGCATGAAAATGTCCTTGCCATTATTAAACACATTTTTTTGAGCTCTCAGAGCACACAAAAGAGCAAGCATGCATCCTTGATTTCAGAGAAATGGGGGGAAAGGGAAGTGAGTGAGAATGTGTACGTGAAATGTGTAAAAAGCTTTTCTTTTTAGTTTGCAAGCAGTTTTGATTTACTTTTTCTTCACCCGATTAGTTGCACTTAACCTACTACAGTACTTTGTCCTCTCAAGTTCTAGGAGACATGAGGGAAGGGAGAATGTTTTCGGATGGAAACCACCCATGCTGGCACTGCCATCAGCCTGTGTGCAAAGCTGCCTTGATGGTACATTCCTACCACCCTCTTGACTTCCTTGATTGCTCTGCTCAGGGAAAACCAGCTGATAATTAAGGCAAAGTAAAACCCGTGGATCTAATTACCTGTACATTAAGGTAATTAGCTGTACAACTAAGGTCTTAGCTGCACAGCTAAGACAGGCTTCAAAGCACTAACCTGCAGTTTAAGTTGCCTAAAAAAAAAAAAAAAAAAAAAAAAAAAGTGTTAGGAAGCTTCCACATGAGGTCCAAGGCAAAAAGTAAAATAATATAAACTACGTGTCATTGACGGTGCCAGTTTTGAGCATCTCCTCAAGGCAAAATCCAGAGGACAGAATCCTTATTTGCATTAACCCCTCCTAACACCCCAAAGTAAAAGTCCAAGAAAACTAGTCTATACCACTTCAGCACTGATTGACGGAACTCTGAAACATGCATCACAAAACATACACAACAAACAAGCTGTGTAAGATCAGAACAGATACAAATCACTGAGTTTAGCACACCTAAAATATCCTTATTTACATGGCTTCCTCCACTCATTTGTTTTAAGTCCACTTTTCAATTGGCTCCAGCTAAACCGGATGCCAGCTGACAAGCTATGGAAGTTTGTGACAAGTGGCTCAGAGCTCAAAAATTCAGAAATGCAACATTCCAGATTCTACAGCTGAATATCCCATAGTAATGACTTTTAGACTCCACTGTCATGGCTTATATTTTAGTAAATGGGTCAGAGGTGGGAGGTCACACATCCTATTACCAGTCTCTGAACCATCCAGTTCCCCTCCATCTCAGCAGAAAAGCGCGACACATTATCAGCTTCTTTTTTAATATTGCTTACGCAGGGGGAACATTCCGAAGTAAAATAATGTGGATATTCATTTTCATTGCTTTGAAGAAGACAGTAAAGGTCAAGTTCTAATATTGAAATGCTGCTCTCTTCATATTGATTATAAAGCCTGAAAGCAGTAACTCCACCCATGCTGGAAGAAGAGACCCCTGTATTCCAGTTCTGTATAATTCCTGAAAGATAATCTCCCACCTCTCCCAGCAAAAACTGAAAAATTGAACTGAAATGTTTGCAACACCATCTTCAGGCTATGGAAAAATACAAAAGAGAAAAAAGAGCACTGCTGTCTCCCAAAGGAATGGTCTCACCCAGACAACTGTGCCTACAGCATCTGACAGCAGGTAGACCAAAGAAAAAAAGGAGCCTGTGAAGAAACAAAAAAAGAAGAGAATATATTTTGTCTCACATATATAACTTTAAAATAAGATGTATTTGCTATGATTTTTTTCACCATTTTGATTATAACTGACCTTTTCCTTCCTATGAGAAAGGTATTAGTGCTTCTTAATGACTGCAGTGGTTGCTGCCATATTTCATGCAGGTACAAAGATGTAAGCTGCTGAAAATATCTCAACTATTTCAAAGTTTAGAAACAATTAATGCTTTAAATTTTCAGCAAATTACTGTGAACTATACATAGCATTTTGCCATACTGGGATCTTTTACTACCCTGTATAAATGACATATTTAAGGAAGAATTGAATCATTACTATAAAAGATGGGAATAAAAAGCAGCAAAACAAAATGCTGCAGTAGTCTCGTCCTCTCAGGCTGCCTATCTTCTCAACTAGCAAGTCTCTACTTATGTCATGGCCCCATCATTTGAAAATAAGTGTCATTTTGGCTTTGATATAGGAGTGATTTGTTAGATATTAAAACAGAATAGTGTCTTGTATCTGTAAAGAGAGTAAATGTGCCTAATTTATAAATAAGTTACAAATTTGAAATAAACTAGTGGATTTTTGTCAAAGGAAGGAAAAGTACTTATTGTGCTGTGGACAAAAACATTGAAAACAAAGGCACTGTTGTGGATCCAGCAGAAACACATGCACATCTTCATTGTTATGTTCATGTCTGAAGAACCAAGACAATTTTTAAATTATCTGTACACATTGGGAGAATTAGGATAATTAATTAATGAACTTCCTGTGTTAAAAACACACAGAGCTGTTCTGATGATGCTTATGAATGATGACTGAATTCAATAGCAAGAAGACAGTGACATGTCTCAGACATGACTTTTGATGAAGATGGACAATGTTCACAGGAAGCATTTTTACTTTATCTAGAGCTGGGTACGTGTCCAACTCACATTAGACATTCTCTGGGTTGATCAAAGGCAGTATGTGATCCTTCAAAAAGGATTTTGCTCTTTGGGGGACAGGGTTAATTGTTTTTCTAAGTCTTAAAAACATACAGGAGACACACGAATACACAATACACATATGCACCATACACCTCTCTCCATAGTGTAGGGGTGTATCTTCTTCACAGGGGAGAGTTGTAACACAAGGAAACCAGACAACCTTCTAAAGTCCTTCTTTTGTACTTTACCCAAACTTGAAACCAATTATGCTGAGATACCACAGTCATCTAGTAGTTTTACATGTTAAAAAGACCATGGATAAAACTGAAGCTGACTAAACTGGTTTGAACACTGGGTTGCCACCTTGCTTTGGTATTTTTGAAATCCAGGACACGGCAGTGGAAAAACACACACAGAGATCTTGACAAAGACAAATGTCTTTGTGCAGATTTGCAGTCACCACTTTCACCATAAGGCTAAATGGTATTGTTGTCTAGATGATCCCTTTTGCAAAAAGGAGATATAACAAAATAAAAACAGTTAGAAGAACTAGCTAGGTTCAGGAGACATTTCTTTGCCTCAGCATCAGAGATATCAAATTTTTATTTCACCAGGTGGCCATGGAAGATACTGGCACTTGGATGGGTGCCAGTATCTTCCATAAGGAGGGTCTCCAATCAGTTTCAGCTGAGACATGCCATCACTTGCTAGCATCTCCACTCATATTAAGGAGCTGGTTTCTGTACTACCAATTCAATCTTCTCCAACCGGGATATGGTCACAAGGTAAAAACCAATGCTACTTGGAGAAGGATTAACTTAGCTCTACTTTTTTTGGTGGCAGAATGTACTCTAAGAGGATATTAAAGTTGCATACAGCATAAAAAAACAGACTCTCAACAACTTCCACTCAAACAAGAAAGCCATGAGGGCTGCATAAGGGTTCTGTATGACTTATAGATGCATATTATCATTATATATGAAGAAAAGATTGCCAGCTTTCTTGTATCCTCCAAATTCTGTGATTGTTATGTGTTTTCTACCCTTCTAGTCATACTATTAGGGACAACAAGAGCAGCAGATCAGAATCTATAAGGCAACAGTTCCAACTTCTGCATTAAATAGGGAAGAGAAGAAACAGCTTCTGAGCAGAAAGAATCTGCTCTAAGCACAAAGCCCCAGGGGCAAATAGCCAAGTCAGAGAGCCCTGAAACTCAGGTCAGAGGAAAGTGTAAGCAAAAGCCATACTGAGAAGGGTTCAATAGCACTTGTGAACTAATGGATTTGCAACCTTCCAGTGCTGGAACTGGCACAAGATCCCTTATCCAACACTTTCCATGTGAGCAATGAGGATAAATGGACAACTTCTTTAGTGGAAGTAGGGCAGAGCCTGAAAGGTCTGCCATTAAGCTAACATAGCAAGGATGAAGAAAGAATTCTTGATAGCAAAATGATCATATTAAAAAAAAAAAAACTTTAAAGTGTCACCCCATTCTTTTCTTGCTTGAACTATGCTCAAGAACAAAAGCCAGAAGAAGGTCACAGCCTGAACATCAAAAATACTGAATAAAGATTCAATTGATACAGTCGTGTTCCACCTCAGGAGGCCACAGATAAAACATTGGAGGGGGAATGGGAGGAGGACAGAGGGGATGGAATATTCTGTGGAACAAATCTAGTCCTATGAAACCGGATAATTTGGAATTTGCATTTGTACTTATCAGAAAAGCACTACACTTTTCCTAGATGACGGAAGCTCATTATAGATTTTAAAATTTATAACATGATTCTCAAAGGGAAACACCATAATTTATGCCATATTTATGTAATCCCAGGTCTCCTGAAGGTTTTCTAATTGAGAAAACTGCTAATTTGTTAGCTGCTAAAAAAAAAAGAAAAAACCAGAAGGGAAAAAAAAGGAAGGACTCTGTTCAGTCTGTGAATAGCCAAGCACAAAAAAACAAACAGGACAGACTTTTTCAACTTCTACCATTTCTGACCACACTATGTGGACAAAAGCTTTCATTTGGCCCACCAAAAAGAAGTAAGTAGCACAGTGTAATTTGGACACACTAAAAAGCAGGATAAAATAACATCATAACTTGCACTGTATATGAGACTAGAAAACTATTGGATCTCCCATGTTCATCTTAGATGACAAGGAATTCTGTTCACCTGCTTCAGCCAGCCAGTCCAACTGCTTTCAGGGTAAAGCAAACGAGTACTGCCAGCAAAAAAAATTAGCAGCCAGTCAGGGCTGGAGAGAACAGCAGGAGGGAAAGCAGAGTAAAGATGAAAGCTCCTGCTGCTTCCAAGCTCCATATCACATTGCCAAAGATCTAACACACTTCTCTTAGACATACACAACTGCACATGCAGGAGAAATCATAAATGAAACATAGCTGAAAATCTGAGCTACAAAAAAAAAAATCAGGAAAAACCTCCAGAAATTAAAAGCAATTTTTCTATTATTAATGTTCAAGAAGAAATAGTATACACTTCTCTGCAACATGAAAGGGTATTTAATAAGTAACTTTCAAAAGTCTTGGAAATTTTAAAAGTTGACTTCATTTCATGAAAACGTTCCCAGGAACATCCTTTTCCAAATGTACTGTAGTTTTTGAAGCCCAGCCTGTCTTAATTTGGGAGCTCTTTTAACTCAAGGAAACGCAGTTTGGGTGAGGCTGCGAGGTGACCATAAGAGAAAGAGGCCAGACAGAGAAAAGAAAAATAAAAATTGCTGGAGTTTTTTACTTTTGAATATTCTTGACCTTAAATATCCAGTGACACAGTGTCCCAGAGGTTCTTGGCTTGCATGTTTTATTTTTAACAACACTGAAAAGCAAAGCTGTTAGGACTCCAAGCCCAACTGGCTTTGCGGGGACTTCACAGCTAATTGAGCCGTCGCTATTTAGCCTGCAGTAGGCACCAGCTCTGCCAGCTCTGTAGGCAATGTAAAAGTTCCCCAAGCTACAGCCAAGCTACTGTCCTTTTCTTTTTTTACTTAAATGCTCCAAAGCAATGTGGCTTTTGGGGAGAGTGAGAGTTTAGAGCCTTATCCTCAGGCTCTAAACCATGGACACAAAGCCCCTATAGTAACTCTTGTGACATGCACGCTCAGAATAGCTACATCTCCATAATCTTAAACATAATCTCTTGAAGTTCCCTGAGGCTTGTTGAGCCAGATACATGTGAAGCTTTTAAGCATTTCAATTATGGAAATTCAGATTTCTTGACTGGGCTTTGTAAAGGAAATCTGAAAGTCCTCCAAACTCCTATCACTAAAAAGAAAGCAGTTGTTAAGCTTCCATATTAGAAAAAAAAAAACAAATCAAAAACAAAAAAAAAACGAAACCACCCTGAATT
>VXAX01003726.1:78120-158197 GCA_013399835.1 Leptocoma aspasia | reverse complement strand
AATGCATAATACACATTATATATAGAATGTAGAATATAGAATATAGAATATAGAATATAGAATATAGAATATAGAATATAGAATATAGAATATAGAATATAGAAATCCTGGGGAATAAATATGAACTCTTATTTCTTTCTTAGAGACTGTTTCAGGTTTTCATTTTTTGTTTCTATTATAATCATAGAACGGCCTGGGTCGGAAGAGACCTTAAAGGTCATCAAGCTCCAAGCCCCTGCCATAGGCAGGGACACCTTTCACTAGAACAGGTTGCTCAGAGCCTCATTCAAACTGGTCTTGAACATTTCCAGGAATGGGACAGCCACAATTTCTCTGGGCAACCTGTTCCAGTACCTCACAACCCCCACAGTAAAGAAATTCTTCTTAATGTCTAGTCTCTGTCAGTTTAAAGCAATTTCCTGGTGTCCTGTCACCACATGCTCTCGTTAAAAGTCCCTCTCTGTCTTTCTTGTAGGCTCCTTCAGGTACTGGAGGGCTGCAATTAGGTAACTCCTAAGCCTTCCCTTTTCCAGACTGAATAAACTNCAATCCACAACAAAAAAACACCCGAACCAACCCTGAATAAAATGAATAGATTTACTTTATGTGAGTGGATGATTTAACTTCCAATTTAAAAAAAATAATTTATTCTTTACTGGAAGATGAAGACAGGATTTTCACTGCAATTTTCATGTTTACCTTCTACCAGTAGATCAGCCAATGACTCTTCAAAAAATATAGGCAGATATTGTTTCACTGTGACCTTGACTTATGGCATAAAATCTTCCAGACCTACTCTAATACAACAAATAGGAGGTTTATCACCATGAGTCACCCACCAGTGCCATGAGGTCATTTGTTGACTTCAGTGTTGTAAAGACCATTAGGCTCCATAGCACTGAGCTGGGAAGGGCCTGCAATAATTCAGGTCATAATTCAGGATGAGGCCGCAAGAATTATGCCTACTGAGTCAAACTACAATTTTCTGGAGCTCTTCCTTAGATGGTACGGGTAGAGAATCTGCTGTTTCTCCAGGATAATACAAAAGCTCAGCTGCTTTACATCACTTGCAGTATTGTTAACACAAATCACTGTTTTCCATTGTGCACCAGTTAGGACCAGGCAATAAATTACACATTCACTCAGGTAAGAGCTTTCTCTTGGCAAACTCCTGATCTTCCCTGTATTCTTTTTTCAGCAGTTACTCTACTTTGATTTTCTACAGATAAAAGTTTTGGAAAGATTTATCCCCTCCTCCCTGACAATTTCAGGAAGGGAGTCCTCAGAAAACCTCCCAGCTTCAAAGAGGCTGTCTAGTATAAATATATATCCTGGGGATAGTATATTATATATTATAATATAGAAAATATATTATAATGCATAATACACATTATATATAGAATGTAGAATATAGAATATAGAATATAGAATATAGAATATAGAATATAGAATATAGAATATAGAATATAGAATATAGAAATCCTGGGGAATAAATATGAACTCTTATTTCTTTCTTAGAGACTGTTTCAGGTTTTCATTTTTTGTTTCTATTATAATCATAGAACGGCCTGGGTCGGAAGAGACCTTAAAGGTCATCAAGCTCCAAGCCCCTGCCATAGGCAGGGACACCTTTCACTAGAACAGGTTGCTCAGAGCCTCATTCAAACTGGTCTTGAACATTTCCAGGAATGGGACAGCCACAATTTCTCTGGGCAACCTGTTCCAGTACCTCACAACCCCCACAGTAAAGAAATTCTTCTTAATGTCTAGTCTCTGTCAGTTTAAAGCAATTTCCTGGTGTCCTGTCACCACATGCTCTCGTTAAAAGTCCCTCTCTGTCTTTCTTGTAGGCTCCTTCAGGTACTGGAGGGCTGCAATTAGGTAACTCCTAAGCCTTCCCTTTTCCAGACTGAATAAACTCAATTCTGTCAGCCTTTCCTCATAGGAAAGCTGCTCTATCCCTCTAATCATCTTGGCAGCCTCCTCTTGACCCACTCCTACCACACAGTGCCATAAGGACAGAAGAGGCCCGGAGCTTTGAACTTCTGAAGTTGTTCTGTGGCCAAGAGTTAAGCATTTCTCTTTCATGCTTTATATTGGCACTCAGATGCACTAAGTGCTCTTCCCTAACTCACAAAATAAACTTATTCGGTATGCATGATAAACTGCTCTTTAAAAATTTAAAAAAAAAAAATCATTAAGCAATTCCTGTATTCTTTGTAATTTTATAATGCAAGACAGCAGATGCTTCCAGAGCACTTATGTTGTGTTTCTGCATGCTGCTATCCATACATGGCATTAAGACCACAGCCTTTGACAATGAAGTAGATGGAAAAGTATCATCTGAGAAACTGTCAAATCAAAGATGCAGAGACTGTCTGTCACATGAGCACCTTTAAATGTGACACACAAATTGGTACAAATACATAGAAATTACAACATGTAAGTACAGTAATTAATAAAAAGAAAACCAAACTGAAAGTTGCCCAATCATGGCATTTAAATGACAAAGTATAAAAATAGCTACAAAACTGGATGATGCTTTGAAACACCATCTAGACCTATGGAAATGAAACGCTCCAATATACCAAAACCCTGGAATAGAGTTTTATTGCTATAGTAAATAGCAATATTTCCAAGGGTGGAAAATGAAAAGCAAATGCAAAAAAGTTTTCATGATTGGGATGGGGAAGAAAGAATTTTCCCAATTTACCCAAGAAAAGAACACAGTCAGCAAGTTAACCTCAGAAGCAAGGTGATGATAAAGCTAAGGGATATTTGTCTATATACGTATCCAAAAATCAAAATCTTTGTCATGCTGGATATAAGCAATATTATTATCCAGAATGAAAAAAAGATAACTACAGACCTGTAAATCAAGCTATTCCCAGAATTAGAATCTACCACACAGTTCAGTATGTAGCCTAGATGAACAAACATATGATTCTACAGGAAATTAAGGGAATGAAATATCTGAGATAAAAGTTAAGGTCAGTGAACTTTTCTCCTGGCTGCTGTGGGTTTAATAATACTTCAGGTCTGATATTGAACTGTCTCTAAACAGTTGATAATGAGCATTTCAGTAAAAGGATAAACCCCAACTGCACTATCACAGAAAACAAATAATTTGCTATTCTGTATACTACCAAATTTATTTTAAATTATAAAATAGGATGTAAATGACTTTCAGGCTCCACGGTGTCTCAGAAATCACTGTTGCAGGCACATTTAGCCCACAACAGCAATATGGTGGCCTGGATCACTCACATAAATGTAATCAGAAAATCTCATAGATTTATCCCACTCAAGTATATACACCAAACCCGTTGTGCTTTTTTCTCCTTTTTTCCTTCCTTTTTTTTTTCCTTGGGCTCTTCAAAAGTAAATTAGATTATCTCAGACTAAGTGAATTAAATTCAGAGAGCAACATCCTATAAACTGCATACAATAAGCTGGTACACCTAACTCAGGCCAAGTTGAAAGAACATTTAGCACAGGTGACTTCTAAATTTTGTTCTGGAAATTCAATAGTGAGCTGAACTGCACCAATAAATATGCCAAATTCACCTATTTTCATTTAAACCCATGTGACTTTGATGGTAGAAGACACAAACCCCTGTCTGCTATAAAAGCAGACTTACTTTATAAGCTTTAATTGAAGCTTCAGCTAAACCTCCCCCAGGCCTTAAAATTAACTATGATTTTCCTTATGCAGCTTTACTGGGTTTTTTGTTCGGTAGGAGTTTTTTTCACTTTTCCTTCCACTTACTGTTTCAACCAAGTTAGTGCTTCTCTCTACAGTCACACTTTCCATATTTATCTCCTTCATTTTCCCACGTCTCTTAGTCTTTTTCCTTTGTAGCTTTGTTTTACTTTGAGCTTCATTCTGCTGCTGTCACAACAGTAACAATATGCTTCCCTGTACACAGACAGCTACAACATTCCCTCAGCATGACCACTGCCTAGGATTTCAGCCTGTAACTTCCCCCAAATTAACATCACACAGCATCCCCCTCAGGAGTACCAAGCAGAAAAGCTATTTTCTCTCACTGCTTTACTCAAGGAGCCATGAGAAGTGTTAAACAATTTTCTAACAGTAGTTTTAATTTACAACTAGCTAGACTACTGACTGAATTTGCCTTGCATTGGTGGAAATTTAGAAAATAAGGAATAAGTCAGGAAGAAACGTCCTGGTTTCTCCATTATGAAAGAGTTTGGAAAGAAATGTCCTCCAACAGACCTCTGGCTCATACCATCATATATGCATCTTTCCATTGGTGGAATGCTATTCCTCAGATAACTGAAATTAGAAGTTGATCTCATCTTCAGTGGTATTTGTCCTTGTTCTAGTTGTCTCAGCCTAAATTATAGCACTGGAGCCCTAGTTAGTCATCAAAGATCAAGGGAAAACTGCTTAACATAGTGTCCCATTCTTACTGTTTTTCCATATCAAACTTATCAGATTTTCCATATCAAACTTATCAAGACATCATAGAAGCATTTTTTTTTCTTTTTTTTTCTC
Source organism: Leptocoma aspasia (assembly GCA_013399835.1). Lineage (NCBI taxonomy): Eukaryota > Metazoa > Chordata > Aves > Passeriformes > Nectariniidae > Leptocoma > Leptocoma aspasia. The sequence continues at coordinate 153,675 of VXAX01003726.1, read as the reverse complement.
CCCACCCTTGCAGCTGACAGCAGCCAGGGATGCATTATAGAACTCAACATGGCCAAGATGGATTAGATGCTGCCAAGAGGAAAGGAGCAGCTTCTTAAGGCCCTGCTAGTGAAGCCCACGGCTGTAGTGGCCATAGTGTTACTGTCAAGTACTACAGGCCTGGCACACCATCAATGAGGTCACCTTCTGAAAATAACATTTGTAATACAGCCTTCCTTACTTTTCTGGTCCTAATATTTGTTTCTGACAAAATCAAAACCAACAACAGAAGAGTCAAAGCCTAAACAAACATAGATTTTTCCCCTTCCCAGCTTACATATCAGGTATATGTGACTTCTACATGACATAAATCATACAACATTGTACTTATACTGATAGCTCCTGAATGAAATTTCACTATCAGGGAAATAAGGTTCCATTTACCAAAAAAACATAAACAACCTATAACCCAAGTTTGACCCCACCTAACCAGAGTCGAGAAAAAACTTTTTTATTATCCTAATACACTTTGGACCTAGTCTCAGCTTAGATGAAGACTTAAAAATATAATGGATGCATGTCAGGTCTTGGGTCCCCCGACAAGAGTGGGAATCTACCCCCTGGGCCCTTTGGATTTCAACAGATGCACATAGTCCTATCATAATCAGTGAGACACCACACAGTTAAATTGGTATTAATTATTAACTTCAAGAGCTTTTCTAGACAAGACCTTTGTTCTACTAATATTAAAGCACCAGGGATTTAACTGGCTTCAACCACAGTATTGTAGTCACAGCTAAAAAGAAAACTTTCAAATGATAGTGTGAGAAGTATTTTCATGCAAGTGTGCCTTTATAATTTTTTTAATACATCAAGTGGGAAAAATCTCTGTTCTTGTTCCTAACAAATACTTCCATATACTGAGCTCACACAACACACTATTTGTTAAGGAGAAGGGATTATACTGCATTTGACAGTTATAGTGCTATAAACTTTCATCTAGACCAAGCTCACATTAAAAAACCTTTTAAGTGTCACTAAAAAGGCATAAGAAAGTCATATTTACTATTCTCTCATTAAGTCAGTACCGTATCAACTATAAACCTGAAGAACAATAAATATATTTGAAACACAGACTGTTACAACTTGATCTCAGCATTACAGATATTGAAAGCTGCACCCGTAACCCTCTGCACACCTCGTTATCACAGCACAGCTGCAGATAAAGCTGACAGACAGCTCACAGATAAAATAAATATTGTTATGAATGAATGTGTCAGATCATTCAATAATTGTTACTCATATGAAGCAGTAGAGAAGAACTGCAGAAATCCCTTCATAAATTGGCCACCCACAGTTTCCCCTCCTTTGTGGAAGAGCCACCTTTAAAATGCACAACCTTGGGATGGAAATCCACAGTAGTTTAGTGACTTCTAACTTCAGGGTGTCAGTCACATGAAACATGGGGGTTTTTTGCCCAGCCCACTCCAGAATGGGCTCATTGTACAGACAGACATACAGCAGACAGATGGCTGCAGGAGCAAGACACAAGGGAGCTACAGCTGCTGTGTCTGGGGCTGTCATGATCATGAAGCCACATGTCTCACGTGGAGGGCCAGCTGTGGACCCTGTGAGGACTGATGTTCTAGTACCTCCCTGGCTCATCTCACCCTGGCAGTTATGCTGATATTACAATTTTAAGAGATCCCTCAAAGTCATAACAGTTTCATATCTTCAGTTCATTACCAATTTCAGCTGAGTCTGAATCAGAGCTGTGATGGTAAATTGTTTATTATTTCTCTAGCAAGGCTCACTTTTAGTACCTTCTAAGAGAGAAGGACCACACAAAGAAGATATATCCAGCAATTTCTGCAAAGGAGCTCGATACAGACAGACTCCGATAAAGCAGGCGTCACTAGGGACCAGGAGAGGCTGACAAGGAAGGATAAAGGAGTGGAGCAGAAAGCTTAACAGGCATCTCCAAACATGATAGATAAGAGTCATTCCCAGGCCACACAACTTAGAGTCCATGGGGAAGGAAAAACAAACACCAGCTAGTTGCAAACTACACACAGCTTCAAAAGCGCCTGCAGTTTTGCTCCATGATATTTTGATTGCTTTTATCAAGAAATGCTTGTCTTTGCTTCATGCTGCATATATATGAAAAATTACATCTACCTTCATCCTAGGTGCTGCCTGCGGGCAAGATAAAGAAGCAAGAAGCACATCTTACACAGTTCCCTCATCTTCCAGAGTGACTTCTCACACCCACCTTAAACATGCTCTTCAGCACTCGTTTGTGTAGTAAATCTAACACGAGCCACAGCACAGGCGGAGCTGCATTCTTTAACAAGAACTCCCACACCAGAGGCTTTGTTTTTGAAGCACCAAAGTTTCTTCCTACTGAGAACATAACCGTGTAAATCGAACTCTCAAGCTATTCACTATAGCATGGCACAGAAATAAGAAGCACAATGCAGTTACAAAAAAAACCTCCACATATATAATCACTAAATGTGAGTGCATACCTTCCCTGATAGCAGTAAATGGGGTTCCTTCCTCTTCTTGTAATCTAATCACCTTCAATGCCACCAGCTTTCCATTTACCCTGAAAGGGAAAGAGAGGAGGGGAAGGAGAAACTTAGAAAAATCAAAATTATAACAGAAACAGTATTTCTCATAGTAGAACTTGTTTCCTATCATGTACTTATTCAATTTCTTCCTGTCAATGCCAGTGATTCATTTATAGCACTGTAAGAAGCACTTCATAGCTTCCATAATGTCAAATTTATATTTTCACACTCAGATGCAATCCAAGAAATGATCTCAGTTTTCTGTGAGTCAGTCTCTTTCCTTTCTACCACAGCTTTGTTACTGAAGCTTTGTTAAGAAGTAACACATTTTAAAATTTCGTTGTAAAATATCTGTTCATTATTTGATCAAACTGTTCAAAGAAAAAGGCATACGATTTTCATCAATCACTTCACTTGCAGTATAGCCAGATTTACACTGATTACTTCCTTCCCACTACATAATACACTTCAAAAAGCTATAAAGTTCATGTAATGAAATAATTTTTAGGTCATTTTGGCCATTTCCTGCTAGGGCAGGATTGCTCCTGAGGCATATTCCTGACTACATGGCTCAGACTACTTTTATATTATAATAATTCTCATTTACAAGTTTAAAAATATTTTGTGCTGAAACAGACAAAAGTTCTTAACTGGTCATTTTAGTGTAAAATCTATTTGGCTTGTTTCACTTTTAGCATTCAAAATTTCACCACACATGAATTACATTCCAGGCCTTGCAAAAAAATTCAGTTGGTTCAGTTTATCCAAATAAAATCTCACAAAAATGGAACGAAGCTGATATTCATTACCCTCTTCAAGAACAGACTCATACCATGAAACCCTGACAGACTCCCCACATACAACAAGCAATGGTGAGGATAAACTACCAAAAAAGGCATAATACAGTTTAAAAAATTATTATTATCATTAAGATTTATTTATGTAAAAGCAAAATTAGCCTTCATAGCCACAAAGCTCAAGGACACATTGAAACCTTTACACTCCTGGGCCCTAGAACATGTATTAAATTTTCAAAGCAAGAAACACAACGACCAACTCGGAATTCATCTTCTCCCTCAGGCTTTTAATTTTTGCAGTTATATGAGTTAAGTGACGGATGGCTACTGTCTTGTTTCTTCTGATTATTCCTCTTTCATAATTACCAAAAACTCATTAGCCCTATACAGAACATTGCACAATGACTCTGAGCAAGTTAAGAAACCCTAGTTATCACAAGATGGTTTACTCATCACTTTCCAATTACTCATAATATTCAGGCTGGCACCAGTTCAAGTCTCAGGCCACTAGTCACTGTTGAAAGGAAATTATGAGCTTAACTCTCCTGAACTCTCCTGGATTTCTCCTTATAATTACCGTACATATTTTTTATTTGGATTTAAACAGGACTTATGGCATCAGAAAAAGATAAGCCTTGCTTCAAGTAACTTCTTGTGTCATGCTCAGACAGGAGAATGAACCATGTTAAAAGCAGAAGGAGTGATGACAGACATGCAGTTCATAAACATGTGTAGTTTTCAATTTCTCTGTCAATCCACCACCCTACTTACCATATACATATTACTTAGATATCTGGATAACTTGAATGTTTTGCAACAGATGAAATAACTGCAGGAGGAATTTAAGTAAGAAAAGCAAGATCATTTTGCACATAAAGAACAGGACAGATGCTGTGTTCAGAGAAGGCAATGCAAAATACTATGAAAAAAACAGATCAAAGAGGTATTAAGGAAACAGGGATATGGAGCCTCTTGGTAGAGAAGGACAAAAAACATGCAGCATTGTGTAGCTTATGTTCTTTTTAATCTGAAGTTCTACATCCCATTGGTTTATGAAGAGCAATATATAACACAAATAGCAATAGTATGGAACCAATTTCAAAGAATTCACAATTAAACAGAGTAGATGAGCTGGGCTTTCTGGTTATCATTGCCCCTTTGTCATTGGTACCTGACATCATCTTGGCAGACATCATGGCAGCTCTTAGTACTATCAAAATAATCAAACTAATCTCAAGTAGTGTTCCTCTGGGATTTCATTCTCCTCTTTAATATAATTTATTTCCAATATATCAATCTATAATTTCCATAATACAACAGCCTCCTTATTCTCATTTACTAGACAGTCATTAAAATCTTTTTTATCCATTTAATTTTCTATAAACATAAATGGAGCATATAAAACTGGAGATGTGAGAAATTATGAAGAATCAATTAAAGACATAGGGTGTATATTCACATCCTTTAATTATCCTCCCACTGATGCAATCTCAGGATGCAGTTAGATGATGCTGAAAAGATGAGCTAAAGGCTGCCTCATGGTATAGGTTTCTCCTGTTTAATCCTTGCCACACACTCCTGACACTGCCTTGTATTTGCTCTCATTTCTGGTGGACTTCACAATGAGACTGCTCAGAAAGCTTAAATAAGAGAAGACTGACCCTTCCAAGAAGAATTAAATAATATTTTTTAAAAATTATAAACGCATAAAAAACCTCCCCACAAATATATAAGAACTGGGTCCACCTTTTGAGAAGCAATGTGTCATGGGATCAAGCCAGCTATGTCATGAAATTGCACCCTGAAACTTGTGATGCCATGTCAAAATAATATGGTAATTTCCTTAGAAACAACACTGAAAAAAGGAAACCTGGGTAAAATTACCTCTGCAACCTATCAATACCTGTCTGCAGACTTCAGAAGTGATCAGATAAGGTTAGCAGGACTCCTTCCAGATATTACTTCACATTTGTCTTCCACAACTTTCAAAGTATGCTCAGTATTTTCATTATTTTCAAATACAAGTAAAAAAACTGACAAGCAGACTGCCTTTTAGGCAGTGAAAAGGCAACACTGCTGACTCTTTTAACATCTAGGATTCATTAAACCACCTCTATTACTCACTGTCCAAAGCAAACAATTTCACACCTTCTCAGAACAATACACTTCACTGTGTCAAAGATTACACTTATCATCTTATGCCCATCCTGTCAACTGCCTCATTAGTTTCTATTAAGGACAATATTGACTAAAGAATTCCTATTTTCTAAGCCATCCTCCCTCCTAAACTAACTCGCTTTCTCTTTCTCATTGAAAAACCTTCAGAGAAAGTCCAGAAGTCCTCTAAAGCTTCTCTAATTGTCACACAAAACTACTTTACTCTAGGCAAAACACCTGCAGCTGATGGACAGCTTTTTTTTTCCAATTTATGGAAATTCTGCACTTTAACATTATATAATTTTTCTAATAAATTCCTGATTATATATGCAAAAGAAAATTAGGCAAAAGAAAAATTAGTCCAAATTTCTTTATGCAGCATAAAGTAAAAGTCTGTGTATTATAAAAAATACAAATGAGCCAGATCTTACAAAAAATGCTAATATAATGTGTCATTCTGCATTTTCTAAACCAGCATATATTAGCACTACCAAAATAAATACATTTATTAAAAATGACCGTTTATGAGAAAGTAGAGAAGATTGGAAATTATTTAATGCTTTAATGCATCATTAAGAACATATAATACTGATGAATATAAAGTAACCGATTACTTAATTGGCTTCACTGGGGATAATGCTGATGATGCCACATAGAGAACAAAAGAGTACAATAACACTATTTTCTCAAGTTCTTCAGATATATTTAGATTACATAAATGTTCTAAATATACACATTTCAAAGAGTCAATTAACACAAAATCTACCAATTCTGATTTCAATCTGTCTGTTTAATACTGAGTTTTACCATTGGCTGGAGTTGAGTTTGAGCTCATAATTTGAGCAAGTGCTAAGCTTGGGAACACTTCTGCAAAGAAAAATCAGTAGGTGGTATTCGGATGATGCTCTAATTTGTGATACAAATTTCAAGAAAATAATTCTTATGAACAAAAATAACTTTCAATTGTTAAATATTCATTTACAGGAAAATCTCAAAATTTGATTATCAAACCTTGAGAATATCTAATATCTACTCTGTAGTGGTATTAATGTCATAAACAGACACCTAAAACTCCAAACAGACCATGGGAGCTTAATGAAACCAGGCTCTGACAGAAATTTCTTTTGAAGAAACCTGACAGAAGCACATTCACTGTAGGTTTAGTCACCTCTGATTATTCTACCAACGAATAACTAATTCCACATTGAGGGAAATACTTCTTTTAATCATTAACATAAAAGGCAGTTCAGTGTAAACATGGTTTATGTTATATTTTTCTTACTAAAAAGGACTTATGTTTCTAGTTTACAAAAGCCACTCCCAGTCCTGTTAAAGCCCTACCATGGAAATTCTCAAGGGACTAACACAGGCCCTGAATTTCTCTATTTGAATCCCACCATCTTCTAACCTCATCCTAGACAAAAGTTACCTTGTCTTAGTAGAAGCCAGTGGATTAAAGATACTTCATAATGCTGACATTTATTAGGGCTGAAAAAACAGGAGATCAAAGAGTTTCATGAGAGATGAAGGATTTAAATTATTAATTAGTACTGTCACTGGAACCCGGGAGTCAAGGCAGTCTCGTACAAAGAGTGTGGCAGCCCTCACTTGAACAACAGCAGGTAAGATAAGAGTTTAGCCCCCAGCTCACCCCTCAGTTCAAACTACTCAGCAGCTCATCTAAGCACAGGGGCTGTACTCGACCTATGCCTGCTGGAAGGAGTCACCTGGGAAGGGCAGCAGGCAAAGCAACGCTGAGCATCATCCGCCTCCACACACACCTCACAGCTCTCCACACCCCACTGGTGCTCATATAAAGAGAAGTTGAAAACAGACACAGAGATTTGCCTTTTAAGTAAGGTGGCCTCTCACAACTGTGCACACTGACAGTCACAGGGGATCTTCTGAGAGATGTCACTGATCAGCAAACTGGAAAATGCTTTGGCGCACAATGGCAGCTGGAAAATTAATTCAGTATTCTCCCTACCATTCCAGTCATGAATGTATGGCCAGTAAGGTACCATCCAGTAACTCTACCACATGTATGTACTATAACTATATTCTATCCTAGTTTTTCTACCAAGTTTTCCAGGGCAGTCCTGGGTAAGTAATATATGGACTTACTTTCCTCAGTTTTGCCTCCTGCTATGCAAGATAATAATACTAAGTCACTCCCTTAAACTGCTTTGGAGCATCACACATACAGTGTGAGGTTCTTTTTCTATATTCAGCTACGAAGAAAAATTTTCCCAATCTTTATTTTGGATGCTGAGAAATTCCCTCAGTAAGTGATCAATATACTCAATGATTCATCTTCTAGTTAGAATCCTAGTAACTTATTTTAGTATTTACTCTAATAATTTTTTCCACCATTTGGCATTTTAGTTGAACATCTAGTTGTCATTAGTTTTCTATCTAATTCAACTTTAAGTTATTATTTTTATTAAAGATTTACAATGCTAGAGATTTTTTAAAGCATTTATGTACACATTTTATAATCCCATGTCATAACTTGCCTACAAAAATCAGTTAAGGAAATAAGTTAAAAAATGAAGGGGGAAAAAAAAAGAAAGCCTAGTTGGTAACCATAAAGTGCCTTTTTGTAACCCATGAATATGTATTCCTTTTCCACCCATCTGTTATCCTCAGATGAACAGAGGATCTCATTTGTAGAACACTAATTTCACACAATTTTCAAGATATAAAGAAAAGGTTAAGAAAGTTTAGGTCATTGAGGCAATATGAATCAGAGTAATTTTGAAATATCAGTCTAAATAAATTGGCCATAAAATGAAGAAAACCTTTCCTGTGAACTGGACTGTTGTACATGAAGCTTATCAGGGAGCTGGCAAACACAACACCTCACATGGGCACAGAGCAAAGCTTGGGGAATGACTAAAAAATGGCAGCTTGACCACGACAAGCTTATGGCACTTGCAACAGGTTGAACATAAAAGACAGTCAGAGTCAAGGAGATTTCATGACAAGTAAAAGAAATTCTGCAACTTCAAAAGCAAAAGTCAGAACAGCAATTAGTCCTGTCAGCCACTCTAGATGAAGGTTTCAGCATCATAAATATAAAAATCAAAACACACATGCCATCCCTTTTCTTATGAGCAGCCATCCTATGGTCAGCTATATTCATAACACACACTGCACTACATCATGCCAATACCAAACAGAGGTAGTTCCCCCTGATTATTCAAAGATTCCCTGCTGCCTCAAGAATAACACAGCATGGAAACAGTGGCAGCACAGAACATGATGCCTGCCTGAGCATGATTTCTCTCCACTTTGCACCATGAACTCCCTATTAATTTTTAAGGTGAATAGTAAAAGGTACTGCCTTCAATGGAGATAAATATCAAATGCCCAGGCTTCCTGAAAAGATACATTTTATCTTTGGATACAAGTTGGAGTCACCTTGAAAACAAAAAAATTAAGATTTTGAACAGAAATGGGAGACGTGCCTGGATGGAAGGGCTGCCCTATCTCAGCAGCCTTTGAGCTCTTGTTGACAGCACCAGCTTCTACTGTGCTCTGCTCTGTGCTGTGCTCTGTGCTCTACTGATTTCTCATATTAATAGTTAAACAGGTTAGGGATCAGACTTCATTAGAACAAGTGTTTTATTAAGAGTAAGTTGAAATTATGTAATTTTGTGATAGGGAAAATAGACAAAAATGTCTTGATGTAGCTGTTACACATTAAATTAAATTCTACACATTTTTGCAATACTATGATCACATGCAATTCAGTAAAGGTGCCCAAAAAGGTAAAGGTACAGTAAAAAATCACATGGACAGTCAAGAAGCAGATTGAGATCACAGTGGAGATACCCCTGGCATGCCTCTCAAAACACAGACACTTGCTGTGCAAGCAGCACAGATCACATCCCTTTAACTGAGGGAATCTTTTTTAATTCTTTGCCTTGAAGGGCAACTGAACACAGTGGGAGAGGATGGAAAGCACGCCAACACATAAAGTTGCCAAAAGCACAGGTTTTTCCCTTAAGTGCAATATGCAGAGTTCCCAGTGGGGGAATGCAAGGCCTCCACGCTGCTTTGCAAGGGGCTCTGGTTGGCAGCAGCTCCCTTGTTCTGTCACCAGCATCATCTCCAGACTCACAACTCACATCAACATTTATGTGCCACGGATCAAGCCAGATCCCACTGCTGTATGTTCAGGTAAATTTATAATCAAGCTCAAGAGGGAAGACGGTCCATGGCAGCAGGAAAACACACATGTCAACACACAGACAGGCAGCACTTCCTCAGCTCAACCACACAGTGAAATGATACAGGAATTCAAAGGCCACTCATTGCTTTGCACCTACTGTATGGCAAACATCCAAGGTGTTAATCAAATACAGAGTCAATGGAACTTGCATCATTTTTTGTGGTGTTATCAATAAATTACTCAGCCCACTTCTCCAAAATTTTATATTAAAATAAATCCCTTCAAAGTCATCTGAATTTCATGCACTGAAACTACTTGTGGTTTTATACAGCTAAGTAAAATATGAGAATCTAGCCTGAATGAAAGTAGAAAATGAACATGCCAAGATGAGTTTCATTACACACATCTGATGTGCAACACATGAAATCAAATAGATTTACCTATTGATGCAACTGTCAGCCAGACAAAAATGACTGCTTAGCTGTTTCTCCTATAAACAAAAAAGCCCAGCCTAAGAGAATATTGCTTCACTTTCCTCAATAACACAGTCCTCTTCACTCTGCTGCTTCTTCACCCCAGGGATTCATTTTTATCTGACTACAGAAAGAGAAATCCATCATCCAGTAAAAGGAATTAGCCCATTTCATTTCACTTTCCTGGAATACAACCACAGATGCTCAAAAAGATAGAAAAGCAATGGGTTTTATAGGAAGACAAGGGCTTGGTACCATTTATCCTGTTCCAGGGTGCAAAAAGCCAGAGTTGTTCTAAAAGCAAGTTATGTACATATTACTTTAAATTTTAGGAAGGGAATGGTTGATTTTGTGTCTTTTCAGGCAAGTATGCATCTTTTAGGCTTTCCAAATAGTATGCTAAGATTAAGACTGTTTCATTCCATCTTTATGATCAGAAGGGGAAATAATTTTAAAAGCTGAGATGTATCTCAGGAAATGCATAAAAAACCCCAAACTCTACTACTTGCCACATGCAGTTGGTGACAAATACTGAGCAAAATAATTCTGAGTACAAAGTATCATTTGAAATAGCTCAATACAATCATAAATGCCCCATCTTTGACTACAGTTAAGGACACATCTCAGAAACATTTTGGCAAAAAGAAGAAACCAAGCATTAAAGTTGGTTATTAGGGATTCTCAAACGTTTTGACCAAAATCCACTTGTTTTGTATTACCAGCTCCAGCTTTTCCATCATGTGTCTGCATTCTGCATTGTGCCATGAGAGCTTAATCCTTCAGCAGTCAAACTGGGCACATACCAAAATAAACAGACCTCTTTTGCTCATTTGTATTCCCACTGAGTCTGTAGGCAGGGGAATACAGTGATGCATATCACAATCTCACCCTACATACCCATATCAGAGTCTAGGGAAAAAACCTCTATCTATTCCTGTATCATTTTAAGACAAAGCTATAAACAATCAGAGCTAACCTGCCTGAAAAGCAGCAGCCAGGTCCAGGTCTGAGCCATAGAATCATAGGCTGGAAAAGACCTCCATCACTGAGTCCAACCATTGACCCAGCACTGCCAAGCCCACCACTAAAACACGTCCTAAGTGCCACACTTGCACATCTTTTAAATACTGCAGGGATGGGCCAGAGCCAATGCATTCATGCATTCACCCCACATCTGTTCACCTACGTTCCCCAAGAGTACAGCACAGCAGTGATGCTCTTCCTTCTATGGGGATACCACGTAGGTCAGAGACTCATCCTTCTCACGGGGACAGAAGAGGGAACAGGGCTACATCACCTCAACAAGTCCTTTTGAAATAGCAGATAACACCTGTAGTGCTTCCCAAGTCCTTAAAGTACAACCTCTTCCTGCTGTGAAGTAATTCAACACTGTCTCTCTAGTTCAAGAAACAGAAGCCTGGACTGGAGGTGCTGAATCTGGATAGTGCTGGATAACATGGAAATCATTCAAGTCTCAGTGGGAAAAAAAAGTCAAATTCAAACAGGTGAAGGAATACTACTATAATATTAGAAATACTCTCTGCATATGAATTCTCATCCACACTCTAGTTACACATACTTTTTGATGTTACAAAGCAGCAGGACAAAGTCATACATAGTTATAACTCTCACTACTTACTCAGAGCAAGCTGTTTATAATAGAGAATGCAGTGTGCCCAGTAATTTCAATTTATTATTCAACTATCATTAAAATCATTGAAGTATATCTTTCAGATTTGCAGGCAACTCTACTAAAATGAGTATTTCAAACCAATCTACATTTCAAAACATGTTCACTATTAATGCAATAGCTTGAGGGAAGGGTTTTGCTTTGTTTTTAAATTTCAGTCTGTTCCACTGACTGACGGGACATCCAGTGGCTCTGTTGCCTTAGTTCAGTCTTACTGAAAGCTGAGACATATGGACTGACTGTCATCAGATACTCACTGTGATTTTACTAAAGGATTTTAGTAATTAGGCACAAGCTGAAATCTATACTGTTTTCTCATGTTACATAGACCCCAATAAAAAGCTTACACATGTATAATGTCTGGAACTTATGGTAATGCATAACTGAGCCATTAACCACACAATGTAATAGCATTTCCTTGAAGAAAGCTGCTAGTGAAAGACAGTACCTGCAGTGGCATGGCAGAAGTGTGAATATTTCATCTACATTTAGAACACGTTTTTATTCCTATCAGCTGTCATTATGCTTGTCAATACCAAAGCAAACTATTGAGAGATGAGGGAACCCTCATTCTGATTTATTACAAATATTCAGTAGAAAAAGATTCTTTTCAGTACCTAACCAAGTTAATGACCCTGGAAAATGTTAGGACATATTTTCTTTTTTTCAGTAGTTATTCTGTCCCATGACCATCATGGTATTATCTGCTGGAATGGCAGTGTTGTCTCATGTATCATTGACTAACCAAAGTTTTTAAATAAAGGTATCACAAGTACCAAATCCCTCTTTCACAACTGCTTTGTTGTTATTATTGGAAATCTGATTATGAAAACTTCAAATATGTCAAACGGCACAAGACACTCAGCTTCACAATCAATAACTCTGGCTGAAGCACTGGCTGAAGAAGTATATTTTAAGTGTGTTTACTGAGTAACTTTATGCAATATAAAAGCACTTAGGGCGTTTGGGAATAAAAAAGCTGCAACAAATAACATTAAAGTGGCTGAAAAAATATGCAACATGTATAAAGTAGGTTATTTTGAGGTAGAGTAGTTGCAACAATTGTAAATAAACTCTTGTAAACAAACTAAACCTAGAGTAGTCCAAAATTCCATTCATTCCCTTCATGTTGTTTTATTAAAATGTTTTAATAACGATAAACAGAAATGAACAACTTATCACTTATATTCAGCATTGCTCTCAGACCATCATTAAACTCTACCTGACAGCATATTTTGCGTTTTACCCCAGAAATTAATTTGGTATGGACACCAAAGAAGTAGTAGAACATTGAAGGGCAAACAAAACATCAGATCAACAAGAACCTCATCTTGTTGTGGTGTGAAGGCAATATGCCACCTGTGCCATACTGTCTCAGCCCCTCTCACTGGAGCACATGGCAGTCAGCAGCACTGTGACCCACAGGGATCTATGTACACCTTCAGCAACATTAGTTGACACTTTCTGCTTATCCTCATTTACATACAAAGTTAAATGAAAACATCACTTACTTGCTTTTTCCTTTGTATACTGTAGCATAGGACCCTTCCCCTAGTTTTTCCAGTTTTTCATATGAGTCTGCTTTTCCAAACTTAGGGCTTGTAGGCTAAACAAAACAAAAAAGAAGACCTTTCAGCATTGCATCCATAACATTAACTGCTTTGATTCAGCCTTTAGAGACCAAATATCATTATCAAGGCTCATAGACATGCCTGTTTTCCATGCCTGTTTTCCAGTAACCACCAACAAAAAAGTAATTAATAAGGAAAAAAATGAATATTTATTCAACAACCCTGATGATAGTTGCTAATATCAACCATTCAGTTACATCACTGGATCTATCAAACGGATTTTGTTCTTAATCAAGGAGATGGTTCTGTTTTATTTTTCACATGTATCACTTCATAGAGGAAAAAAGACCATTAACAACTGAAGCATCTTATCTATGTTTAGAAATCGAAACAGCAGCCTTAATCTGCCCTACAAAATCAGACTAGTAAAGCTGTTTAGTAATTCTTTTCTTTCTTATATTTTTAGATTGAAGCCCATCTAAAAACATTGCTCTAAGTAGTCAATGTCCCATTAAATCAGTCATTGTTCAGAGAGTGGTCAAAATGCTACAGGAAAGCATCTTTAATGATGTCATCTTCTGAATTATGGTTACAGTCTTCAGATGTAGATATAATCACATCATACTTTAATGTACATTTTACATAGTTGATAAAAGTCCTGTATCCTTAATATTTGCAGCCTAAGTGAGGAGTCTAAAACTGAACCCAGATAAGGAACGATTCTTGCTCAAAGGGCCAGATAGCTCAGCTGGCCTTTGTGACAGACTGATACTTGGCCCCCTTTTACACAGTCCTCACAGAGAATAAATCAATGCTGCAAAACCAGGAATTCACCCGACATTAAAACTTTCCATTCCAAAATTCTGAGAAAATGTTTGACTTTTTTGAAGTGCATCCTATTTTCCAGTTGTCTGGAAGGAAAGGGAATTTTATTTTTTCTCCAAGACCAGATGGGCACTGCAAAAAACTGACCTGCAGCTGCCCTCAGCATCACTTACATATCTTTTATACTGCAGTACTCAGATAGTCTTCCAGTCCTAAACCAACCAAAAGATCATGAAGAAGGTTTGGAGGGTCAGCATTAATACTCAAATCACACAGAGTGACTGATTTGATAGTACTCTTGTTAAATGCTACAAAGAAAAGCAGACAAACAAACTTGGCATGGTTAAGGCTGAATTCAGCTGGGATGAGCCATATGCAGCTGTTCATGGCACCCTCACATTCAGGATCCTATGTCTGATTTACAAAAAGTATCCATGTATCAGTTTTTTGAAAGGAAACGTACATTACAGTACAGGGCACATCTGTATGTAAATTCTTGCTAAGCCATGGTTGAAAGTTTTAAATCAACTGACCTTAAAAATTGCTTCTATTTAAAGAAGGGGGACCTCAGGTAAACTGACTTGGTGCTTCATCCTTGTCCACCACACCCTATTAACCATTAGCCAGAAAAAGCAAATGTTCTCTTTATTCAACTATTCTTCATTTGTCCTATGCAAAAATTCTGGCACTTTGGCAACAATACACCTTCTTTTGATATCAACATTCCAGATTTCTATTCAATGGCATAAGGACATATGTTTCCAAAATTGAGCCCTTTCACCTCTTTCCAATACAAAGAACAACCTATCATTTGCTATCCAACTCCTAAGTATTAGTAGGCTTACACAAATTTGTCACAGGGAAACTCTCAGATCTTTTTCCTGCTACATTATTTGAAACACTTCATTATAGATAAGGCAGTAATATTCTTGGTTTCCAATCTGTGCTCAAAAATTCTAGTTAAAAACAAATTTTAGGATTTTTTTAATCACAGTTATATTACAGATGTCACTAATAGAGGTGACTAAAATATTTATTCGAGTAGCCTTCTCATTTAGCTATACAATTATGGACTAATGCAACATTTAAAAACTTCAGAAAAAAAAAAGTGGTTAGATGTTTAAATGTCTTGCATATAATGAAGAGGGAGTGCAAAGTATTTCCCAAATTGCAGGCTGCAATGAACACACAGTGAGTAGCTTTGTTTGGAGTGGAAATGCTGCCCTAGTTAACAGTGAATAGTTCACTGTTGGCTTCCTCATAACGAGACAGAGAAAGGACAGGGTGAATACATGTGTTTCACATCCATTCTTATTTTCACACTGAGATTTACTTTTATTCTCTACCTCAGGAAACCATAATCTAAAGGTCACAACAACTTGTAAAGCCCTAAGATCTTGATAGGAAACAGGATGCCTTTAATCCATTACCACACAGTAAATCATCAACAATAATGATTCCTACAACCTCAAGCTCATTTCTCTGTAGTCCAGCTGCCAGCAGCACAGACTGAAAGTCATGACTTTTGACTCATTCTCCTCCTGGAAGTTGCTGCATCCTCACCAAGAACAGGCAAAACTCTAAAAGCTGGTGTTGGCTGGACTGGGAGGACAGTTCCCTCCCGAGGGTACAAGTGACAGCCCTGGGCTCAGCTCTGCAGCAGCCAGCCTGACCTGCCACCCTCCCCACGCAGCCCCCACCCTTGTCCAGTGCCTGCTCAAGGTGGCCACAAGCCCAGAAACATTCCAAACCCCCCTGGCTGACACCTTCCCCAGCCCAGCCTGCAGCACCTCTGCAGTGGAGCTCAGCTCTGCTCCAACAGCACCACCAGACTGGACTGCCCAGGGTCTCCACTGGGAGATCTCCCTTTGTCAAAATGGACATTATTTTTCCTTGCATTTGTAATCTTTAAAGGGTTACAATTTTTGGAGGTATGTGGTGGAGAAAAGCACTTCATGGGATTTTATAAAAACAAAAAAAAATTAAATAAATTCTGAGGCAAAAGAACATATATAATAATACAAATAATTTGTGTGATGCTTCTTAATGAAATGCCAAAACACTCATCATATTACAATTACTTTAGACAATGAAGGGACAGCTTTACCATTTCCCCAACATTTTCTTCATCTTTTCAAAATGAAATCTCATACACTAATTCAAGCTTTTAATTACAAATTGCCTATAAAGTTAATAAGTTCAGACACTTCTTATATTTCCTTTTATTTCTGGATTATAAAGGAGGTGAAAACAGACAGAAATAATTCAAAAATGTATAACTTTTCAAAACTTAAGTTTTAAGCTTAAAGGAATCTAAATAAAGGAATTAAATAATTTGAAATTCCACATGACTGCTGAAAACTATAACCTTTTCATCCTACTTTCCTTTCTTATTACAGTCCCCCATTCATATGGGTATTTTTTCAGCTTCATTGATATAAATTGCATTATCCAGATTTCTCCACATTAGCTTATCCTTTTCAACCATTTCTGTTTAAAAAATATTATTTTTTACAGTGTGGTTGGTGGTTAGCATTATTAAATGCTAACATTAAAATCAAATCTAGAAAATCCACTTTTAAGTACAATTTCTTCTTCCAAAGCATTTTATTCCATCTGGTAAAATACCTGGGAATACATACACAGAGATTTGTGTTCATTAAATCCCAGGAGTGCCTTACTCTGCCTGGGATGTGGTTGACTGAAATGCACATTGTGAGTGAGACATATCCAGAGCACATCAGATGTAATGTGCCTGCATCAGCCACTGACAGACATCACGAGCGGCAGACTCACGAGAAATTCCCCCTGTATTTTACATAACTGGTGCAATCTCCCAGTTTGACCCAGACAATATTTCTCAATGGAAAAAGAATACTGGGTTTTGCTGAACATATGTATTTTGGTAAGTTTTTTCAAAGCTTCTTTTTGAAGATCTAACCTTACAATAATTATTATTTTATTTATATATTTATTTAAATATACATATATATACACATAATTTATACATTTATTTATATATTATTTATTTATTACAATAGTCATTATTTTTCCATTTCTCTTGCTCCTTCTTACTGCTTTTTAACCCTCTATAACACCAACAGAGAATCACAGAATTATTTAAGTTTGAAAAGCCTTTAAAGATCACCACGTCCAACTTTACTCCTAACACTGCCAAGCCCACCACATATGTCCCCAAGCACCACATCTATACACATCTTTCAAATATCTCCAGGGATTGTGACTCAACGTCTTCCCTGAGCAGCCTTCTCCAATGCTTGACAACCCTTCTATGTACTAAACATCATTGGGACTACTTATGCTTAAAGAAGCCTGTTGCTCCATGTCACAGTTCCTCATTTGCTACAAAAAAACAAAACCAAAAACAATTCACAAAGCTGAGAAAAAAAACCCCAACACCTAGATGCATATGTGATCAAGACTGAACTATCTAAGAGCAAGAAGTAAGCAACCAGGCATCAAGAAATTGATACAGCTGGAGAACTCACTGCAAAGTGAACCTTCATGCTCTNTGAACACACAGTGAGTAGCTTTGTTTGGAGTGGAAATGCTGCCCTAGTTAACAGTGAATAGTTCACTGTTGGCTTCCTCATAACGAGACAGAGAAAGGACAGGGTGAATACATGTGTTTCACATCCATTCTTATTTTCACACTGAGATTTACTTTTATTCTCTACCTCAGGAAACCATAATCTAAAGGTCACAACAACTTGTAAAGCCCTAAGATCTTGATAGGAAACAGGATGCCTTTAATCCATTACCACACAGTAAATCATCAACAATAATGATTCCTACAACCTCAAGCTCATTTCTCTGTAGTCCAGCTGCCAGCAGCACAGACTGAAAGTCATGACTTTTGACTCATTCTCCTCCTGGAAGTTGCTGCATCCTCACCAAGAACAGGCAAAACTCTAAAAGCTGGTGTTGGCTGGACTGGGAGGACAGTTCCCTCCCGAGGGTACAAGTGACAGCCCTGGGCTCAGCTCTGCAGCAGCCAGCCTGACCTGCCACCCTCCCCACGCAGCCCCCACCCTTGTCCAGTGCCTGCTCAAGGTGGCCACAAGCCCAGAAACATTCCAAACCCCCCTGGCTGACACCTTCCCCAGCCCAGCCTGCAGCACCTCTGCAGTGGAGCTCAGCTCTGCTCCAACAGCACCACCAGACTGGACTGCCCAGGGTCTCCACTGGGAGATCTCCCTTTGTCAAAATGGACATTATTTTTCCTTGCATTTGTAATCTTTAAAGGGTTACAATTTTTGGAGGTATGTGGTGGAGAAAAGCACTTCATGGGATTTTATAAAAACAAAAAAAAATTAAATAAATTCTGAGGCAAAAGAACATATATAATAATACAAATAATTTGTGTGATGCTTCTTAATGAAATGCCAAAACACTCATCATATTACAATTACTTTAGACAATGAAGGGACAGCTTTACCATTTCCCCAACATTTTCTTCATCTTTTCAAAATGAAATCTCATACACTAATTCAAGCTTTTAATTACAAATTGCCTATAAAGTTAATAAGTTCAGACACTTCTTATATTTCCTTTTATTTCTGGATTATAAAGGAGGTGAAAACAGACAGAAATAATTCAAAAATGTATAACTTTTCAAAACTTAAGTTTTAAGCTTAAAGGAATCTAAATAAAGGAATTAAATAATTTGAAATTCCACATGACTGCTGAAAACTATAACCTTTTCATCCTACTTTCCTTTCTTATTACAGTCCCCCATTCATATGGGTATTTTTTCAGCTTCATTGATATAAATTGCATTATCCAGATTTCTCCACATTAGCTTATCCTTTTCAACCATTTCTGTTTAAAAAATATTATTTTTTACAGTGTGGTTGGTGGTTAGCATTATTAAATGCTAACATTAAAATCAAATCTAGAAAATCCACTTTTAAGTACAATTTCTTCTTCCAAAGCATTTTATTCCATCTGGTAAAATACCTGGGAATACATACACAGAGATTTGTGTTCATTAAATCCCAGGAGTGCCTTACTCTGCCTGGGATGTGGTTGACTGAAATGCACATTGTGAGTGAGACATATCCAGAGCACATCAGATGTAATGTGCCTGCATCAGCCACTGACAGACATCACGAGCGGCAGACTCACGAGAAATTCCCCCTGTATTTTACATAACTGGTGCAATCTCCCAGTTTGACCCAGACAATATTTCTCAATGGAAAAAGAATACTGGGTTTTGCTGAACATATGTATTTTGGTAAGTTTTTTCAAAGCTTCTTTTTGAAGATCTAACCTTACAATAATTATTATTTTATTTATATATTTATTTAAATATACATATATATACACATAATTTATACATTTATTTATATATTATTTATTTATTACAATAGTCATTATTTTTCCATTTCTCTTGCTCCTTCTTACTGCTTTTTAACCCTCTATAACACCAACAGAGAATCACAGAATTATTTAAGTTTGAAAAGCCTTTAAAGATCACCACGTCCAACTTTACTCCTAACACTGCCAAGCCCACCACATATGTCCCCAAGCACCACATCTATACACATCTTTCAAATATCTCCAGGGATTGTGACTCAACATCTTCCCTGAGCAGCCTTCTCCAATGCTTGACAACCCTTCTATGTACTAAACATCATTGGGACTACTTATGCTTAAAGAAGCCTGTTGCTCCATGTCACAGTTCCTCATTTGCTACAAAAAAACAAAACCAAAAACAATTCACAAAGCTGAGAAAAAAACCCGAACACCTAGATGCATATGTGATCAAGACTGAACTATCTAAGAGCAAGAAGTAAGCAACCAGGCATCAAGAAATTGATACAGCTGGAGAACTCACTGCAAAGTGAACCTTCATGCTCTGCAGAAATCTTTCAAAGAACTCAAACGGGAAAGCTAAATTAATTACTGAGACAAAAGGGAGTAAAGGTCCTCATGCCTCTGAAGGACATAGTCCCAAGTCACTGTGAAAGTCAGCACAGGTTGTGGTAGTTCATGTTATCCCCAAGAGGACATTGGCAACTGGAGAACAATGCAGATCTTTCCCTTCAGGAAACTCACTGGGAATTTTAATTTTTTGCCTTCACATTTCACTTTCCTTGAAAATAGTTTCCATTAGGTAGTATTCTTATTATATGCCTACATTTTTCCCAGTGCTAGATTATTCTAAGAGCACCACGGAGCACAGAAGTGAGCATTTTTAGCAGCATGGCTTGCAGTAACCAAGATTAGATATTTTTTTCCCCCCTGGTTAAGGAAATACAGATCATAGTAACAAGGATAGAAAGAGTACGCCAAAATGTTGAGCACAGAAATAGAAGAAGCTAGTATTTCAAACCAACATGAGAGTATTAAAAATAACAATGAAAAAAAGAAATGAGAAGAAATTGTCTTTTCTGACCACATCATTTCAAATGGCCACTTCATTGATACAGCCTGTAGGAGAGATAACAGGCTTTAAAGAAGGTCTTGCAGTATGAATCCTTGCACTACATTGCCACGTGAATATTTCTCTTTCTCAGAATTTTTCAAAATCTATGTAATAAAGAAGGCTTTAATGGAAAATTACACTGAAAATCACCTGACTATTCCTATAGAGGCTGTGTGGGTTATGTTCTCATGCATTTTTCATAACTGCAGAACAGCTTGTGAATGTCACACTTAACTGTCACATTCTCAAGTCTAAGTTTTAAATAGATCCTTTTTTTTAACTGAAGGATATTAAACTTCAATATAAAACTACCATTAAGAGAAAAATATTATTTTTACAGTACCTCTGTAAATTAAAGAAAATCAGAAGTGAATATCTGCTTTCTTATACACCTCAAAAGAAATAAGCTGATTACTAGAAAAATCTGAAAGTAAAACATAGGCCAAGAAGCTCAACTGAGATTAAATCAAAAGAATGAAAGACAATAATTATATTTTAACCATTTTGTCTTCTTTGTCACAAGAGTAAACCTTCTTTCACAAAACCATATGCAGTTTTCACACTAATTGCAGGTTGTATCCAACCTATAATAATAGGCCCATTTGACCATATCTTGAAAGTTTGACTGTTTTCTAGGGCAAAGTTCAAGGGATACAAAGATGTTCAGCAAAAGTATTATTTTAGTGTATAAAATGTGTACTCTGAGCACACCAAATATAACTTGCACTGGAGAGTTTGATCATGTGTCTAAAGAGCAAGGATCTCAAATAAAAATTTCAGATAATTTAGCGTCAAACCATCTTTTTAAACCAGCTGTTTGGGGAAGAGTGGTACGTGTTTGCTTTTCAGTTGTGATTTTTTTATTTTGTCTAGTTTATTATGTAGCATTACCTTTTTTTTAGTTTAAGGAGAAAAGAAAAGCATTTTCATGCCTTGGTAGACAAAGGACTCAACATGAGTTTTTTAGAAAGATATAGACAGAGAGAGAGAGAGATAGATAAGTATGCACAACTATAGCTGTACATATATTATATATATACACACACATATATATTGTGTTGGGATGGACCAGAGAAAAGGTTTATAAAGCCAAATTCCCTTCTAAATTCCCTTTTAAGAGTGGCCGACAGGCAATACACAGGTAGGCAAATGCCTGCTTCACTACCTCCAGGTTATCCACTACTCTGATGTGATAAAGGAATAATTCTATTTTGCTGGAAAATTCATCCCATAATAGCATACAATTTCAATCAGCATAAGCAGTTTGGAAACCACTCTCATAGAAGTTTTCTTATGTTCAAAGCAAGCAGAGAAGGTGGAAAGTTTCTAAGTGTAGAAATTAAGCTTGTTGTACAAGAATAAACAAACAAAAAGTGCTAAATCCTGTCTGTACACTACTGCACCAATTAACTACACAGGAATTCTACCAGGTTGCAACGAGGTGTGACATTAACTGCAGAAAAATACTTCATGCTCAAAAGCAAGAGATTTATTTTCCAAGTGACAATCTGTGGGAGGATCATGGAGCTGCAGCTTCCCCAAACCTCTGTATGTGTTTCATCTTTCTCACCACAAAGTGCAGTGCATTTCAAAGGTACAGACAGCACAAAATGGGCAACATACCACCTGCAGAGTATTTGTAATCTTTACCAAACATTGAAACTGATACCTGTCAGAGAGGTGATAAAGCTGCTGAAATTAATCAAAGCAGAAACTAACACCCCAGGGCATTATAAACAAGGTCTTTCAGGTCACATCTTGAAAAATGTTATTTTTCTGAGACAAATAAAGGACTTTTGCCTGAGCAGAAGCAGTGAGTGATATGGACACTGCAAGCCTCGGCCATGTACCTTCTGTAAGACATCACTTCCACACCTGATGGCTACAGAGGACTTCAAATGACGAGAGAAAAAGACTAAATGGAAGCCTATCTCTAATTCAGTTCCTCTGCTAAGCAAGCATAGAAAGTGCAAATTGAAGGTAGCATGTCTCTATCAGAATATCTTAAAATAAAGCTTACAGAAAGCAGAGTCAAAACTGAAAAATAACTCCACAACTGTAGCCCATATGACCCAGAGGGCATAGCATGTTCAAGAATATTTACAGAAACTGAAATGCTTGTTCAGACTGGTATAACCTATGCAAGAGGAGAATTTCCAGAGAACCAAGTATGAACTCAGTAAGGGAGAATATGCAGCTGACTTGGAAGAAAAAGATGCAATGATCAGAAGAGCAAGTAGCAGTGACATCTGCTAGACAACATCAGGGCTAGGAAAAAAGATGAAACCTTAAACCCTTTGTTAATTCAAGTATAATTCCAAACCACAGAACGATACATTTCTGCAACTAACCACACGGGTATCACTCAATAAAATGTGCATCAGGGCATCTACTGCCTGAAGCCATGCATTCAGGCTCTGGGAACGGGAATAAAGCATCTTGATCTTGTCTCTGCCTTGGATGGCTGAACTCAGGTCTGACAGGCAGGACCAAGTGTGACCAGATCAGCAGAGGGCTAACACCACTTTTTGCTGTGAACTGCTCTTTCCTCCTCGTTGGCATGAGCACTTTTATTATTCCACATGCTCTTCCTTGTGAAGAACAGTCAAAAATTACTAACAATGCCTCCAAGCAAAAGGAAGAACTGAATTCACCAAACAGAGCTATAAAAATCAGAAAGAATTACAGGAAGTTGAGAAATAAGAATTGTATTTCAAGAAATTCCTTTGCTCCTCCTGTATCCACTGAGTCACCGTGGACAAAGATTACCAAAAGCATATGTTTAGCTAGGGCTCTAACCAGCAGCATACTAGTAGAGGAAGCATTAATGTCATTTACATAAGAAAATACTGGGATCATAGGATCATTGTATGGATGCAGTAGAGTGCCAGCCCTCTGGAAATGAACAAGATGCCAAAAACACAGTTTCAAAAACATCTGCTTCAAAATTCTGGAAACAAAGCAATTGAAACCCTTCAGCGTTAACAGAAGAATGTCAAAAACATTAACAGAAATTACTAATAGCTTCTAAGAGGAGCAGCAGAGATGAGGAGTTAATTAATACCACAAAATACTTAATATTTTCAAAAAAAGTCATTTAAATTAATAGTTGTGGTGCCAAAAAATAATCAGGCATCACAGACAAGTAAACACAGTGCAAATAGATTCATCCATTCTTAATGACTGTAAAAGTTTTATGGTAAGAATCCCTTGTCATGGGCTCAGATGGAAGACACTAGAGACATCTTTGGCAGCAGCTATATAATGCCAAGTGATGATGAAAAAGCAAATTTGTTTTTGCTACAGATGGTTACATTTTAAAATGTAACCTTTTCTAAAAAGGACAGTCCCCTGGAGGCGTGACATCTTACCCGCTAAATTCACATGGGTTAAACACAGCTCATCTACAGAAAATTAATCTCCTGCCATTTCTCGTCAAAAGTCTGACAGGCTTCAGTCAAACTTCTGTAGGGAGGACAGAAGATGTCCAGAAGATAGAGCAAAACAAAGAAAAGAAAGAAAAGAAAAAAGAAGAGGCAGTCAACCTTTTAAATTTTTTTGCACCAAATAAGAAGATTTGAAGTGTTACATCCATTCTACTTAGATCTGTAGTTTTCAACTCAAAGGTCACATTATTATGGATTTTTCTTCCCAAAGCATAACAGAAATAGTTTTTCAATAATTTTGAAGGTCTTTTGGGGGAAATTTGTTCTAGGCATTATTCATCAAAGACATGACATTTTATTTATCTAGTTTCTTTCAAAATACTTGAGAATAAAACTATTATGATGTGTTGCCAAACCCTTCTCTGTTATTGTTCTCTCTTCCCTCTCTCTTGCAGAGTTTCTGACAGGGAAATTAATGTTATTTTTACTACTTGATTTTAAAAAGAGAATTATAAAATGTAAACAAAATCTGTCAAATCTGATCTGTTTCTCTAAAACTGAAATCTAAAAATCAAAAGGCAATTCATGTGGTTTCTTAAACTTCATGGGAAAGAATTCCTCTTCACAAATAAGCAATCCTCTGCCAAATTTGCTGCATAAAAATTATAGCAGCTGTAATGACATACCAGGATAAGGGGAGGAAAATGCTTAGAAATCCTCTAAGACACCCTAACATCTGAAAGGAATTTCATAAATCATATTCTTTTCCAACTTCTATTTTCTGATCCTATTTTATTAATAACACTACAAATATATATGGAAAACACATTCAATAGCAGCTACGACCTTTTTCTTTGTTGTTTCCAAGTAAACAATCCCTTCTTAAGCAAGAAAACATTTATTTGGTGCCTCTAATTCCACCATTTGGCACATGCAGAGGTATGAGGACTGTGCACTTACAGAGCTGGGGCTGGAGTGCCGCCTGACTTTAGGTGATTCCTTCCCTGCAGATGAAGTTTTGAAGTTAATGCAAGCGTTGTTCTCTGAATGAACCCTCTTCACTTGATTAGTTGGCTTCTCAAATGGATCGAAACTACTCTGTGTCCTCTGAACCCGAACTTTTTTATCCTCAGGAATTGTATCCAGAGGTTTGATCACTGAATCCATTCCCTGGCAGTTCCGTGTAGACATCTTTGTGACACATATCTGAAAAGAAAAAACATCATTTGTTGACTCTAACAGGCTTAAAGTCGATATCATTCCATGCACCAGCCAGCATCAAAAAAGGCACTGAACTCCATAAGCACTCACTTTCTATTTCTATGATAAAATTGAAAACAACACATACATTTTACATAGGGGACACCCACATCACAATAGTAACTATAAAAAGCCTATCTTTGTACAATGTACTGAAAGATCCTGGAAAAGGAAGGCAAAAGAGGGACATACATAAATTCACACATTTGTGTTTTCTTGTACAATGTGTTCTTGGCAACAATGCCACTTCACTTCTCTCTCCAATGTAGCCACAGATATCCACAAGCAGTATTGATTTCCATTTGTTCAAAATTGGATGAGACTAAACTAAAATAAATGATGGTAGTTTGTGTGTGCACTGGCTGGTGCTGGCTTTCCAAAGATTCAATACTGGTATATTATTGTATTTTTAAATAATGCTTATACAGTGTTATTATTATTATCACCATATGTCTCAGAAAATCAAATCAGTAAATCAATTCCCAGGCACTGAAACGTGAGACTGCAGCTTAATGGCACACTAAAGCACAGAAGTTCAATTCTTTGTTACTGTGAAGTACGACTCTGCCAAGCTCTAAAGACTGCCACTTGCTGCTTGAGCTATCAAAATGTGCTATGGTTTAGTTCAAAAGAGCTAAATGAGCAAAACAGCACCTTCAGATCCTCCAGTCATGTACATGTCTGGTTTTAATTTCAATACCCTCCAACACATATGACATTCTTTTAAATTATACTATTGGTGAGGGGTTGTGTTTGAGGCCTGAGCTTCTGTTTTCACTCATAAGAGACTTGACTTTTTACTTGGAAAGAAAATAAATAGTTTCAACTTTCAGGCTGCAGGGAAAAGTTATGCAGTTTGATGCAAGTAGATCCAAGAGCCTCCCTAAATTCTAAGGCACACCAGAGTAATCTACAATGTACTTTTTCCGTTATATTTGCATGTGTTTAAGGATAGACAGTGTTAATTTGCTGACAATTGAACTGTTCATATAAAAACAAGTTAATATTCCACTCAGGCACCTATAACCTACTCTAATTTTTGAAAACTTGTTATCCTAAAACACTAAACATAAAAAAAAAGAAAAAAGAAATTACCATTAAATCAGGAGTCTTTCTTCCCAACCCAGAGTATCTCCAAAAACTTCTCAAATAAATTATTCTTTGCTATTTTCCCAGAGGCACTTTGTGCCTTGAAATCCAGCTTACTTCAATTGTTTATACAAATACTAGGTGACTATACTTTGTGGAGTTCAGTTTTTCTCTTTTTTTTGTGATCCACTGTAACAGTAGATGAAAGATTTCTTTTCTAAATTAAAAATTTAAAGTATGTTTCCTGCACTGTGCCATCTGGCCAAATGATCATATACCAGGTCAACTCTAATGAAGGACATCACTACTGTCACAAACCAGGCGTTACAAGGGTTCGCATTTCTTCTCACTAAAGCAATTTCTCCAAGGCTAGAACTTCACCAAGTTATAACTTCCTTGAGAAAAGAAAAAGTCCCCCTTCATTCCAAATGATAATTCTTTTTCAGGCTTAAATTAAGACAATTATGTAATTTTGGTCTGTTACTTCAGAGAGAAAAAAGATAAAGAGCTGCAGCACGAAGAGTTTTTAATTAGTCTTCTTGTAAAACTAACTGGTTTCTTTTCCCTAAAACAACTTGTATGCACAGACGTGTATCCACATACTTCCCACTGTCATCTTCATGTTCTTGCAATGCTTGCTACCATCTTTAAAACAAAGATGTTTTAAAATCATGTAAATTGAAATTACTAAATTTAATAAATTAATAAAGCAGCACTTCCATGTTGCTTAATCAACATGGATGCAAATATATCAGTAATCAGTATTTCTCAGAATTTGAAACGCTAGAAAACAGGGGCAGGAGATATGGACAAAAAATTCCAAAGCGGTATTTGTCTTCCTTTCAGGTTAACAAGGAGCCTGTAGCAGATTAAAATATTTGGAATACACAGCTATAAACATACTATAGATAATAATGCCATGAATGCTGCTTCTTTTTCCACTGGAAAATCTCCATGTCTAAGTCTAAGGTGGGCCATGTAAGCATGTGTTACTATTGTCTTGCCTGGAAGCAGGAATCGTTTGGAATTAGATTTTGAAAGGAGGCACTTTAGCCTTCAGGACACTTGACTGAATCTGGAGTAGGATAAAAATCCCCACCATCAACTTATAATAGCCAACTTGCAAATGACTGAAACCAAGATGAGCACCAACCAGCTCCCCACTCAGAAGTCAAACACCTTGGTGGATGCACAGGCTGTCACACCACTGTCACCTGTGGAAAAGACTCAGGACTGCAGAGAAGTGCAGAAGTGGAGGCTGCTCACCCTGCCCATCTGCCTGTTCTGCAACTGCAGCACATCTCCTGCCAGAGCTGACAAGGGGTTTAATTCATCACTTCTCTCTCACTGATATCAATATTTCCCTGGCAGAAACAAAGCATTCTCTCCAAATGGCTGCTGAGCAGAGGCACTGTTGAAGCCAGCAAAGCTAAGCTTACACCACTGTTGCAGGGTACACATTTCCAAACTGTCTACCCTGCCTATAAAACACTGAAGAGAAAGAATATTTAAGCATTTGTTTTACGTTCTGCCATTGATAGGCCAAGTCTATTGACAGGCCAACTTCATGCTGAAACTCTGTTCTGTAAAGTCTGAAAGGACCAGGTGTAAAAGGTCAGCACTGAGCACCAGCTGCAACCAACTTAAGGACACAAACTCATTGATGGTTTCAAGTTTCCCTCCATCAGCAAGGTTAAGCTACCACAGTAGAGCAGATTTTGCCCCTGGTCAAGCAGGAGTGCTAACTAACTGCTCCTGTCCTCCAGCTAAGGGTACAACTTATTCTGTAGTGGCTTAGCATGCAAAAAAGCAACAATTTGCTAAGCAAAACTGAAACATAACTTATTTTGGAAATCTTCCTCTGCATAAAAATTATCATAGATTTCACCAGTTTGACCACACCACCTTTAGGAACATTATGGATTTGAATTTTTTTAATTCTAAGTCAGCCTTTAAAATATAATTTTCCTTTGTACAGCATAACTGCTGCTTATAAATCTCAACTTCTCAAAGGTTATGTACAAATACTTAGCATCAGAAGGTGTTAGATTTGCAAACCAGTGTCTACCACCTGGTAGTTCCTTGCTGGTAGTCAGGAGAAGCCTAACACACCTTCCCATTTCCAGATTTCTTTTTGCATACGGGAATTAAGGATAATTGTCCAGTTAAAGCACAGTATTTGTCGTAAAGAACACTGGCTCATCTTCAGAATCTTTTGGATGCTCCTGAATCTGGGATAGTGAGACTTCCCCCCTAAGTACATTCTGCCACCTCTAAGACCAGACTTTTCACCCCATTTCATTTGTTCCATCTGCATAAGTCATAGGTTCTTCAGAGAGGGCACTATTCTTTTACTAACCTTTCTTTCACACACAGAACAACCCTAGTGCAATGGCAATCCAGAAAGTTATTGAAACTATCTTTTTCCTATGCAGCCTCAAAACTGGATGATTTTGTTGAATATCTAATTTAGCTACAGTTATCAGAATAAAAAACAAAGCAAAACACACCATTACATATAGGAAGTCAATATCTAGGATTCATTAGCCCTCCCTATCTATATAATTCCATAGTTAAAACAGTGTAGCCCAGACACTCATTGAGGTGCTGTAAATGCCACCATAGTCAAAAACTGGTGCTACATGAAGATGTGATATTCAATGGCACCTTAACTATTAAAAGTACTGACCTCAAATGTATGTAGAGACAACACAAGTGATACCCTGTTTTGTCCCACACAAGATGACAAATATGGTTTATAAAATGCAATCAAGGAGAAGAAACTTTCAGTATGAATATTCTGTGCATGTAAAGAAACCTCTGTCTAGCCAACTGCATGAGTCATTAAGCTTTAATTGTCATTTCTTTAAAACAAGTAATCATATAAGTAAACATTAAGGTATGCCAACACTTGAAGTGATTCCTTCCCCTTCAGGAGTTGCTGCCATGATTTTGTGCTCCTCCCACCACAAACTACATTCAAAGCAAAATTTTCTGAGGTATAAACTATTTCCAAAACTATTTGGCTTTTAAAAGTAGGGCAATGGAACCACACTTATCTCTTTCAGATGGGGTATTTTTGCCAGCAGATCCCATAATTATGAGGAACAGGGGTATGGGATCTTCATTTATGCTTTAACTCTTCTTTACAGGAAACAGGATTTTAAAATAAGCTAATCAAATTAATACACTTAACAGCTATAAATTACTACAGGTATAACAGGGAATACACAAAAATACCTGCATCATGTATGGATTGTTCCTTAATCAATAAATAAGAAAATATTACTATCTTTCCAAATGTCATATCAGATATAAAAGGCTCAAGGAATTGGGCTATTCACCATTTCCAACTTTGGGCATATTAGGTGGCCCCAGACATGAAAAATAAGAGAGGAAATAGCTGTTTTGTCACTAAGGTTCCCACCTCACAGGAATCTCAGTGCCTCAGAGAACCATGATGAAAAATGGATGTTGGCAAAAATGGCAGGAGAGAGACCAAGACAAGGAGCAGATTATACAAACAAACAAACAAAAATTCTAGATGGGAAAAAAGGTAAGACAAAACAATGGGAATGATATGTATGGTATTCACACCAGAGAACTTCACATATAGAACATTCACCCCTAAAGTCTCTGCTTTGGTTCTAAGATGAAAATCCTGAAAAGGCTACACTAGACTTCAATACAATCTCCCTCTAAGAAGATTTGCTTTTCTACACCTCAAATAGAGTGGTCCTACAGAAAATCACTTTTTGTGTTTGAAGTTGCTCTTTGGAATAACACTTCCAAAGCAGCACTCAGAAATTGCCCAGGCACTTGGTATCTTGTGGGAAAAGATTTAATCCGGAAAACAGCAATGACTATTCCTACTCAGTGAGACATCAATAGCTGAGAGTCCCTGACCCCAGATCTGATTTCCAGATCTTGGGAAAAAGATCCCTGTCAGCCTAGGTGTGCTCCAACACAAGCACCTCTCCATGAGCATCCTGCCCATTACATTTCTCACATATGGATCATTCATGTCAATATACAACTGTACTTCCCCTAGCTGTCCCACATTCTGTTGCCAAGCCATATACATTCTCCATACTCCGATTACTGAAATAAACCCACTTTTAAAATTTGCCCACAATTATTTAGTCAGTCTCAACTGAAAAATGTTAAGACAAAATGAGACATCATGATGAGACATTTGGCTGCTTAAAACCTACAGTGCAAACAACCACTTTGCAGATACCTGAAGAGCTCTTGTCTACTTTTAAAAGAAACCACAAAAGGAAGATTCATCTAGAAAATCAGAATACTCCTGTCAATTTCAGTAACTACGTGAGCTATCACAGATTCTGGCAATGTAAATCAAAATAAAACGCGGCACCACAAAAGTTAGTACAGCTTGATATTAAAAGTTATTTTAGTGTTTCCCTGTGGTTTTTTTATTTAGTTAAGGTAAAAAGAGCCAGAATATTCAAGAAAGAGCTCCTCATGTTATAACCCCCAAAAAAGCACAACATAGTTTATACTTTGCAACTTTCTTAGTTGTAGATCAGAATCTGAAGACAATGTATGACAGACAACAACAGAGCCTGGACAGTATCTTTTCCCCCTGCTCCTCCTGCCCAGTCTCCCAGTCAATTTGAGAAGATCCCAAAGCTCCTCTAGGATAAAGAACCTTAATCATCATTATGTCATTATGGACCGGGGGCTACAGCCTCCACCCTAACATCATGGTACTTTTCGTATCTCAAAATGTAATGTCAGCATTTAGTCAATTTTTTTCCCATAAAAAATACTGCTGAAGTTAAGAGACTGAAATCACAAGAAGAGTAATTTTGCTCCATGTGTAAAGCCCCATAATAAACTCCATTAAATAAATAAAAATCAGTATAATCATTTATGGAACCATTTCTAAATAAAGATGCCTCTTTGAATCACCTTAAATCTCATTTCAAGCAATACTCCTTAATCTGCATTTGGGATTAATGTGAAAATAATAAATGGTGTATCAGATGTAGTTATTGTGATACAGTTTCAATGCAAGATTTTTTTCTCTTCATCACTGTCAGCAAAATTAAGAGGTCCCAAAGACACAGGATTCTTAAAATTAAAGGTTGCTAGACTAATTAATTTACTGTTTAAAGTCATATAGTATTGAAAGAGTGAGGCTGATCAGTTAAACCATTTAAGTAATTTATAGTCTTACAGTTCATGAATTTTAAAGCAGTCATGAATGACCAGGAATTAATCACCTGTTCAGGTACTTAATAAAATATAGACTGTCCCATATCAGTGAAAATTATTCATATGAATAAAGATATCCTCAGTAACAAAGAACAACCAATTCTGGCAGAACAGGTCAGACATCCTACCACACAGAAGAAAAAAGTTTAAAATGCTTGTGAAGTGTAAAGACACCCTACTCTGAAGCTCATCACCTCTTTCAGGAAAGTGCATTATATATGAGTTTTAATTCTTACATTTAGCACTACAAATTCTTACTTTGGTCATCCAGTATGTAAAATATCAAAAAAAGATACAGACATGTTAAATATCAAAAAAGCTGCCAACCATCTACTATTTTCTCTTGGTTATTGCCACGGTGTAAATCTGGGGGGAAAAGTGACTGGTTGGGTAAATACCAGAGAGGACATCCTGCTACTGAAAAATTGGAAAGAAATATCTGAATTCCACCCATTTGCACCATTCCAGGAGATTTAGTATGAAAGGACCCAATACAGGAAAACCCAAAATCTAGCATGCAGCAAGAAAAAAAAAAAATTAAAATTACTGTGTGATTTACAGTAAGGAAATCAACCTCTCCACAATTCCATTTTTCTGTTCACAACAGTGATCCTGCCCCTATCACAAGCAGAAACTGGGAGTGCTAATTAAGTCCAAAAAGCACTTGGGCTTTTTTGAGTGAAAAGTTATGAAGATATAGATTATAATTCGTAGAGCCAAAGCCCACTGGAAGTAGTGCAACAATCTCATTTTTATGGAGAATAAGACTTAGCAGTTGCATTTAACTGAGAGATGTATAAAGAAAAAAAGACTACTGTTTCAACAGCTGAATTGCTTAGAATGTAAGTCTGCCATTAATTTTCATTGGAAAAATCCTGTCTGGATATGAGCTTTTATTACCTTTTATAAGCATGTTATTTTCTATCATGCTTTGGCACCATGGCAATTGAGAACACAAATCATCTGCAGATTCTGGCATCCCTGGAATTTGACATTTGCTACTTATAAAACACAGTTTGGGAATGTTCTGGAGTATTATAAGCAGCTTTGTTCAAAATAAAAATGCAGCTATCTGCAGATTCATTCTCTTTGCAGAACAAAGCAATAGGGAGGCTCTTTCTCATTTTAAACAAAAGTCTTGCCTGCTTCTTCTCGGTCCATCTGGTAGCTCTCTCCATCCTCCCCAAGAGAAGGTCAGCAAATGACTGCTGCAGCCACAAGCAGAAATATGCACAGGTTGAGAAGAGAGCTCAGTTGGTGAGAACTCTTACAATACAGGAAAAGATCCATGAAGAACAAGAGATGAGATAAGGGAGCAGATAAAATTGTGAAAGGGGAAGTAGAGCATGTAATGCTACACGACATCACCAGCCAGCTCATACCAGAGCTACCAGTGCAATCAGGCTCACACTTGAAAGAGGTCCTTGAACACACTCACCCCTCCCTGTAATCACCTAACACCAGCCCTTTGGTTTGGACATTTGATGGGCACAGCTAAAAGAAGCTGAAAGAGAACTTGAGTAATAGAGGGAAAAAATTAGGGAGATGGTGGGAAGGAAGGAAGGAAGATGCAAGGAAAAAATGGTTGTAAAATAAGACACTTCTTTTCCTCTCCTGATGACCTCTCTCTGTATCCCAGAACTGCAATTCATATTCTTGGGTAATATTTATTTAACTTTAATTGGCTACAGAGATTGCCAGCAATCCTAGATATGAGCTAGCAAATGCAACTGAAAACAGAGCTCAGAGACTGGAAATGGTATCTGGGGATATGGTATGATCCTTGCTGTACCTATCACAAACTTACTCATACACCTCCCACAGCCCATCTCAAAGGCACTCACCCAAAATGGCCATTTTATTTCCAAAGTCAAAGCTGATGTTAAACCAACTGTCATTGTCATATGGAAGAAGGTGAATATAAAAAGGTCACTGAAGTGCCAGATGGGAGAATTTTTGAACTAGAAGCTCTGACATTAATTCTCTGTGTTTGTCTGAAACACTGAACTCAATGAGCTGATTAAATCTCTGTGCTGAATTGCCAAGTGAGAAAAAAGTCACGCTCACAGAAAGACCAACTGATCAGAACTGGGTAGGAATCCCAGTTGCATAAAAATCTGGAAACATTTTTACCTGCATCAAGGAAAATAACATTTTATACCAGAAGTTAAAACTGGTTACACAACTCTTTCACCACCAACACACCAAGAGCTGCAATATAGTATCTATTTATTCTGCTAACTTGATACCTAAATATTAGCATAATTTCTGAATCAAGCACAATCCTGAAATCAGGAATTACTAACAAATATTTTGGGTGTCCTCAACATGGTAAGGAGAAGCTGAGCATTTATACATTTTTTTTTCTGTTCATAGCACAGCCTAACTTCAGAAAAGTGAGTTTCCAATCCATTAAAGTTGATGTTCCTCTCCTTACAGAGGAAAAAAGTCCAGTTTTCAAGAGAGTCTGGATTAGACCTAAATAGATTTTAGGTCTGCAAAAACCTACATATGTCCTCAAAGCAAAACTCTGTTCTGTGACAACAGACATCAGGAGGAGTCACCTAAGGACAGGGTCTCAAATAAAGGTCACATCGAAGCCATGACAGCCTCTAACGTTCATGAAAAGAGACAGAAACCCAACGGAGCTGATCTAAAGGGGCATTTTGCTCTATTTCTGTACTGATGCCCCAAAATACAGTAACTCTGTTAGTAATAAAGCCTGGCAAATAAATTCTTCCTTTTACTTGCACAGTGTTCACATTTGTCATAGTGGTATGCAATGCAATATGCCATGCAAGCCTTTCCTGAAATTGCAACCAGGCTGCTGCTTCCATTAACCTGGGTCCAGACTTGCTGCATCCAAAAGTAGGTGGGTTATTCCTCCAAAAAACCAAACAGGAGTTGAAGATCACTAGAGATGTCAGTGTGGGAGAGGCAGCTTCCAGTGCCAGGCACAAGCCAAGGATGCCTTGGTAACCAGAAAGGCAGTGGAGAAAGTATCTGAACATAAACACTCTCCCAAGAAATTGTGACAGGTGGTTTTTATACTCTTTTACTTAGTTACCCACTTGTATCTGTTGTCTATCCTCCTCTGTAACCATATGAACAGGATTTAAAAATAAAGATTAAAAAATATTTTCAATCCATTTTCCATATCAGCCTCCTGCTCCAACAGATGGCTACATGTGCCAGTGCTAGTTTATACAGTTTTCCTTCCATAAGTGCATTATTAGTGGTTTTGTGCTAAGAGTATATTAAGTCTTTCTGAGTTTACAGGTTTATAATTTTATTCTATCCTCCAAAACTCCCTCTGATCATGAAGTTATCAAAGGCCTATCCATAAATGCAGTAAGTCTTCCCACTGCCAAGTTCAAGTGTGAGAAATCTTGAGAGACTTGACAACAAAATGCCTATTCTTGCTAGATTCTGAGGCTGTCAGTAAGGTTTTTAAGAAAATAAATTGTAAACAACTCCATGCCTTGAAAATAGGTTCTACCCAGTTCCTTTAGGATGCTTTGCCTATCCCTAGCAAGCCTCTTGATTCTTTCACAGTTATCATCAAGTACGTCAGACTGAAACTAGAAAAAAAATTGTCCTCTTACAGGCAGGGACTGCAACAAAAACACTGCTGTTGGTGAGATCTGGTCATGCAACTGACAGTATAAGACAAGCTCATATACTCAGACCTTTCCCATACATGCTCTTCACATAAATGCTAAAGAGCACTGTTTTAATTAAAAGAAAAGATGACGGGGATAGGTCATGTAATCATCTTTGTGAAATATACACATTTGCAGGTGGAAAGGTTTTGCAGTTATCTTTTGTCTGGTGTAATGACAACCTTCATTGCAATGAAGCAGCATGCATGTTGCATGGTCATTAACAAATCAGTGCCACTCTCACACTAGCTTCAGCAGATGTTTCAAAAGTGCTTTGCAAGAAATAATTCAAAACTAGAAAGGTAAATTAGTTTGGCTCTTTTAACTTCAGACCATTTCCTTCATTAAAAAAAATCTACTTACTTCTTTCCTTTCCCTGTTTTCTTCATTTTTCTTCCTTTCTTTTCCTTTTTAACTCTTTTTAGCAAAAGCCAGACGATAAACTAGGTAATGAGAGTTGCTTGCTTCATTCTGCTAATGCATTTCAAAGATTCATTTTAGCACCAAGAGAGAAATCTCTCCTGCTGTTACTTGCTTCATCCCTGAGGTCAACAACCCTACAGGTTGAGAAATGCAGCTTCCAAGGCAGATGAATGTCACAAGGAAAGACAAGCTCCCTGAGCATTTCTAGATCCGCTCCTCTACATATTATCTTCCAAACCACTGAATTTGACCAAGTATCCTCTATTAAATCAGCACAGTATAAAGGTAGAGGCAGAAAAAGAGCTTCAACTTTGTCATTATTCTCTTGTGCAAGGAATCTTCCAAGATCTGAATAACCTACATTCCAACTCAGTCTCCCTGAAATCTTAATAACAGCCATCCATGACCTTTCTGCCATTGCTTTCTTTCATGGAAGTTTGAGAGTTCAGACAAGGATGACAAGCCCAGTTTCACAAATAATTAAATAAAAAGTCCTTATCTGTGTTTGGATTTCATATACATCTGACTTCTTTTTTTAAACTTGTTCTTTGTGGTTTTCTCCCCTCAGACAAATGACCTGGTTACAGAATTCTATAAAACTTGAATGAAAAGTCTCAAAGGATCACAAAGCTACCGCAGGTTTGCTAGACTTGCAGCAGCACAATAACTTTCAAAGCAAAAAGGTGTAAGGGAGCACAATGAAACTTGCTTCTCAGTGCATAGTGTGCTACACTGGAAAACATGCTACATCCTACAATTCAGAATTTAGTCAGGAGCTAATTGAAAATTATAGCCTATTAAGTTCCTCAGAATATGAAGAACTCTTCAGTATATCTTTTCTTGCCAAGATAAAACTTAAAATAGGGAGGTTTGCAAGCTTATACTGAGAAGAGCTCATCATAAGAAGGATGGCTGCAATTTTTTAATGAGAATTCTATGAACAGCATAGAGATAATGCTCATTTTTAAAAAAACCAAAACTACGTATTTCAACAGAGAAGTGAAAATCACTGCTGCTTCTTTGATGTGTTCAAGCCAAAACATGTGCTGT
Organism: Leptocoma aspasia; assembly: GCA_013399835.1. Classification (NCBI taxonomy): domain Eukaryota; kingdom Metazoa; phylum Chordata; class Aves; order Passeriformes; family Nectariniidae; genus Leptocoma; species Leptocoma aspasia. Next base: position 116,871 of record VXAX01003726.1, on the reverse strand, counting down.
AGTACACTTGTGACAGTGCTCAAATGAATTTTAAAGAACAAGCTGTAACAGTACAAAGCAGCCAAGCCTTCTGCAGTTGGTGGCAGTTTGCACCTCCAAAGCTGTGAGTTCATCATGAATCGCTTTCAACAAGCAACAAATTTTGATAATCAAATTGGTCAAAAATCACATCTATCATTAGAACATCAGTGTAAGAAGTCCTCCAACCTTATGGTACATTAAGCTTCTCATGACAAAATTGTCACAAAACTGAGAGTGATTGTAGATATTTTGCATAGTTTACCCTGCACAGCTGCCTACCAGCAGTACAATCACATTTCATAATTATATAATTTCGTGTATCTGGACTACTTTGCCAAACACAGAAAATTCCTTGCAAACTTGAAAGTTAGGGGCCTAGTTCCACCACTTTCCTAGGCAGCAGCAAAACCAACAACCTCATCATCAAACTGTAGAACTTTTCAAGACAATTCTTCTGCATCACATTAAAATAAAATTTCTATAGCCAATATTTAATAACAGAACCAATTTATTCACTAAAATCCCCACTATTTACAGGGAAGTCTGGGCAAACCTGTTTTACACATACTCTCTAACAGTTTAAATATATTTTCTGTGTACTTACACAGAGATTTAATAAAATGGAGAAGGACATATTCAAATGCTCTAAGCCTGTAGACTGAAAAGCATCAGAAATGAATTAAGTGAAGCTGAGCTTTCACAATATATAAATAGACATTATGCCTTTTCCTAGTGGTTTTACTTCCCACTGCTCACTTGGCAGCATTTAGTATTTTCCTCTTCAGGTAAGTTGTATACAATTTAATATTAAATTACAAACATCCAACACAGCAAAACTGAAATATAACTGACATAAAGTCTATTCAATTTCCTGGATAGAATGATGCAGATTGGATCAAAAGGCTGCTGATATGATATTTGTTACTAGCTTAGGTTATTTTACATTTATATAACATCTAGCTTAAGTTTATCAAGTTATTTTTCAATCAGAAGCTGCAACAGAACTAGTCAGCAGGATGAGATAGCAGGTTCAGCTCTAGAATTAATATACACAAATTCCAATAATAAATCCTACAAATATTTGCAAATAAAATAAAAATCTCCATTCACACTTTTCACACCACTTCTGACTAGCACACCAAAACAAAGACAACTAACAGATAAAACTGTTTCTGTGTCCTCTGCAGGCCAGTCCAGAACTGACACAGCAACTTCAGAGAAGCCCATCCACCCAGTAATATGACAAACAAAAGAGCAAGATCACCAGCAATAGAGAGAAAGCCCAGAAGTTACTTCTACAAAGGCAAAATCATGTGTTTATGGGGTTGATAATACAAAATCACCCCCCTGAATTCAACATTTAGTACTATTCAGTACTGGTTAAATTACTACTTCACTACCTGCTTTTTGCTAAACTGCTAAATCCAGAAATATGTGTAGGTTTATATCAGGGAGTGGAATGAAATATATCAATGAAAAATATGCTACACATCAAAGAGATGCATATTATCAATGATTCTGACAATACACAATACACTTGTGTCAAAAGGAAAAAGCAGTCACAGAAAGGTATTTACTGAACCATACCAAAACACAGAAGTCACCATGTGGGTGGAAGTAGCACTTCAGCACTGATGGTTGCTATTGGGAGAACTTGTCCTGACATTAGCATTATAATAACAGTATTAAGAAAAATAAAGTCCTTAAGGGTCAGACTCCTAACATGATCAGTACATTCCTTCCTAACCTGGTAGTAGAAAAAAACTTAATCAAAGATTCTGGAAGCCAGTATGGACCTATCTAAGGGAACTCAAGTTCAAAAAATAAGTAATTAATCTCTTCTTCCCAAACTAAGAACACTACCTAATCTTTCCTTTAGTTCAGAAACAGACTTTGGAGAACTGATATTGCACAGGTTCTCTGTTGCTTCAGGTAATATTTGCTGGGATGTTCCTATTCATTTCAACAAGGATTGTAAATTGTAATTATCAGTGTAGCAATACCTGAAACACTTAGGAACATTTTAACGCTAGTATTATCAAACCAAATTTACAAACCTTGTGCAGCAGTCCCCGACAGCTGAGTATTTTTGCCTTTCTGGGGCTTCAAAGGGAAATAACCCCAACAGAGCTGTCTGGATCTGCTCAGCAGTTCCTGTGACCTTTAAGGGGCACATCTGCACTCACATCTATTCCAAAGTTGCTGAACATGACAGCCCAAATTCTCACCTGCCCCTGCCTGAGTACTCACACACACTCTCACCCCAGCAAACTCCTGCTTACCCCAAAGACCAACCCAGGGCAGCTACTGAAATCTGCAGGGGCAAACACCCTGTGGAAGCTGGCACCATTCAAAGATTTCCCTTAAAAAACAAAATAATCCCTCACCCCTTCCCTCCACAGTTGGAGCCCAGCAGAGCTGCCCACGCCAGCTGCCCTGTGGGACCAGCCAGGCACCCTTGCTCTTCAGCCTAATCACAGCCCTTTTATGCCTCTATCCCTGTTCTTGTCTGTGGGGCTCTGGGAGAAACAAGAACTGCCTGTCTGAGACAGACAGAGCACCTGCTCAGATATCAGCCCTCCAAACAGCCCACCAATGCTAGCAGCATCAGGGGAAAATGTCAAAATCTGTTGGAGCAGATTTGGTTTTAGAGATTCTAGGTACCGGTTTCGTTTAAGATTTACACAGCAAAATAACAAAAAAAAAAAAAGGGGAAAAAAAGATAGGTGACCATTTTCACTATAGGACATCAATGGCTGACCAACCTTGCACTTAGATGAGATCTTGATGATATTTTGCCTGCTCAGCTACAACTTGAATTTCTTTCTTCCTGGAGCCAGGGTCATGAAGGAGACTATGGCAAACCCTCACTAAGGTAATCCCTTATTTCCTGCTGTGACCAACCCCAGCCTCACTATGAAACTGATTCCCACAAAGATCTTTATATTCACAGAGCACTTGGCAATAACTGCCAATTAAACTATGTATTTCTTCCCTTTCCCATCTGTGTTCTTAAGTTTTGGCCACATTTTGCACATTTTAAGTTAAGTTTTCCAGCTAGTTAATTTGGGATCTGTGTTTAACTAAGTACAACCATAGGGAATATTATTCATCAATAAAATATGTCCAAAACATTATTCTTTTCTTAAGTTCAGAAAACTAAAATGCAAGAACTCTAGAGACAGTAGTAACACAGCAAGCAGAGATGATGACTTTAGACTTGGGGAGAAGAAACACTTGGAGCTAGAAAGATGATGGAAGCAACAAATTTCACATATATAAGTAGACAAAAAGATAACACTAAGAGAAAAACACAATTTAAAATTTGCTTTTAAAAAATCCCCATGCCTGGACTTCCATTCATTGTACAATATGTGGGCAAACATATGCGGTTGGATTACTTCTATTCATTAAAGAATGGTTTGCAATTTATTAATAGGCATGACAATATAAGCAAAGGAAAGCTTCCAAAAATCATAAAAAATAATACAATTGAAATAACTCCTGCAACAGAAATATTATGGGGAATTCTCAACAACAAAAAGGCATCTCTACTTTCTGAGAAAAAACTGTGTATATTAAGGTTGTATATAGTGTGAAACTGACCACCTCACATCACTTAGATCACAGTATATACAGCATTTTTAAAGAAAGAACTCCAGCAAAATAATAATGAAACCTTCAGAAAATAATTTATGTAGGACTGAATCTTTACCCTTTAATCATATTCAGTGACAAAGAAGAAGAACCCTTTAATTGGCAAGTAAGAAAAAGAAAACATGAATCCCTGTCAAACTAGTTATTTGATCCCATACTGATATACAACTGATGTCTTCTTGGAGTATAATTCACATGCTGCATAAAGATAAGCATTCTTCTCTAGAAAAAAGCCCCTTTGCTTTTGTCCTTAACTAGTAATAGCAAAAATCATCTCTCATCACACTACCATTACTACCACAGTTCATTTCCTTTAAATAGTAGAACATGTGGTGAAATACTATTTTTTTGTTCAGCTCCAATGGATTTCTGTTAAGAGTTAGTTTTCTATGGCTTGATCTACAGCTGAAACACACTAGCTGTCAGTTAAGTCATCAGAAATAATTCAAATCATTCTATACTATGGCCACGTTTTAATCTTTCTGTCTTGTACTAATGGTAACTGCTGCTCTTTTCTTCCTCTCCCTGAACATGCTGCTGCTCTAAGCTTTCATATGGTGAAATATTCCACTAAGATCCAAACCGCTGTCAACACACTCCTACATAAGCATTCAAGAATGACTACCTAAAAAGACTACCTCACTTTTTGTTATATTAAATAAAGACAGCGTGCAAGTGAAATAAAATCATGACAGAGGTTAACAAGGCAAAAAAATATTCTGACATCCATGAAATAGTATGTATCTATAAAGGATCATTTTAATTTTATCTTCTACCACCCAGCAAATCTGTAACGGTTATAGACATTTATTCAGATATAGCAAGATGCACAGACTTGTTAGCAGAGATGAAAAAGTGGCTGATCACGTCCTTCACTCACTCATCCCAGAGGGCGTTCAGCCAAGCATGTATCGGAAAAAATTGCCCATACTATCCTCTTAATACAATTATAAATAAGGCTGCCAGAGAGAGAGATACAAAGCTGTACCGAGAAAAGCATCGCTTTTAAGCCTTCCCCTACCTTTTCCCTGGTATTTACAAACCGCAGGCAGTACTGCTGGGGAATCTCACCAGGGTGGCTGCTGAGAGGTCTCATGTGGCGCTCCCAGCTTCCCACCGCCTCCCTCTGCCTGGATGTTAAGCATTCCCGAGAAAACCCACCCTGACATGCACAGAATGAATCCTGCTCAAGTTGGAAGCATGTGATAACTAGGCTTCAGGTTGAAACAGGAAACCCCAGCACCCAATTAATCCCAGAGATTTAAACAAGCCCCATCTTACCGTTTTGCTGTTGCCCAGATCAGGTCAGATTCACCTGCAACTCTTTGGCATCTCTCTAGCAATGTTAGTGTTTGCAGTCAGGCCGGGCTCATTCAGCAACTGAATTCACAACATCTTTCTGCACTAGCAAGCTGAAATGGTACGGCTGTACTACAGCTAAGAAAGGGGGAAATCTAAAGCAGCAAACAAAGAAATCCCTCAAGACAGGGTAATCCCAGTGGAGTGGAATATAAAAGGTACAGATGAGCACCGAGGGTACAATATTTCTCTGTCTAAATTTCATCAGCAATACTATGCTCTTTCTAAAAAGATTTTTTTTTAATATATGATGGACTTGCCTGTGGAGTTCCCAGAAAGGCAGAGTATCCAGGCTCTGCAGCAGCATTGCAGCCAAAGTAACCATGCATATGCTATCCAGGCAATTTACAGCAGTCTTTTTGAAAAGATATTGATTTACAGTGTAGCACTGCCTCAACCCAACACAGAACTGCAGCCAAAATAGCTAATGGTGATTTCACAGGAATTAAGGGGAAAAACTCAACATTCAATAAAAGGATGAAACTAATCATTCCCAATTCAATTCCATCCCGGCCCTGAAAGATATCAGCAAGTTCTAGAGTGACAAAATGACATTATAGAAATAATCTATGGGCCCCTGGAAACAAGCACTATGAATACCACTATCCATTTTTATATAAACAATAAATATTAAAAAGCATTTTAAATTTATTGAGTCAAAATATGAACTCTCAAGTTAGTTTCAGCATTTTAAGGATGAAATTTACTATATAATTTATGAATGTACAAAATAAACAAAGGTGTGAGTAAGCAATAGACACCTACTCTGTGCTGGGAATCCACTACTCAGCCCAAGCAAGCTTGAGTGTAGTAGGAGGGAGAAGAGGGCAGCAGGAGCAAACCCTGGCAAAGCCTCAGAGAGGGCTTCTCCTAAAAGGAGGCAGTGCATCTTCTCCATCTCCTACTCCTACAGCAACCCCTGCTGGCCTGTGCTTCAGATGGCTCCTGGCTCCCCAGAAACCTCCTGGGGTTGGGGGAGCACTGGGCAGACAATACTAGGACAGGGAATAGCAACGTGTACATCAGTGAAACCTTCAAGAGAAGCATGCAGCTCAGCTGAGATGACATCTTCAACATCCTGAAATATTTTTCAATTTTATGTAATGATGAGGTACAGTGAACTAGCAGGCAAAACACAGCCCTGGCTCACACCCTGGACAGCTCCAGTGACCCTCATCACAGAACCACTGGAAATGGGCTCCCCTGTAGAGTTCCACTTTGAAGAAAGCAGAGTGTGCTCAAACTCAACTCATTTGCTCGGGTCCTGCCATAGTCACCAAGACTTACACATGTTGACATACCTGCTGATACCTGAACCTAACATCAGTGGCTCCAGTGGCATATAAAACTTGAATGGCATAAGCAAATTCTATAAGACAATTCCAAAATTATGTAGTAGTTGTTATCTTTTCCCCTCATCTATTTCCCAACCTTAGTCACAGGAGCATCTCCAGAATTCTCAGTTTGTTAACTTGGTTTCTAACCAGATAGGCAGCTTCAGATCTCCTGAAAAAACATTACTTCCAGTCTCTTGAACAAAATCTTCTTCTCCTCTCTCTCAAATGTGAGGCCCAGAAGAAAACATAAATAAGAGCTTCCAGTTGAAATGATGAGAATATACGTTCACAATGTTTACAATTCTTGGCCTTATTCTATCAACAATAAATTTGTCTGGGGTTGAGGAAGAACGGGACAGAAGAATGCTCACGAAAAATAAAAAAAAGATAGTGAATAAGCACCTGCAGAGACCAATATGTGCCAAAAGACAAGCACATGTTAAGGGAAAAGTGGTCGACATCCATGGAAAGAGGAAACACAGAAGGCAAAAAAGGCAAACTAGAAAAATAGGGAATTGCATTCCAGAAGCAAACAAGGTGTTGGGCCAAGGCACAGAGACTGAAAGCAAGTCAAACATCCTACAAAGTCATAGAACCACAAAATATGCTGAGTTGGAAAGGACCCAGCAAGATCATTGAAGTCCAACTCCTAACCCTGCACAGGACCATCCCCAAGAATGACACCATGTGTCTGAGAGTGTTGTCCAAATACTTGTTGAACCCTGTCAGGCTGGTGCTGTGGCCACTTCCCTGGGGAGCTGTTCCAATGCCCAACCACCCTCTGAGTGAAGAACCTTTTACTAATATCCAACCAAAATCCTTCCAACACAGCTTACTGCCCTTCTTTTGGGTCCTGTCACTAGTCACCACAGAGAAAAGATCAGAACCTGCCCCTCTGCTTCCTCTTTTGAGGAAGTTGTAACTGCAGTGAGGTCTCCCCTCAGTCTCTTCTCCAGGCTCAACGAGTGACCTCAGCCGCTCCTCATACGCCTTCCCCCAGGTGGCCATTCACCATCTCTGTAGTCCTCTTTTAGACATTCTCTAATACCTTTATATCCTTTTTACACTGTGACACCCAAAACTGCTCCCAGCACTCAAGGTGAGTGCAGAGCACCCAGTGCAGGGCAGAGTGAGACAATCCCCTCTTTTGCCTGGCTGGCCATGCTGTGCCCGATGCCCCCCAGGATAGGGTTGGCCCTCCTGCCTGCCATGGCACGGCCGACTCATATTCAACTCACCACTGACCAGGACCCCTGTGTCCCTTCCTGCAGGGCTGCTTTCCAGTCATTCTCCAGTCTGTCCATACCTGATCGACCCACTCCAGGTGCAAAAAGCTGACACCTACCCTTGTTAAACTTCATAAGGTTGGTTATTGCCAAGGGGTCTTAATTTGTCTAAATCTCTCTCTGTAGGGCCTTTCTGTAGTGAGATACAACTCACACAGACCTCCCATATTTAAAAGTTAATTATTTTTACTGTATTGAAAAAAATGGAAAAAAAAATTCATTTATTACATTAAAGCCCTTCTTCTTGCCTTTGTCTTTGACCTTCCTCAAAAGATCTAGTTCCAGGTGGGCTTTGGATTTTTTAAGTGCATGCTTGGAAGACGTATCTGTATTCCTTCCCCATGACTTGTTCTCAATTCCACCTTCTATATAATTCCTTTTTACATTTGAATCTTGTTAGGAAGCCTTTGTTCATCTATGCAGGCTTCCCAGCATTTTAGCTTGACTCCCTACTATTCTTATCCCCCTCTGTCTCCTCTGCTAGCCCCACCCCTTGCCCTACTCTGAACCCCATTTGCAGACTATGGTTGAACATAACTTGGCTAGAGCACAAATGTGTGCTCTGCTGCTGCCCATGGTACCACAGAGAGGGTTGAGGGAACCTGGATGGAAAGCAAAGGCTATCTAGAATTAAGAATGGAATTGATGGAACACACAAAGACCCCTGCAGCATGGGACTGGGCTTCTTCCAAGGGGGTGGGAGAATAACTAACCAAAAAAAGTTTCAATACAATAACAAAAAAAGAAGTCAAATAACTATGTATAGTTCAGGTTAGATTTTACAACTCTTCATGGAAGCCAGCTGCAAGTACAAGTTTCACATTATCTTTAAGTACTTTAAGTCTTGCCAACACTTTCATCCCAAGGCAGACTGCAAAATGCTATGTAGCACTTGGGAGCAGTTCTTCACCTGTAAGGAGGTATCTTTGGAGTTTTTCAAGATAATAGCAAATTGCTACACTTAAAACAGAGAAATTACACATTGTCACAGCCCTGATGGTCAATTCACTAAAAAGGCAAACCATCATTTAGTAATATGGCATAGTAAAAAAATGCCAGTAGTTACTTCTGTTCTGTGTGGTCATACTACACTCTAATAAAATTAACTTGAAAGTAATGTCCCATTTCCATTAGTCTACACTGAGTAATCTGAGAGGAGGGGAGACAGGGAGCAAGGGAGAAAGGCAGCTAACACTTCCCTCCTCTCCAAGAAGTAATAACCGAATGCAGTAATTAGTAAAAGTTTCATACATCCATATGAGCCCATTTTCTCCTCTTAGAAAAAAAATGCACGGCTAAGGAGAGCCACTGCTTCTCAACACAAACCTTCCCATTTTGACAACTGCTGACACAATATACAAGGAAAAAATGAAGACTTTTGAAAATTTACTCACTTGCAAAAGTCATTTAGACATCTAGCCAGCCACTTCACAAGCCACTGATAATATTTCATGAAGAAATTATTTAACAAGATGCTTATGAAGTTGTGTCCAGAAACTGAGTGATGGATGACCTATCCAACCCCAGTTCATATCCTTGCTATCACAGGTGACCATAAAATATGACTTCCTTCCTTAAATTGAGAAGTTTGAGTTTAGTTTGTTAGAATACATAGAGTACAAGAAGACATGACCTTAATAAAACAATCCAGCAGTGATACAAATGTATTGAATGCAAAGAAAATAATTCTTATCTTAAGTTGGCAAGTGAAGCAGTGGTAATATTGCACAATTGAATGCATGACAAGTTATTCCAAGTACAACATGCTGTTAAAATTGCTTTGCAATACCAACAGTTGCACTATAACAGATGCATTATCTGGTATGGTGGGACTTCACTTAAAAAGTCACTGTCTGAAACAAAATACAATGCAACATAATGTCAATCAGTTTTGCAACTTCTAAGACAAAAAAGAGATTTTGTGGGTTTAGGGATTGATTCCATATACAGTTTGCATTACAAAGCCTCCCATGCTTTCTCTACCAGCTCTTTTTGTTCCTCAATTTGTCCTTTCATAATCCACTGTTTGGGGAAGTCCTCATAGTACTTCAAGGCTTCCTCACAGAGCTCCTGGGATACAGCAATGTTCCCAAGCACCCATTCCAATTTCACAGATTTAATGGAGACCCTTGCTGTGGGGGCACTATGTGAGCCTTTGCCTCCTTGCTCTTTCATATTCATTGTTCTCTGACTCAAGCTTCATGGCAGCCAGCCAGATGTCCTCACTCTTGGGGCTGCCCAGGGCGAAGATGCTTCTGGCTGCTGGCACATCTCCTGCTGGCCACTTGGATTTAGCTCCCGTGAGCCACAGCACTTCTGCTTTGGGACAGTGAGCGACAGCTCCCTGCAAAAGAGCCTCCAAGGATTCTCTGGTTCCATGGTTCTTTTCAAAGTAGGCTGCTCGAAGCCACACATTCTTCTTGCTTGGGAAAACTTGCAAGGCATAGGCATAAATGGCTCAGGCACGCTCCAGAGCATTATGAGCAACACAACTGTCTGCATCTTCCATCCAGGTGTGTGTTTCCAATCTTCTTCCTCGATCCCAATCCCAATCACAGCTCTCATGGTTGCTGGCATATGGACACACTTCCAGCTTTGTCACATTGCTCAACATCCTGTATCTGGTGTTCCTTGTTGAGTTCCACACTGTTAGACCTGAGATGTGATGGCTCTGTCAGTGATTTTCTTCACCCTCTGGATGTTTCCATTGGCTTCCTCCAGTTTGGCAGCAGTAATCCGGAAGTGACAATCCATCAGGATATTCTCCCGGGCTTTGTTAAGGACTTTATGAGCATTCTTGTGTGTCTCCGGTCTTGCCAGCACCAGCCACAGCTCAGCACTGGTTGGACAGGACTCCACAGCCCAGCTCAGCATGACCCTGGCATGCTCAGGTTGCTCCAGCTCCATGGCTGTTCTCCACAAATGCACCGAGTTTGGAACACGCTCAAGGGCTTTCCAAAGGACATGTTTCTTGGCACAGATATCCATCTGCAGCTCTGCTGCTCTGATATAAATCCAGAAAGACTGTGGAAGGTGCTGGACCACAGCAGCCTTGGCTGTATCTCCAGGCTGAAGCCCAGCAGCTTCCAACCAAATATCTTTGGTCTTAGGGTACATCTCTGTTCCTTTCAAGATGTGGTTTCAAGCCACCTGGAGTTTGCCAGGGAGCTCCTCCAGTTGTGCTGATGCTATCCAGGCTGGTGGATGATAAGGACTGGTCTCTTGGACAGATTTCAGGAATAAACAGGCTTTTTTCTTATCATCAATATCTCCTCCATGTGTGGGAATAATGGAATTCAAGTCTGTCAAATATCCTTTCAGGGCCACTACAGTCTGGCCACTCACAGAGTCTGACACCTGGCTTAGCCTGGTATTCATTAAGGCACTCCTGGCTTAGCCAATCTTCTTCACCTCCAATTCACCTGTCCCAAGTGTCATCAAGCCTGGTGTCATTCCTCCTGGGTATGGCATATTCATTCCCCCTAGATATGGAGTATTCAATCCACCAAATTGTGTCTGGTGTGGATCCATGGAAGTATGATTCTCTCCTGACTGTAAATGCATTGCAGAGAAGCTGTCAGGGACAGAAGTCAGCTTCTCATACTGAGGATTCCCCTGATGCTTGTTCCTGGCATCATCAACCTCTGGAATACTCAGCCACCCCTCCTCAGTAACCTCTGCTAACTTCCATTTCAAATCTGAGAGCTGCTGCTGAATTTTAGGTTGTTCCATATGGTATTTTCCTATTTCCTCTTTTTCTTGTTGTTCCCTTCCCTCTTTCCTGCCTTCATCCATCATCTTATCCAAAGCCGCATAAATAGCATCTGTTTCCTCATCACCTTTTTCATAGGAGCCACTTGAGAACAGGCTCCCAGCGTAGCCATTGAAATCATCATGATTGGTGTCATTCAAGTTCTCATCTTCATCATCTGCTGTCTGGTTCTGCTTCATCTGGTCCCCCACACTTCCCTTCCCCAGTGGGGAATGATGGTCATCCACGGGGTCACCGGCACTACAAGCAGGGCTGATGTCAGAGTGGGTGGTGATACCTGGGGCTCTGCAGCCCAGCCCCAGCACATAGCCCATGGGTGTGGGCATGCCCAGGATTAGCTTCCTCAGTGCCATCACAAGTCCCTAAAGCACCCAGTTTGTATAAGGTCTGATTCAGGCAGGAATGCCCAGCACCTCCCCAAAGTGGGGAATTTCACAATCGAATTATGTAATCCTATGAATCATAGGATATTTTGGGGAGTCCTTGATGGCCTTTACAGCTGCCCAGTGGGGCTGTTGAGCCATTATGGCCCCTTGGCAGAGAGGCCCCCTTAGGCTGGGTATGGTTATCACAGCTGAGGCCATTTGTGAGACAAAGAAACACTACCTTGCTACCAAGGGTTTGCCTCTTTCCCTCATGAAACACGCAGCTTGCAGCCTTAGGGTTGGGTGTGCACTGGGCAGCTGCTGCAGATGACCCACCATTAACAGTTCATCAGGAATAATGCAGATAAGAGTAGAATTCATAGTTTGGTTACACTCCACAGTGTAACCCAGGACACTCAGAGAGCTGACAATACTCATGTTTGCAATCCAAAAAGCAATAAATATATAAATAAAAACACGAGCCAGGAAAGGATAGCAATATTTCTGTGACACAAATTTTAATGATGAATACTAGAGACAGACTTTACAAATATTTTCTTTAGAGACAATTATAAAGAATTAACAATAATAGCTTTTAATATCTACCAGTATAAATCCCAGGGATGAATCCTTGAAAATGTTTCATTTTTGAGTTACATATATAGCTACAGCTGATCTCATAGAGGGACAAGCTCAGTGATATCCTATTTCAAAGTCATCCACAGTATTTTAGCTAGGAGAAAAAAGCTTTCTAGAAATGAATTAAAACTTAACAGAAAATTATGAGTTCACCTTCATCTATTTTCTTAAGTTTAAATATGTCATGCACCAAAATTCTCATCTTCTTTGAAAGCACTGGAGTTTAGCCTCCCTTCATTTTCACTTTGAGATATCACATGAAAGGGTTTGGGTTTGGGACCGTATTGGGACCAGTGTTATTTAATATCTTCACTAATGACAGAGATGAAGGGATCAAGTGTAGCCTCAGCAAATTTGCTGATGACACCAAGCTGAGAGGTGCAGCTGACACACCTGAAGGACAGGATGCCATCCAGAGGGACCTGGACACACTTGAGAAGTGGCCCATGGGAATCTCATGAGGTTCAACAAGATCAAGTACAAAGTGCTGCACCTGGGCTGGGGTAACCCCCAGTATCCATACAGGCTGGGGATGAAGGGATTGAGAGCAGCCCTGCCCAGAAGGACCTGGGGGTGCTGGTGGGTGAGAGGCTGGACATGACCTGGCCATGGGCACTCACAGCCCAGAGAGCCAAACGTGTCCCGGGCTGCACCAAAAGCAGCGTGGCCAGCAGGGCAGGGAGGGGATTCTGCTCCTCTGTTCTGCTCTGGTGAGAGAGACCCCACCTGGAATATTGCATCCAGCTCTGGGGTGCCAGCACAGGAAGGACATGGACTGTGTCATTTCTGTTTTATAAGGCTTAATGTTTATAAAAACTTACTATTATAAAAACAGTATTCCTGCAATAACTTCATGACAGCTATGGTTTTGTTCTCCTTACTTTCCTATTTGCTTCTGAAGGTTTACCTGTTTTTCAGAGTACTGCTTAACACCTAATCACTATCTTCACACTGTCATCCCATGATCCTACAATTCTTATCCAGAATAATGTAATTTGTTTAGACTCACCATTACACATGCATAGCTGCAGTTAATTTCTTCATATGCATTGGTTTATACATATCAGCATGAAATACCATTATCATTTCATCATCCAAATAATCTATATTGCAAATTCCCTGGGCAACTTTTGGCAGCTCAACTAAATAACTTATTTTAATACATCAATTTTTCATCCCTCTGCCATGCCTTTCTCTCCTACCTGGAGAGTTAGTTGCTATTATCCTCTAAGTGTCAAAAATGGATATTTTACTGGTTCTGCATGGCATACACAGCACATGTGACAGATGTACAAGCATCATGCAAATCACAATGACTGGAAATCTGATGATAGCAAAACACTGGGTTAGATGAGGGCATGACATGAGATTAAACAAGTGGTTGACAAACTAAATAGAAACACTCAAGTAACCCCCGATTTAATAATATTTTTGATTCTCATGATAAAATGTGAGGAGCAGATGTGAGAATCATCTCCCCTCCTTCCAGCTATATTTGTCTAGAAGGCTGCACTACCTAATGGACAAGGGTTTCACTGCAGCCACCCATACTTTTGGTCTTTACTATGATGATGATCAGCATGACGATCAGCATCTTTACTATGATGATGATGAGAATGATGATCAGGAAAAAGGCATGTCAAATCTCAAAGTCATGCAATGCTGAGTCAAGTAGCCTCAGGAAACAAGCACCAGAAGTGCAGGTATTGCACTAATATTCATCTGCTCTTTGGTTAAATGCAAAGGGTTGGTTTTGACATATAAAGCCCTTTACTGTCTGGGTCGCTACCCCTTGCAGACTGCTTTTCTTGTCCTCTTTTATCTCAGTAATTCAGACAAGAGGGTTGCATTCACCTGGGCATTCTCACTGAAGGGCACTTCAGTCCAGAAGCTGATAAAGCTTTAATGCATGTTGAGCAGCTTATCTATTTTCCCAGGACTTCTTAGGTGAGAAATAGAAAGTATCTCAGGAGGAGTGAGCTGCTGAAGATAAAAAAACTTCAGAAAGGACAAGAGAAAAAAGCCTGTTCCACATACTATTAAAAATACTTCTACAAAATACAGTTAGTGGTGGCACAGCTGCTGCAGCTTAAATATTCACAGAGCACCCATCCTCACAGAGTATTTCACTTAAGTGGATTTTTCCCTCCCCAGACTGTCTCTTTCCATACCCCTAGAGCTGAACCCCATTACAGTATGTTCTAAAATAGACTCCCTATTGTCCTATGATCTTATTAAGTAGAAGAACATGGATTGTCATGTGATGGAGCACAGTGGCCACAGAGGGCTGCGACGGATTTATACATCAAGAGATTTATTCAAGAGCAAATATGTGGCCTATAAAAAAAATTCAAGACGCCTACAAAGTTTTAATAATTTTAAAAGGAGCAAAATACCAATTTCAGAGGGGGGAAAGAATTTTCCTTACCTTGTTTCAGATTTTTATTAATTTTTTGGAAGAAAATTTTAAAGGAAACATGCTGTTTCAGTCTACCAAATTCAAATTAAAATGAAACTCTTTTTGGCTAAATGACATACAGAAGACATATTGAGTAATTTATCTAGCTTATATCTATCTCTCTTGTATCAAGTTGAGGAATCCTATCACATGAGGAAAGAGAAAAATTAAAGTCTATGACAAACAAGGGGAATGAGTCTATAGAACTGACAGGTTGAAGACTGCGAATGGACATTTTCTTCCACTTAAATCACCACTACAGGACTTACAGCACAATGTTTCAAACCAAAAACTCTACAAAACACTTCATTTAGTTTTGCATGAGAGCTCTCTGCAGTACTGAGGTGTGGGAGGGGTGTGCTTCCAAACAGCAAGAGAAATTTGGATAGAGATGGCCTCCAAATTGAGAGGCTCATCACCTTTCCAGGGTTTGAGGTAAGGCTGACTGGCTGGTATTTCCCTGCATCCTCCTTGCCACCCCTTCCAAGGGAACTGGAAGGTTCTTTGCTTCCTTCCAGTCTCTTGGACTGATCATCATGACCTTTCAAAGATGATCATGAGCAGCCTCCCTATGGTGTCCACCAGCTCTCTCTTTGATTTGTGGATGCACTAAACCCACTTGCAAAATCTTTTGGGGGGGAAAAAACCAAACCTGGTACTATATTTAATTTGTGACTAATTTTGCAGAAGATTACTATGAAAATTATTCTTACTGTACCATAAAAAAAGTCAAATCCCATTAAAGCAAGAATTTTCACAATCTAAGATGTCCCATGACTATTTACACGCAGTTAAAATGACAATAATGTACTCTTATCTTTTTTTTTTCTAGAGAAAAACAATAAATTCTCAAAAAATGAGACAACATGAACCATACGGTTCATGGACTAAACTATGTAGCAGTGAACTTAGTTTCTTAGAAACTTGTAAGAAGCAGAGTCACCAATGTTTGATTATTCTGTTGTTCTTTCAAACAGTAAGATGTCTTCTTAATTGATACTTAAAAGTAAAATTAGCATTGCCCTAGCAGTTTAGTCATTAAAATAGGTCTTCACTCTACTAGACTCTTAATAGACAGAGAAGCAATTTTTTTGTTCACAAAACCCCTTACAGCATCAGGAGGAAAACAAAAGTTTTACCATAAAAACCAACAGTGCATTTAACTATGAATGGAAAGTGGAAAAGGAAGTTTAAAATAGAAGAAGCACAATAACATAAAAATTATGATTCCCCTAGTGTGTTTCAAGGACAAACTGCAACTTAAAGTTTAACTGAGGAAAGGTTTGAAGGCCTCAGAAATGTAAATGCTGCAGAACACCTCTTTTGAGGTATGATTCCCAACAGAAGTGGGAGAGACTTTATGCATAAGGTACTTCAGCATAAAATTATGGCTGCTGACAAAGTTTTTAATAAAAATAACTGAAAAAAATCCTTAAATGCTTTTAGAATTTATAATATTGAGGGCTAATGTCTAATAGAATGTCTGTCTCTTCAGAAAAGGTTGTGGAAATAATTTAAAATATAAAAAGACAGTACTAACAGAAACAATTACTACAGCAATAAAAATTCAGACAAGAAGAATTCAAAGAAAGATTTCACTGGAAGTCACAATGGTATAAAAAATTCAACAAAAGATCGTTTAAAATGTCTTACAGCTGCCTTTGAATTTCATATGCCAAACACATATGCCAAACACTTCCAAAATAAACAGTTTCTATTTGAAATGGTGCAATAAAAATACTCATCTCATACTCTACACTTATACCAGGGGTGTTTATATTCCTGGGGAGTCTCATTAACCTTTGTGCAACCAGTATGTTGAGAGGTAAACATACAAAAGGCTGGTTGTTCTTTAACTACCCATGACAGCACGAACCACCAATTACAATACATGCACAGATGGCTAATTGGTTTTATCAGTTTTCAAAAGTCTGGGAAGGGGGACACCACCTTTCCCAATTTCTCTGAAGGTTAGTACCAGCAGCACAGAACCAATTCATGTCTTGAGGCCCCTCGGGTCTTGTTGCCCTACTTGGTCAAACAGAAAACAAAAACTCGTATAGTAGTTTACATTATATGCTTAACACCCCTGATTAAATGTTATGTAGGTCTTCAGTACACACATTGATTTTATCTCTCAGTTACTAATGAAATGCTAAGAAAATTGTCACATAAATGACAAATTCAAAACATTTCAGAACAAGTACAAAGTTTATAAGACTCACAATGAATTTGTCAGGAATGGCAATACTGAAACCCCATTACAATAAAAGCAAGAAACAGTCTTCAAAGCTAAAGGTAAATTTTAACTGGGCACTGTGGTTCAAATCTATTGTATGTAGCATTATTTCTTCCTCTAAAATACCTGATGATATAGATCTCTCTCAGCTATATTGTTAACTGGAGGATTAGATCACAGGCTTCTGTAATTAAGTTTAAGCAGCAACAGCAATAACAGCTTCCACCCCAAAATCAGCTCTATCTATGTAAGTTCTGCATATCAGTGAGTTTCACACCAATTTGCTGAAACAGAACAGGGAGACTGAGGACTCCACAGAGAGATCTGAAATTCCTAAAGGACCTCCAAATATTAGAAATCATCTTCTCCCACAGTCCTAGACTTTTGCCCATCTCCCTAAAACTTGCTTCTGACACTGCCTTTGCTCCTAGCCCTCCATACCCACTCATGCTTTCACCCTCCATACATACCCATACACACCAATGTGCTTTTCCAGTATCTTCCTGAATCCTCCAAATTCCTTATTAGGCTCCTTTTTCTTGGAGGATATTTCATACTCCATGTTTCATATATTAGAAACACTGAATATATTCAGGGGAAAAACAGTATCCTTGCCCTCACAGTCTCCAGGCACCTCAGGTTATCACCTGAATCTGGAGGGGATACACCCAGGAGCAGCCTGACTCTGTCCCTTTCCACGTGGAAGTTCCTTTTTGTGCTTCAGCACATGCACGGGTAGGTTAGGACAGGTCCATTAAGGAATTGCAGTGGCCTTTTACAATAGGAAATCCTAGAAAATTTCAGTTGTGCTTTAACAAGTCTCCAATATGCATTAATTAAGAGTATTTTCAGCAAGCTAATTTCAGGAAAAGTTGGATAAAATGACAAAAGCAGAAGAAAAATCTTGGGAATAAAATCTAGCCCTTTCCAAACTTTAAGTGTTTGAGAAAATGAGGATGTGTAATTTCTAAAATTACCAATCATTCCTACACCTCCTTAACTTTCCTGAAAATTGGCATCGGCAAAGTGATGCTGCAAACAGTGTGGCTTGCAGATTGCACGTGCTGTCGAGTCAGGAGAATAGTTCTGTCTGCCTCAACATGGACTCTGGAATGCACCTGTACTCCTCCGGGAACATGGAGAGAAAGCAAGCAGAATAATTTGGAATTTTTGTCAGCATAAAGAATAAAGGGTGCCCTCCATCTCATCCACAAAAGTTTATACTCATTTTTAGGCTGGGGTATTTCTGCTTCAAACAAGCACTGAAACTAAAATGCCTCAATTTTTTAATAACCCTTCTTATTGACCATGTATTTTTTAAAAACAGCTGGCAATTAGGGGTCAAGCAATTCAAATCTATCTTGAAAAAGTACAGTTTAATAATATTGACTCACTCAGGACTGCTCATTAATATGATTAACAGCAAACGCTGCCAGTAGTATTTACAGAGGTCTGAAATAAATTCTTGTCCTATACTGGAATAGTTAGACTCTCCTTTTCTTACCCTTGTTCTTCCTTGCTAGTAGCAGATCACTAGTTTTATCACTAAACAAATGAAACAGTCTTTGCAGACACATCATCCCAAGGATCATGCCAGGCCAGAGCACTGCCATTTCCCAAGCCATTTCAATAAGGATGAAGAAGTAAGAAATGCTATTTCACAAGACAGGGGGAGTTTAGTACATGAGAGCATGTACTAGCCTGGGAAATACAAGTTTCCAGGTTGGTGTGTTGTTTTATATGATATCAAATTTCAAGGGGTTTGGACTTGGGATTTGCTTGTGTTAAATTAATACTTTAGCCTCTCTTCTGACTCTGCCAGCTGCACTCCCCTAAAGCTCAACTTTTGAGAGGGCAGGGGGCAAGTTATCATGGAATATTAAACAGCATAATATGGCATAAACAGTAGCAAACAACACCGATCAAGTGCATCCCTGAGGTCACTTTCGAGAAATATTCATTTACATTTTTTAATTGCTGCATTTCATTTCAAACCCAGGTAATATAAACAACATTAAGCCTGACCTTATCAAACAGATGTTCTTGAACCAAAATCTGAAGTTAATGAAAAATAAATACCAATTAAAGGTATGAACCCATTGCTATACAATGCTCTAGGAAGCCTGTATATTAGTACTACAACAAAACACCTAAGAGGAGATTTCTAAAATGCAAGTTAAAACTAGACCATAAAAAAAACCCACTTTATTATATAAAGTTAAAAACCCACAAACACAGGTCTTCCTTTAGCAAAGGCCAACCCATGAAGATACATGAAACAGAACCATTAATACACACATAGTGGAAAAAAAAACCCACCACAAAATAAAGTCAACCCTCAAAAAACAACCAAAAAACCCTCAAAACAAACACATAGGAATTTATATCTAAAGTTACATGCATTCCCTGAATCATACACTACATATAACCGGAGTACTTTAATTCATGTAAATCCTTTCTGAACTAACCCAGATGTTAATGTAAGCTTGGATTAAGCCCAACTAACATATTAATATGATAAAAATTTTTGACTACTCCCCTTGTTCTTAAAGTAAACAATTACAGCTAGGGAAAAGGTAGGGTGGTGCACAGTTACCTGTTAATTTGAAGCGCACTATGTGGTTTTACAATAATAAAGTATCTTTAGAGAGAACCAAGTAGTAGAAAAAGAGCTTTTCCTTAGACTCTCTCATTAAGGTCTTTATACTTAAAACATCAGAAATAAAGTGCTCTTTCACAAGAAGGTGCCAAACTTTAGTCTTGGCAAAGGTTCATTTCATTGTTTTTGACCAAAAGGCTAAAAAAACTACACGAATCCAAAAAACACATTAGAAAGGATAAAACTTCTTTGTGCTATGGGAGCAAAGGAATGCAAGCAATACTGAATACAGCTTTTGTCTGACTTCATCTTTGTATTTTCAAGGCCATCCTCCCTAATACCCTAGCATGTGAATATCTTCAAGATGTGCTAAGAAATCTATCTTCAAAATCCACAGAGAAAAATACTAATTTCCTTCTCTATCGGATGGAAAACTAGGGCTCAGATGTTTAATAACTTTCTAAAAGCATCACAGCACTTTCTCTGCCAGAAGAAACAGTATTTGAACACAGGTTGGTTCTGAGGTTAAAAGTACTGTGAAATCTAATGCATTCATTTATTTCTGTCCCTTTATACAAATTTTATATTGTTGTAAGGTTCTCAAATTCCAATGAGAAGATTTCCTTCAATGTCACATTAATGTCTTCCACTCAATAGAACAACCTTAGGGTTTTAAGGTTTGCTACTAAACTATTACTTTGGCTTAACACCAGCATCAACAATTAGTATTAAAGACATGAAATAAAGTTAGATCTGAGGAATTGTGCACTATACCATAAACATGTCATCTTTAATACCTCCTTTCACATCTTCTGAAAACATTGCTTTCACTCCCTGCAATCTATTAAGATATGCTTCTATCATAACTTTCCCTCTAAAAAAGAAATTATGTTTCTTAGTAAGCACTGAACTGCAACTGACTGCAAAGCAGCCATGACTACAGAACACTAGCAATATTTTAAAAGCCATAGAATTCACTCATGCCACAACTAGAGCAAACACTTCAAACAAAACATGCTGTAATTCACTCAACTTAATGGGGAAAGTAATGCCATTATGGAAATGTGTGGACATTGCACATAGTGCAAGGTCAGTCAGCAGTGCTTCATCTCCATAATGTCTTGGCTCCCTGTAGGCATTTTAAAAATACATTTAATATAGTGGATTTTTTTAAAAATTTGTACCAGGAAAATTTCAAGGTTGTGATATAGAACAAAAATATAGAAAGCAGCTTCTTAAATTTAACTCAGTCTATGAGCTTCCTGGATCCCTACTCAAGTGCATCCCTAACTGGACACACCTACAGACTCAGACACACTGGCATTTGCAGACCACCACACACCAGCCAGCTCAGAGGCTCACACGAGCCTGGTTCCACAGCTACACCTTACACTCCATGTCACCTGTGCTCACTGACCCAACCACTGATTGCTCCAAAAGTGCCTGAGCACATTTTGCATGTGTGATACCAAAATGCTTCTGAAGCACTTTTAGAGGAGGCAGTTCTAAAGTACAGCCTCCTAAGCTTAAGCATTATAAACCTACATCCAAGAGTCAATTAAATTTAAATCATTTCAACCTTAATTCCTCCATCTCATTTCATGTTAAACATGTTATGAAAAAAACCTTTTTCTATCTGGTCTCAGAACTAACACAGCCCTTTCTCCCAAAATTTTCAGCAGAACATGAATATTGCCTGACTTTAAGTCATCAGAAATTTAGCTAAGCCTTCATGAGCAGCAAATGCAGGAAAAAGGCCCCAAAGAAAGGCACTGACAAATCCAGACAGAAGTAATATTTTCATGGTTACTAATGACAGTTAGAAATCAGCAGAAATGCATTTCATTGAGCTCCCAAGAATTAGCATTAGTGGATCAGCATTAATACAGGCAATAAATTTGCAAAGCATAATGAGGTTTCAGAAGACAAATAGGAAAGTCAATGCACATGACTCCAGGCTTTGTTTCACCTCCCTCACAACTGTAAAAGTCATGACTTTACTTATCAGTGTACATTTTATATAACCTGCATGGTAGACTCAGTTCTTAGGGAGGAGAGGGTTGTGTTTTGTTTTTTTTTTTTTAATTGCTTTTATTCATGTAGGGTTTCTTGTTTTTACACAAACAGAAACATAGATCAGACACAGTTACATAAACAAAAAAGGTCATCATGGGAAAACATTTTGTAATAAGTACATGATTTTGTTGAGAAATGGCAGCATTGAATGAATATAATTAAAACTGTTTTCTTTACTTTGTGTTATAAAAAGAAAATTACCTCCAAATGCAAATTTGGTGACCTGTTCTCAGACCCATTAGCTGTTGGCTTCTTTGATGAGCTGTGAGTCCTCAACTAGACCATTATTTACAGAATATTGTTAGATTTAAGATTTAAGACCACAATCTCTATGTAGGATTTTTTACCTTCAAGAATAAAAGCCACTGGCAGATGGACAAGTTTGTCATTCTTATTTCCACAGAAAATTAACTATAATCATCCCTTTTAATCAAGCAGGAAAAGTTGTTTTAGAACTTATAGAAAGTTTGTGCTGAAGGATTGTCCTTAAATGGCTGTATAGTATCAGTTGGTAATAAAAGAGCTGGTTTTGACTAACAGGAAGTTTAGTATTAAGTTTGCAATTTCTTTAAAACAAGAAATACACAAGGATGAGCTTCAACAATTACATATGTATTCACATTTTCAATTTATGTTTTACTATTAAAAACCGAGGAATTGAGGTCTAATAAATAGAAATTATTTCCATATCATCTGTCCTAAGCAGCATATAGAAGGAAACTGGAACTAAAATGGATTGATACCATGATTTAAGATGGTAAATAAATGTGAGTAAATAAGACCATTTTAAATAGTAGACAGGAAAAACCACAAAAACAAATTTCATCTTTTAACAAGTACATTATTGCCTGCAGTTATTAGAAATCAGAAAAACTCCTCATTGTTATTTTTTGGTGATTGAAGAACTGGTACACGTCATCGCTCCAGACTCACACTCGCAGATACACTGAAGATGAGAACAAAGCATCCTGATTTTCAGCTACCAGCTAGCTTCCAGTTTTTGAATGAACTAGTTACAGAATTTAAAAAAAAAAAAAATGTTGAAAATTTTAATTCTGCAGAAATAGCTATTATTGTCAAAAACGGATTCAACATTCAAGAGGTTAGCAGTCTGGCTTGAAACTTCAGCATAAGAGTATTTCTTACCCCACCCAATTAAACTTTCAACATTTTTTTTTTCCAGTCAAAATTATTCTGAATCATAGTGCTTTAAAGGGTATCATAACATCAAAAAAGTGTAAAATTTAGACCCTTTTTTCACTCATTTGTCTTTAAAATGCTTTTCTACCAACCTATTTGTATAAAGCTAAATCAGTTTAGTTGTATAAGAACATAAAATACATAAAATACTTTTCAGTGGCATGTTTTGACGCCACCAAAAATACAGAGAAAATCTTCTACTGCTGCACCACTCCACTGCTCCAATTTCTCTGATATTTCTCTTTGCTCAGTGAAATCACTGCAGTCCCAAATAAGCTACATTCTGCATTTGTCATATCAGAGCTTACCGTTAAAAGGTTAGCTCCATTTTTCATAATCAGTTAATAAGGGAAGTATAGAAACACTTCCTCTAAGCACTGCAGCTAGACAAGTGTTTACACTCCCATCTGACTGTGAAGCCCCTCTGTCCCTGCTCAGTGCTGCCAACTGCTCTCCGGCAGCGCTCCAGCTGCTTCCCTGCCGCACAGCTGGCGCAGTCAAAACCCTCTGCTTGCATTTTACCCACCCAAATGGCTGGCATCCCAGTGGATTAGGCTGATCCCAGTGGAGCAGTGCACCCCTGTGCACAGAGCAGACAGGAATTTTTCAAAGATGCCACTTATCTAGTCTCCTGCTCAAAAGCATGTTTTTGAGACCCCCCATTTGATAGAGCATGCTGTAGGAAAACCATAACAAACTGGGAACACTTGTTTATTTAAATGGACTAACGTGTCAAGAGCAGTCTGTACTCGTCTGTAACACCGGGAAATGGATGGCAGTAAAACTAGCAAAAACAGCAGGACAGATTAAAAAGGGTTGAAGCAATTTTAGCAGATGTTTATTAAAGGAAAGCTCAAGGGACAAAACCAGTGAAGGTAAAAATGCCAAAAATAATTTAAAAAAAATAAATACATTTTAAAAAGGAAGGCAACACTTTTGGCAAGGAAAGGACTGATAGATGGATGCAATCAAGTTCTGTAGACCTCTGAATCTAAGACTTTGAGGCTTAAAGTAGAGCAGGAATAAAAAGGCTTTATCCTAAAACACATCCAATGCCAATTTCCTTGTTTCACTTGAAGAAAGATGCTGCAGTGCTGTATCAGAGAAATCAAAGCTCAGCACCATATGTATGAACCCTCTTTATCTGCAAGACTTCAAAACGGCCTAACTCACATAAAGGTGACATTAGCAGCCATTAGAAAAAAGCCAGCCTGAGTTTAAGGCCAGCAGATTGCTGGAAAAAAACATTAGCTGCCACAGAACCCTATCACATAAGGAAATTTCACCTTTAGATCAGAAAATGTGGACACCTGCTTTTCCATTATTTTTCTGAGTAAGAGAAAGGGAAAAAAATGAACATTAAGCTTCTTTCCTTCATGAATATATTTAAGGTGAATATTTAAGAGTGAATGAACAATTTGGTATACTATACTCTGAAGCTTTAAGAGATTTGTTTTAAGTGGATTCAGCAAGCATAAGGGCCTTGCTGTGGATGCCAAAGAGGTTTTAACCTGCATGAAAACAAGCCAGAAAGTCACTGTGGCCACAAAACACAAGCAGCAAAGAAACTGCTCGTATTAAAGGCTCAGAGGTTTTCCACATTCACACATCAAAATTAACACTTTACACCATTCACTGCTAGTTAAAAGCTGAGTATGACACACTGCAAACACTTCAACAAAAGGCATTCTAAACACTTTAATAGTTTCTATCACATAATAGAGACCTAAAGAAGAAAAATATCCTTTTTACTGACACGTAGCCTTTAAAGAAGTCAGCCATTTGCAAAATAAATTTTGGCAAATAAAATACCTCCCACAAGGCAAGATATTTATCTAAATATATAGCCTAAAAGATTTTTATGCAATAGGAAAAAAAAAAACTTTTCTTCTAAATTTCCCCAATTTGGTCCACAGACCTTTCTCGAAATAGTTTTTGTATGATATATTATTATGAAACAACTTTCATTTTTGCATCAATCACACAGCAGGCAGTATTTTAAGCGCCCAATATAAAGCTTACTTAATCACCTAAGTTCCACTTGCACTCCTATAATATATCATTTATCCCATTGGAGATCAGTATCACTGAATGGTCTACAATAATTTACTTACCCTCTAAGTAAGCACAGGAAAAGAAGTGATGAATATAACATATTATTTGCTTACTATCTGTATATAAGGCCCTCTATGCACATCCCCGTATTGCACATAGAGGGAAGGATGCAGTATGTGTACACACCACGAAACAGGGCTACATAAAGACAACAGACAAAGGCCACATGTTTAACAGCCTGCACTTGCAAGTGTCATTTATGGTTACACATCTGTTTCTCAGAATAGTGATCACACTATTGTTGAAGTCCCACCACACCACTTCACGTGCTAATAAATCTGAAATAGCACAATGCTATTTATAACAAAAAGACATTCTAGGTTTCTTATTTTTATTTTATTCCACATGTGCATAACTATTAGTGCTCCATATCAGAGGCATGAACAGGTTGTTCTGAGCATGAAGCACCCAAGGGTGGGCTGGAGGATCACCATGCATGGAGGGAGGAGCCCACACCTCCTTGAGCAGGATTGCTCTTCTGTCCCACCACCACGAGGCTCACCTGCATCACCAGTGCAGCTGAGTCACAGGCAAATGGTGACAGTGATTCTTCCCAGGCAAAGCAGAGCTGGGAATGGTTTTTCTAATGATAAACCTATGTGGCTTGCACAGACTCAACATAAAATGCCACCCTTTCAGTTTTTGTGCAATTCTCAAAGAGCCTTTTGTGGAATACCTGAAGGCCACTGCTCATATTAGTCAAAACAGAGATTAAGATCTCCAAAAATATTTGCTCAGGCATTCCAGAATCCTGCCCCAGAGTCTACTAAGAGCAACAGGGTCAGTGAAGCAAGTGTTCAGCCAAATGAGTAATGCTTGGAGTCAAGAAAAGAAAACAGCTGGGCAGGCACAGATGTTATCTAGGTTGGTCTTTTAGACAAACAAAACATTAAAGGTTCTGATTCATACTTTGCAATAATCTCTGTCAGAACACCAGCTACTGGTGCTGAAGATCCAGGTGATGCTGGAGAGATCAGACAGTGAGGAAAAAATCCAGCACACACAATTATTTTCAAAGGCACACACACCTTTGATATTAGACATTTACGTAACAGCTTCTCTGCACCAAAAATAAACTCAGCACCATTTTTCCCAGGATCTTAGCCAACCTCCCCTCCAAGGACAAGAACAGGGAATGCTGTCAAACATTGAACCCTACAATTATCCTTAGTACTGTGATCCTGCATTAGCACTTGGCATCCTCATCTAAACAACTCATGGCAACCACACCACCTCTGACAAACTCTGGCTATAGAAAAAAGACAGAGGTATGCTGCAAAACAATTTCTGAAGTTTCTAGGTAATAATGTGGTTAGATGCATAAGCAGATTATCAATCGTGTTACAAATGTGGAAATGCCTTCACAGTATTTGAAAACACCATAATAAACGTAAACTTCATTTTCTATCAGGAGCAGAGCATCAGGGGGAAAAGAGCCATACCTGAAAGAAACTAAAAATATTTTAACTTCTAGAAGAAAGAGTGAAAGGATATTTTTTCTCTTTCAAGCATTTCCAGACAGCCTGAAGTAAGAATTCAGGCTTGGAAAGTAGACAACTAAGTACTGACATGTTCCTGAAGTAGCTTTTGTGTGACATGAAATCCCTCAGAAATGGAGATTGCAAAAGGTCTCTGATGCCCAAAGATTGTTGTGCCCTTCTTCAGAGAAAGACCAAAAGGACAATCAAGGAACTACAAACTAATCACCCTCACTTAGGCCCTTGGAAAAATCATGGAGTAAATGCTCTTGGAACACATTTCCAGGCCCATAAATGGGGTAGTGACTGGCAATAGATGGCATGGATTTAGCAGGGGTAAATCTTGCCTGAATAACAAAATTGTCTTCTCTGCTACAAATCTTGACTGGATTTCTGGACAACATGAGAGTGACGAACATCACTGATTTTAACTAGGTTTTGACAGTGTCACACAGCATTCCTGTGTTCAAGTTAAGATGTTACCTTCTGGATGGGTAGACAACTAGTTGGGCTAAAAAATGTTTAGCTGTACTAAAATGTTCAGCTGTACCAGCAAGCTGGTAACAAATGAGGAACTGCAGGGGTCCATCTGGGAACATGCCCTGTTTAAAACCCCTATCATCACCTGAGGAGATGAGAGAGCACTCTCTGCAGCTGGTGGGGCGGGATGTTGGAATCCAGGGCTGCTATCCAGAAACACCTGCACAGGCTGGAGAAATGTCCTGATGGAAACTTCATGCAGTTCAACAAGGACGTACAAAAGTTCAGCATCTGAGAGTAAAGATGTCCCAAACGCTGTCCCCTCCTTCCAGCGCTGTGGACGAGTGCATGGGCCAGATCTGCAGACACAACCCTGAGCAGAGGGTGGTGGACTGAAGCTCCACAAGAGCCCCATGGTCACAGCAGCAGTGGGGGTCAATAGCTGGAACAGGAGCCAGGGAAGTGACCCACCACCTCTGCTCAGCACTCGTCAGACCACATCGACATTTTTGTGACCAGTTTGGGGCCCTTCAGCACCAGGCACTGACAAACCCGTGAGTTCAATGGAGAGCACCCTAGGCTGGGGGCTAGAGAACTTGTCCTGTGAAGGGAGTATGATGGTTCAAGGTTTGTTTAGCCTGGAGAAGAGATATTTTCAGGAGAATCTAATAGCAGCTCCCCTACAAGGAGGTCATGAAAAGACATATGAGCCCTTTATGATAACGTACAGTGGGAGGAAAAGAAAAAATAAGCATAAACTTTTTTGCAAAAGAGAGGACATAAGGAGAAACTTTTCAGCCCTATTGACAGCCAAGGCTATCTAGACACGTTGTGCAGTCTCCATCTTTGGAGGCTTTCAAGATCAACTGTAAAAATCTCTGAGTAATTTGGTCTAATTTCATAGCTGATCGTGCTTTGAGGGGGTGGTTGTACAAGAGATTTCCTCGGGTCTCTCTTGACCTGAATTACCATACAGTTCCACAGAATTCTTTCTACTGCTGCAAAGACCATCCCTGCAGTAAAGTGCTTCTGGAAGCACTCACTGGAAGCCAAAGGGGCACAGTATTGAGTAAGACGGTAATGCTAACTGGACTACTCAGTCCAATTCCTCTACTCATACTTGAAAGATTTCCAAATGAGATTGGGAATCTAACAGGAAGAAAATCTCCACATTATTTTTTAGTTACTTGAATATATACATTTGCTTAGAAAATCACAAACCAGCTCTAATAATCCCTGTTTAGTTAAAACATGATACACAACTTTTTATTTTGCTTTGTAAAGGGTTTCAGTATCTATAAATGAAAGTCTTTGTGAATCTGATATCTTTCCTACATAATGGACAGAAACTGGCCAGCTCCCAAACAGCTTCACTGCAGAGACCAGTCAGGGGAAATGAATGCAGGAGAAAGGGAAGGTCCCTTCCCACATGTGGAAGTACTGATTCAGAGATGCTCAACACCCAGCATTTCAAAAGAAGAAAGGTAATATTTGCCTGTTCAAGCTGGAAAAATATGTCCTAAAAGAAGTACCTTTAGTTTTGGAAGGAAAATTCCCAGCCTATTCAACTCACCATGATGAAATGCATGTTACACAACTGAGAAAGTTTTCATTTCATAGCACACAAACTAGCCAGCTACTACACTTCCTAGAAGAGAAAGAAACATGTAACTTTTGGCCTATGCTCCTAATGATAGGTAATTTTCATTCCCAGAACAGGGTGATGTTTTATTAAAATTTTCCCCAAGGAAAAATCAAGGTGGTGTTGTGTCAGCTTTTTATGCAGCAATTCAGCAGCTGAACACTTGCACTAATTGACTATGATACTGGTGATGATTCTCTTCTGCAATCATTGGATATGCTCCGTTTCTCCTCCAGATGGTCTTCTCCCAAGTCCACAAAATTGTCTGGGAAGCTGATAACCTTTTACAAATTGACAGCTATCCTAACAGTAACTATATTTTCCTGACACTTACATAATATATAACAAAATACTGGGGGTCCAGTTGTTTTCATTGTATATTTTGGAATTTTGTTTTGGATTGGTGTTGGGTTTTTTTTTTGTTGTTGTTGTTGATTTTTGTTGGGTTTTTGGGGGGGGGGTTTGTTGGCTTGGTTTGGTTTGCCTTTTTTTTTTTTTAAGTACATCACCAGAATCAAGCTAATGAAATTATCAGTGATTTGAAGTAAAATAAAGAAAGAAAAAAACCAGGGGAATCACATCCCAGGTCTCTATCTGGGCAGATGCCTCACTTGTTGGGGAGTGAAGAATGAAATTTCACACTACCTAAACATGCTGAGCATCACTCTACTGCAGATGGAGGGAATAAAATCCCAGCACTGCAATGGTAGCAGACATCCATCCACTGGAATAAACTGCCCATTGAGACATGGGAGGTCAGCAGACTGGTAAGGATTAACACTAACCTCAAAATTACCATTGAAAAACCTGAACAGAAACAAAGACAGGGTTACAGAAATTTCCAAAGCTCGTCTGCACTAAACTGCCTTCCCTCTCTATGAAATCTGAATATTTTATCAGTTTGATGGTTTTTTTCCACTCACCTATGTAACAGAGAAAACAACAGTTGACTTAAAAGCAATAGCTGTTCCCACCGAGGGTTATGTTTTCATTGCTGGTCAAAATCTAGAATTAGTTTTATAAACACTGTGTAATTGACCTGTGAGGTTCAATAGCTCAGAACATATTGAACAAAGAGCTTAGCAGTATCCAAGAAGGGATTGAACATAATGATTAATAGCCTCTGTAACTAGACTAAAAATTGCAAGAACCTCAGTCTTCACGCTCTAGGGCACAGACAACCAGCTGAGATCAAGCATAAATTTCTGCCCACTATATTACTGTGAAGTTACAAGCACTGGGAATAGTTTACAGCTTTTGAGGCTTGCAAGACTTTCAGTGTCTTTCACTGGTTGGAAAGCATCTACATTCATCCTTAAACATCTTGGAATGCAAGACATTCTCAGGGAAGAACTGCCTAAATTGAAACAATTTATGACAACTGTCCATCTCAACTAATTTTTAAACTTTTTTAAAATAGCGAATGCTCCACAGTATCCTTAGAAAACTGACTCTGAAACTCCACTACTCTTCCTTGGTGATTGGGAAAAGAAGCCACACCACAGACAACCTCAGTCAACACCCCACCACCCCCAAACACACACACACAAACACAAAATAAAACAATTCCAGCCAAATCCTTTTTTAATGAAAACTGGTTGCACCAGATTTTCTAAATTATTCCGCTTTTATGAGAAAGAAGCTGATTTTTCAGTAGAAAATAATCAAGAACTTTAAATATTTTCTAGTTTTCACTCAAAAACTACTTCTATTTACAAAGGACAAGGTTGTGTTCTACCCACATTTTCTTTCTCTAATTCATACTTCCATGGGCTGTATTATCTGAATTAGGCTTTCTGCCACAACTGTATGTGGCATTCCCATAATCTATTTTCCTATTGCAAGGCGTCACGTTGGAGTTAGAGGCAGACTTGGCAGCCCAGGAAACAGATCCACCATGCAGCAACTGCCTGTTAACTTGGGTTAATGCTGCACTGGCACTTCCAAACCCAACAATTTGGGAAAATACTATTATCCATCCAGATTAGACTAGATAGACTCCAGATTGTCTAAACAGGTAAGAATTCTCTCAGCCGTAGCATTTACATTGACTTTATGGCCCTTTTGATTTCCAACTTCAAACATTTATACATTTATTACTATTTTGAACAGTTTTCCTTCCATATCCATCCCAATGCAACCAAATGCATTGTGAATCTTTGCCATAGCTTGCCACAGATTTTTGCAATTCCAGTAGTATTTCATTCTTTACTAGTGATCTCTGAAATCCTTCTAGTTTACCAAAATCTTCCACAAACTAAAGGATACTGCAACACAATAACTCATTCTAGCAATTTTGCTACTAAAATAAACATTTGGTGTATGGGTTTCTTGACCTTATGACTTCAATAAAGATCAAGTTCTCAAATAAATAAATAGAATAAATACTATTAAATTAATCATGGATGAAAAGTGGGCAGAAAGAACTTCAATTGCCATTAACATCTGAAAAACCAAAGTACTGCCATATAACAGACAAGAAATTATTCTTATGGCAACAAGGATACAACAAAAGCAGAGTAAGAATGTGGGATTTTTTTCATGCAGTCAAAGACAGGGACAAGCTACCCATCACTCTCTGTTTGGAAATCTGGACAGGAACCTTCTTGATGCAAGCCAAGACTATATTAAACCAACAAGACATTTTAATACTCCACTATAAAGAAGAAGCTACAAAGCCTGAAGCCTGGGATCTAACACCTAAAATGTAAAGAGAAAACAAAGCAGAATTTTTGAATTCTTATAGAAATTTAGAACAGGTGAGACAAAACATGGAAAACATGACAGAAATCAAGCAGCATCTGTTACCATGCAGGAAAGCACTGGAAGGAAAGGAGGACATGAAAAACAAGAAGTTGAAGGACAAATCAACTGATTTTCAGTTACTTACAGTCACGCAGACTCTGAAGATGTCTGTCCTTTATTCTGGTGAGGATAATAAGGTATCCTCACCTAAGGGTGGTGAAAAACAAAGTCTTAAGGGGGAACAGGAAGTATTGGCACAAAAAAAAAAAAATAAGAGCTGCAGCAAGAGCCTCCCAAGGTTTAAATACACTTAATTGGAAAACAGATTGATACACAGGGCTCTGCAACTTCATCGTGCATCAGAAGTCACAAAACCAGCTGAATACATCTTGTTTGCACTCTTCTTCTATGACATTTCAGTCAAAATCCATAATATCCATTCCTTGATGGAGCTGTGGGAATAGTTAAATCTCAGGGGAAAGAAAGCAAGTATTATGGTTTTTTTAATTGCCTTGTTTTCAGAAGGGTCCAGCTCAATTTGGATGCAAATGTGGAAGTAAGGTACTCCATAAAGCAACAGTGACAGAATCTAGGCAGCAGAAACACCATAAAATGTAGTGAGAAATGTTTTTTTCCTTCTCCATTGTTTCCTACATTTCCACATCTTCAGGAAAATAAGACACAAGAAATAGCCTGTCCTTTTTTTTTTACTGTAGGATCCCTCAATGAGTTTTCACTATTTATCCATTTATCTTCATGACAGAATTTCTCCCAAGAGACCAAGACAACCCTCTCAAAGCTGCTCTAGTATAAAACAGAATGAAAAAATTAACATCATTTCAACAGTTTTCAAAGCAGATCCATGTTCTGCCCATGTATATCCATGTTCAATTCTCAGTACCTTCAGCAGGCACTGCTCACAGATGCCAATTGCTGGCCTCTACAAACCCAAAAAGTGAATGAAGCCCAGCTCATGAGGAACAAAAGCAAGTAAATCAACTGCAAGCACATACATCTTAGAGTACACAAGCTGCAGCCACCAGACCTTGGCATGGAAGATGAAAGTATTGCCCTCCCTCCAAGAGAGAAGGCAAAGTAAAAACAAATCACTATAATGTAGGGAATTCTGGAAGGTCAAAATCACTGTATGAGGTAAGGTGGTCTACAGGATGAATGGAGTTAACAGAATTACGTTTGTTTTAAAGACAAAATTAGAACAAGGCTGTCTTTTCCAGTGACCAGGAAAAAAGGCATGAAAGCAAAGTGGGCCAGTTCCTATTCTGGTCTAGGATAATTACTAAGAAGAATCTGGAATGTTTTATCTGGAATCTCTTCTGAACAACACAACTGCCCACAAGAATTTTGGTCCTACTATTGTTCTGATGTTTCTGTATCAAACCTTGTTCTGAAAAACCCCGCACATTAAAAACTACTTTCTCAAATGAAAAAGCTGTTCATCATTAAAACTAGTGGCCAGAGCTTTGCCAATCGTATATAAATATATTAGTTTCATATATGATTCGAAGTCATATATGTATAAACATGCTGCACAGCATCTGTGTAATACATTTAGTGCTGCATATTTGCGTCCCACTTCATTTATGAATGGAAAGACGGTGCCCCCAAGAAAACAACCAAGATCACCTAAATATTTTCATGTGTACATCAGACTTCAAAATGTACAGAAGAGGAAGCAATTTTTCATGTGATTTTTTGAATAACTTCTCTGTATTTCTTGAACCACTCATGACCAATGCCTGGGCATTTTTCTGGAAGCTAGTCACTAGCTGGGAGGAATGAAAGTCTGAGAAAACAGACAAAATATTCTGTACTTTATTAGTTGTCCTAAAGTGCATCTCTGATCCTTACCACTTTGTACTATTACAGGCTAAGTGATGTATCATTATGCTCACACACGCACACAGATGAAAAAGTTAAACTACATGTTCGATTCTCAATTATATCTACACACAGAAGCCTTCTTGTTTCAAATATCTGGAAGCATGTTCTGTAGATTCACTTCAACTCAGGAGTGCATTTGTAATGCAAACTGGCCTGGTCCAGGAAAGAGATTGAACTGGAATTCATTTAGAAATTTTCTTTTTAAAGCTTTCAATCTGACCCAGCCCAAGTGCACACATCACTACAGCTTTCATTTTTCCACTCTAGTGTGTATAAATTACTAAAACATCATCAAATTTACAGAAAATTAAAAAGTAGTTCCAGTTTTAGCACAGTTGCTCTGTGCACACAGCTACTCCTCCCAGCTCTCCCCACTGTGACTGCTACCAGCTTGCTCTTTTCTTATGGGAAAGAGTTTTTATTTGCCCTCTCTCCTCTTCCTGAGAGACAAAATTTACTGTACACCACTTGGACATAGAGATAGGCAGTAGAGACTTCACACTTGCAGGTGCTTGCCAACCATTCATTAGTATTTTCTTCGCACATGTTCAAGTGAAAATGGCTGTTACGTTTACTAGCACTGGACAGATGTTACAATCACTTTAGCTAAGAACAGAATGATACCATTAACACCTCCTTCTCAGCAGAAAAATGTCACTTGCCCTGCAATACCCATAAAATGAGCCATCCATCTCCGTGGACCAGTTAAT
Organism: Leptocoma aspasia; assembly: GCA_013399835.1. Lineage (NCBI taxonomy): Eukaryota > Metazoa > Chordata > Aves > Passeriformes > Nectariniidae > Leptocoma > Leptocoma aspasia. The sequence continues at coordinate 82,791 of VXAX01003726.1, read as the reverse complement.
AGATTTTTGGCTGCAGAGCCCCCTCGGTCACAAAAGGCCAGCAGCAGAGATCAGAGCAGGTCTAACCAGCGGGAGCTGCAGCGTCATGCTGCCCCAAGTGCAAAGCAAAGCTCCTGTCTGAGAAGCATCCCTTTGGTACATGGGCTTGGCCATCACTTTCCAATGAAAATTCCACCCCATGGACAAGCTTTCTTCTAAATGAATTGCAAATTATACACCCATGAAGTGCCAGCTGGTATTGTTTCTCTGTAGTTTTCTTTCAGTTTCCCTCTCTCTCTCCCCTCAATTAATACAACGATATTCATGCCCTGTCATGTCTTACTGCTTAATTATGTACTTTGGAGAACAAAGCTTTAAAAATGAGACTATCAAGCTGGAGGGGGGAAGGGGGAAGAGCAGGACAACCAGATGTGCAGAGAGAGAAGGAAACAAAGGGCATTTTGAAAGGGGAGTGAGAGAATTAGGATTTGTGTGGGGATGAAAGGATGGGAAGACAGAAATAGAACAAGAAGATGCACATAAGACTTACTGGTTCTTTCACTTTAATTTATAAAAATGTATATACTGCATTAAATAATTCATCTGCACTTATCTAAAATAATTTAATAAATAGTTGGAGCTGTTTACTATGAGATCTCAACGTGCTTCCATTTCATTAAGCAGTAGATACATACTTAGTCCTGGCAGAGAAAGAATGCTGCATTGTTTTACAAAACTGGAAGAAAAAACCAAGATAAATGAAAAATATATTGCAAAATCTTGGGTTAGAAGGCATATTGTAGTCAAGTTAAACAAGTTAAACTAAAAGATATTACAAAGATCTCCTGCACCAATATTTACTTAATTCACAGTAAGACAGTTTTTCACACATCTATTTTATTTAAACTTTCTTTATCAAGTGTACTGCTAAAAATTATTTTGCATAGAGTCAAGAGAAGGTACTTAATTAATAAAACATCTGATTTATCTTTGCTTACAACTTGAACATTATGTATATTGTGGTACAACAGGTAGTAGGACTCCCAGAGCACAGTTCTGGAATCAGTTTTGGGTGGGACACAACTACTGGAAACTAATTTGTTCAAAAGCACTCAGGCTCACTGTAGTCCTAAAACATTCTTTAAAAAACAATTACCAATCATCATTGCAAGTATATTCTATTTTGGCATGTCAAAAATGTTTTCTACCAGAATTTTAAAAATTTCAGGGAAGGAGAAAGACTTTTTCCACTTGAATAGGAAGGGACCAGCAGAGTCCTTCAGATCCCCACTAATCACAATTTTACTGCACAATCCCATGCCCAGAGTGACCATTAGGGGAAATTAGGCTTTTCTAGTTTTCCAGTTTGTACAAAACCATTTAGAATCCAGCTGTTCCCTCCTACCAGTGCCAAGGGAGCCTGGTGGCAAGGGGAGGTTTATTGATCATGAGTCATTGTGTCATTTGCTCAGGTGGTAACATAATGGTTTGGAGTCAGACATCTTTATACATGCCAATATATCACAGAGAAAAAAAAAATAATTTTGAGGTTCCCATTTACAATTTTGAAATCCTTTATTCAGCTGCAGCATTCCGTTCTCAGAATTACTGTGTAGGCAGAAAATTCTCCCTGATCCTGAATGAAGAATAAATTATTCCACATCCACTTCAATTCTGTTTGTATAAATATTTTGTAGGAAACAGCTTGCTTAGTATTGATCTACCTCTTCTGGTTTCACTCACCATATACAATGGTCTTCAAATATTTGCTGAACATGATTCTCCTGTATTGAACGCAGACACAGAGAGGTGGATTTTCCTTTAGCCTCTTGCTGGTGCTAAGCACAGAAGGAACAGCTTTACAAATGAAACTGACAACTTCAAGACCATTTGTAAAACAGAAGCTAGTGTTCTTTTTGGACAACAGAGTTAACAGAAGCATTGACTTTTAAGCAGTGATCTACTTTAAAGTTAAGCAATGACAGTCTCATTTCATAGCAGGAGCCCTCATTATAAGAAACTGTCCTGTCTGCAGAGCTCAGCACTGTGTGGGCATGGTTATATTGCTATTTTATACCACCCACATCATCACCAGAGGGCTTGGTTTCAGAAGAAGGAAAAGCTGAACACAGCCCTGGAAGTGCACCCTTTTGCCTCCTTCTCTCCAGCAGAGAGGTGGTCAGGACCTGCCCTGTGGACTCAGCCAACAACGCCACCCCCTACCCATCCTCTGAGACACGGCTCCACCATGGGCTGAAAAGAGGAAGCGGTTCCACTGGAAGCACTGCGGGGAACCAAGAGGTGGAGGTGAGCCTGAGCCCAGCTGAGCCCAACCTGAGTCAAGCTGAGCCCAACCTGAGTCAAGCTGAGCTGGAGGGAGCCAAGCAGAGCCAGGCAGAGCGGTCAAAAGCAGCCACGCTGATGCTGTGTGGAATCAAGTCCAGCATCCGAAGGGGTGGCACGGTGAGATGTGGACAGTCTCGCTTTTGGGGATTTCTCTGCCATTGTTTTCTGTTTTCTTGGACTCAGGGACAGGGAGAGTCAGCCACAGGAGGTGGCCACAATCCTGTCTTTATCCCGGCTGCCACATGGAACTAAGTTGAGGTGGTGAACACCTTCTGTGTGTAAAAAACCTTCTCTTTTGCATACTTTTGTTCTTAATATTGCTGCTGCTGCCATGCATTTCTTATTCCATTGCTTTGTGCTTCCAGGAAATTGTTCTCAACTCATTTTCTTTGCCTTTGTCCTTCTCTTATCAGAAGGGGCAGGAGAAAGGGGACTGGCTTATTTGGAGTTTAATTTCCAGCCAGTGTTAAACTACCACAAAAATAAAAATCAAAGAGAACTCATTTGCTTGCCCATATTTTAATGTAATATCTTCCAATCTGAAGTCACTTAATTTCTCCCACAATAGATTGCACTAATATTCTACTGCACTAAAGAAGCCCAGTACAAGTGAAAGTCGATCCATTGAAAGAACTGTTTCAGTTTGTTTTAAATCAGATTAAGAATAGATTAAGAAAAAGTATTTTAAATTTTCTTCTGACATACTCTATTTTTATTATCTAGCTGTCTTTGTGAATTTTAATGCATTAAAACACCTAATGTAACAGAGCATGAATGGAGGGTGTGAGAATCAAATTCAATGCAAAGAAGCCCTTTCAAAAAGGGGATACTCAGCATTAAAATTTCTAGTATAAAAAAAAGAAGTAAGCTTGGCTAAATCTTTATTGCAAAAATTAGGATATAGAATCTAATCCTTGAATCATTTGGTTGGAAAAGAACTTTAAGACCATCCATTCCAACAGTTAACCTAAGACTGCCAAGGCCACCACTAAACCAGGTCCCCAGGCATTACATCTACACTTTTAAGTCTTTTTTATGTCTTTTTTTTTTTACCTTTATTTTTTTCGCATCTTTTAGTACCTTCAGCGATGGTGATTCAACCACTTCCTTGGGCAACCTGTTCCAATGCTTGACAACCCTTTCATCTAAAGAATTTTTCCTAATAACCGATCTAAACCTCCCCTGGTGCAACTTGAGGTAATTTCCTCTAATCCTGCCCACTTGTTAGCTGGAGTAAGAGGCTGACCCACACCTGGCCACAACCTCTTTCAGGTAGTAGTAGAGAGCAACAACATCTTCCCTGAGCTTCCTGTTCTCCAGGCTAAACACCCCCAGCTCCCTCAGCTGCTCCTCACCAGACTTGTGCTCCAGACCCTCTCCCAGCTTAGTTGCCCTTCTCTGGACAGCATTTAAATGTACCAGAACTGAGCCCAGTATTTGAGATGCAGCCTCACCAGTGCCGAGTACAGGTGGACAGTCACTGCTCTGGTCCTGCTGGCCACACTATGTCTGATAAAGGCCAGGATGCCATTGGCCTTCTTGGCCACCTGGGCACGCACTGGCTCGTGTTCAGCCATCTGCCAACCAGCACCCCAAGGTCCTTTTCTACCAGGCAGCTTTCCAGCCACTCATTCCCAAGCCTGTAGCACTACAGGGGGTTGGTGTGACTCACGTGAAACACCTGGTACTTCGCCTTTATATATATGACCTCATACCACTGGCCTTGGCCCATCAATCCAGCCTGTCCAGATCCCTCTGCAGAGCCTTGCTGTGCTCCAGCAGATCAAAACTTCCACACAGCTTGGTGTCATCTGCACACTTACTGATCCCCTGGTCCAGATCATCAATAAAGATATCAAACAGGACTGGCCCCAGTACTGAGCCTTGGGGTACCCCACTAGTGACCATTCATCACCATTCTCTGGGCCCAGACATCCAGACAGTTTTTAACCTACCAAAGAGTATGCTGTCCAAGATATAATCCATTTATCTAGGATAATGCTTTGGGAAACAACGTCATAACTCCAGAGATCCTAATGGCTAGGAACTTTGCACAGTCCCAAGCCACATATATTGGGTCTGGCTGAGATGGAGCCCATTTTTGCCATAGCAGCCCTCACAGTGCTGTGCCTTGTATCAGTAGCCAGCGAGGTGGTGATGAACATTCCTGTTTTGGCAACAGCAGAGCAGCACTTACACAGCATCTGCGCTGCCTCTCAAACTTCTCCGCCCCTCTACCTGTCAGCTGGAGCTGGGCAAGATTTTGGGAGGGGACAACTAACCAAAGGGATATTCCATACCATGTGTTTTCTGCTCAGCAATAAAACCTAAAGGAAAGGTAGAGAA
>VXAX01003726.1:44673-78100 GCA_013399835.1 Leptocoma aspasia | reverse complement strand
GGGGGAGGGGCAGGGAGCATTTGCATTAAAATGTTTGTCTTCCAGAGCAACAGCTAGGAGCACTGAAGCCCTGCTTCCTGGGAAGTGCTTGGACATCACCTGCTGATGGCAAGTAGATAATAAAGTCTTCTGTTTTCCTTTGCTTCCACACATGTGACCTTTACCCTATTAAACTGCCTTTATCTTGATCTTCACATGTTTTCCATCTCATTTTCTCTCTCCTCCATCCTGCTGAATGGGTGTGATGGAGTGCATGGTGGGCAACTGGCATCCGGCCAAAGTCAGCTCACCACACTGTACATTGTTGATGTCCTTCTCAAAGAAACTTTGCTGAAACACCATGACTAATCAAAAGTCTGGTCATCAAATGCCATATGACTAATCCTGCCAAAACCAGCTTAATCCAACAGGTTGTCAAATGCTTTAACTCATGCTGCACCTCATTCTTCAAGTCATCTTAGTTTGTTCTTTTTTCCTTGGGGAGGCTTGCACAATCAAGAACAGAATGTACCAGAAAAATACTCTACAGATTAAAAACGGCTCTTTTGCCTACAAATTACATGACAACACTTTAAATCCAAAAGGGACATAAGCAAGAAGAAAGAACTACTCCAGAGACTACAACTATTTTATATGGCAGAAACAAAAGCATTCATTTTCAACAAGAGATTTCTATGGTTAATTCCTCTGTTTCTAGAGGCAGTTCCCACCATATAAAATACCCCAGTGCATGTCAGAGTTTCAAACATCAAAAGGCCATCCTTAAGTAATTAAATCACTGGATGTTGTACACAAGAATTTTCCAGCTTTCTCAGTCACAGTGTAAGGTTTAATTCATTTTGAACTCACACCCAGTCAACCAGATACATGCATGACACCTATTTTCAGGGCTCTACTCTGACAATAAGAAAAATAATGTCATAAAAAATGTTAATCTCATGGAAAGTCTATCTTACCACATGATTATAATGTATCAAATGACAAATCACTGACTCCTGGCAATAACTGGTATACAACAAATACCATCCCAGTTCATTTGAACAGCCTTTACCTACAACAAATACAGACAATATCTGTTTTCCACACTAAAGCTCTTTAAATATACTGATTCATTAAACTGTGGGCTTGCTGCATTTTTTAAATTTTCTCACTCTTCCCAAAAAAGTAACTGCCAGAAAAATTTTCAAGGTATTTATGCAGTAAAAAAGCTGCTGCAGTAAACCAGAAAGCATATGAAACATTCTTGCCCATACAAGTTAAAAAATATTAAGTTAGATGCAACAGCTAAAAGCCTTATTTCGAGAGCTAGAAATCTTTAACTGGTTGGACTAAAAAAATTCCTCAAAGCATATGCTACACTCAACAACCACTAGACATAGTGGCATTGCCTAAGCTTCAGCATTATCTATCTGTACAAAAAAGAGAAAAAACACAGATGTAAGCAGGTTGAAGAGGTTTTGGGTTTACCTCTTTGCAGCTCTAAATACATGCTTGTAGTTAATACATTTCGAGCTCTGTAAGGTCATTACCCAAATGTGGAACCAGATCCATTCAAATAGTTTGACACCTGAGATATCCAAACCAGTCCTAAAGTCCTCAGCCTAAGAGACTTCCCACAAGACTGAGGGCCAACTTCAAAGAAGCAGTCAGCATCAAGAGAAATTGTGTCAAAAACCTCCAAGTGCTGTTGTTGGGATTGGCAGCAGTGACCCAAACTTTCAGGCCCCAGGCTTCACCTGCCCCACACCTCGGTGTGAGCTCTGTGCCCTGCGGTGGTGGCAGTCTTGCCCTGTGATGGTACAGTTATTTTCAAGCCTGACTTCAAAACAAGTATTAGAGGGCATAAAATTACACAAAATTAAGCTTATTATTTCCTTAAATTGCCCTTACATCAAAAACTTTCCAGGCCTCTTCACCTCTTTGCTTTTTGCTCTTTTACTGATGATGAGGTAGTTTCCCGTACTTACAAACATAAAGCAAATTAAAATGTCCTAATGTTCATACTAACTTCCACTACCTTTTATTTGCATTCTCACATACCTTTTACCCCAATTTAAAAACAAAAAAAAAATTCATTAAAAAAACCCAAAATGCAATGCTTTTTTATGTATCAGGCATTGCTTATTAAATATAAGGAAAAGAGTAACTTTTTTCATAACACATTCACACATTTGCATCTCAGAAATGGCGTAGCCTGCTCCCCAAAATTATAACATTCATTTGCACAAAACACAGGTAGCTACACATTTCTACAACTGGGACTTAAACCAGGAGAACCTGATATCTACACTGATGCCTGCTAGCATGTTTTTTAAAAAGTCTTCTGTGCCAGTGGTGGTAGCCTAGGTATTTACAGCTATTGTAAGTCTGTACTATAATAAGCTTTGCTATATGTAGGTATATATGTTTATCCATTTACTCTCATCTAGATGTCCCATCTAAATAGTCAAAAGATACATATGAAAGATTTACACATCAGTTGTAAGTGCACTTTGAACTTCCCCACCATTACAGCAAATGTGACAGCAAATATTGTACACTGAGCTGTTGTTGTGTAGAGATGCTCTGAGGGAATTAAACCACTTTGTCAAAAAATATACAGCATTTAAGAGTCAGCTTAAAAATACCTAAGTATTGAAACAGGCAGGTAACATTAGTTTCTTTGACTCTTCCTCCCAAATAATTTCATAAGAACAGCTGTAATGAAATGTTGCCAATTCCTTCAAGCTAATACTACATCATAAGTATTTTAATAAATATAAAAGAATCAAAAATTCAAATAAATACTGCCATATCAAACACCACAGTTTTGATGAATTCTCTGAATGGATGAGAGCTGGCACCAAAAAGAAACTCTGAGTTGCACATAAAAAACATTTTTTTTCCTCATTCTTATGAAGACCTAAAAAACTCAATTGGCTTCTTTGACTTCCTGCCCCAGCTGCAGAAGAGGTACTCAGGACCCTGCTCCCAACAGCAGGCAAAAGACACTTGGTCATTCAAAGGACTATCTTGTATCCTAAGTGCCTGTGCAAACAAACCAAACAAATCTAACTAAATACACAGCAGACAAGCACAGAGATTGCAGAAGTGGAAGACCATTTCTAACATCACTGCACCATCACCCCAGGTTATACTGCAGTAATCAGCAAAAAATAACAGCTTTTGTAATCACAGTTTTGTGCATCCCAGTGCCACTTTTTGCTTTCAATATTAGAATGAGAGGAGGGAACTCAGCCAATTTTTTTTTTTTATCATCTGGATCTTAATGAAGTTTATGTCCCTGCTTGCTGTTAAATTACACAGATTAGTAACACATGAGTAAAATAAATACAATCCTTCACATCATTACATTTCAAATTACCACATCTGAGAGGGAAAGCACAAACAACATGCACTTGGCATGTATAGAACATTTGCTGCCCAGGTTTGAAGGCAGGACTTCTGTTCAAAAGCCTCTACCTCTTCAGCCAAAGAAATAATTTATTCAGCTGGCTGCCATTACAGGCTTCTCAATGGGAGAAAGTACCTTCTAACACTGTACAAATATGGTGGCAATGAAATACAAGAACAAAGAAATATCTGGACTGACTGTTCAGCAAATGCTTCTGGACCTGTGGCCCCAGCTGACACCACACAGATGCACAGAAACCAAGGATGCAAAGGCATGCACATGCACAGAGTGAACCCTCCACATTTCCACCCTGACATTAAGACTCTGCCAACCAGGTATCTTAAAGGATTTTACACATTGCAGCCCCATCCACAAGTTAATCAAATGCCCATGAATGTGACTGATCTGTGCAGTTATGGGAAAAAGGACACTTCACCTAACCTCATCTGGAGTACATCCCGTTCATCTCAGCACTGCTTAGACCAGACACCCGTTTGCAGCTGCAGACATTTATAATGTGTTCCTATCAGGTGCTTAATATATATCCAAATCCTACTGCTAACATCATTTTAGTAGTTAATCAATCAAGCCTAAACATTCCCAAGTTCAAAACCAGCAGCTGCTGTGGGTTGACACAGATGCAGCAATGAGCAGCTTGTTTAGGATTACATACCCAATTCACCTCCACTTGTAAGGATTCTGATGGTGCTATGCAGCAAGGGCCTCAGCACCATTTTTCTCCACCAATTAATTAGCTCATCAACTGAAGACAGCTCAGGGGGCATGGGATTGAAAATCTACCATCGACATAAACTACTTTTCCTAGCAATCACTGGTGGAGACAATAAATGGCCTTGCCAAAACACAGTGTGTATCCCAATGCTACTTGAATACATTACCCTCCAAAACAGGAATGCAAAGCAGATCATTTGATTAGCTTGATCTAGATGGAGGAACACTGTATACAACCCCACAACCTACAACCCACACCACAGGCTTGGACAGCCATCAAATATTGGGTTTTTTTGAAAGAGAGATGTTTTGATTCTACTTCCCTTAATAACATAGTACCAGCATTTCTTTAGTCTTTAAATAAGGCACTGATTTGATACATTATGTGCTTGAAAGACACACAACATCACAATCACAAGAACACGTTTTTCAAAGAAACTTTTCATAAAGCAATACTGGCTCCATTTTGCTCAATCCTTGCAAGCAATTCAGAGGCAATTGCTTTGGACAACAGAACAGCAACCTCTGGCATGACTCCCACCAGCTGCCTCCATTCACATGTAAACCACAAAGGTTGGAGGATATTTTTCCTCACAGACTTGTCCATGAATGGTATGACATGATTCAGAAAGGAAAAACCCAAAGAGACATGCTATTAAAAGCCTCTCTACACATTCCCAACTAATAACTCAGCTTCCCTGTGTTCTCCATCATTTCCCTCTCCTGATTCTCTTACTCTGGTAACTTGCCAGGCTAGACACTTTTTTTTTTTTTAATTCCTCTTACTCTGCTTTCTGTCTTCTGTGCTGGAAAGGAGGCTTTGTCCTATTTGTTTTCCAACATGCTGAGCACAGCTGTAGGAGAATCTGCTTATTGCCTCAAAGTATTGCTCACTGATGGTGAAATAAATAATAGTGTCTTGCTCCTTCTCTTTCCCACACTTTATTCCTTAGCAATGCAAAACAGAGTCTTTACATCAAAATATAAAGCATTTCTTCTTTTTAGAGGGGTCTAAGTAATGCTACAAAACCGAAGGAAGTGACAGTAAACATCTTAGATTTTCTCTGGCATCCTTCTGCCACATAGAGTTTATTTGTACAGTCTGCAGAACTACTTTGGCAATTGTTTTACTTTCTGAGCATGCTGAGTTCACTTCAGATGGCTGACATTCCCCAGAAGAGCCAGGGAAGAAAGAAAAAGAAATATCTTGGGACTTCCCACTTCCTCTCAGCAAGACCCTGTCCCAAACCTCCTGCCCTCAAAAATATGTAACCACTATATTCTGTGTACTTTCCAGTGATAGAAAAGTGCTCCAATCCGCCTTCCCAGTTAAAAAAAATAGATATTTGTGCTTAAAGGGAAAGAAGGAGCAAGAGCAAGATGAAATTTTTCAAAAAGCATTTTAAATATCACTTCTAAAAGCTCTATTTTATAACTATTTATTTCCTTTCCTCTACTTGCTTTTGACATACAAATACAAATGCTATTGATGAAAGTCAAACAGAAAATTATATCCCTCTGCATGAAGCACTTTAAGCTAAAAAGACTTCAGAAAGCCAAATTAACTACCTCCCCTCATCAGACCTACCAGAGACAAGCTCTCAGGGCCACAAGTAGTAGGAAATTACACTGGTGAAGTGGCATTTTCTTACTCTCTTTTGCTTGAATCTCATGGCCCAAAATATAATGAAAGCAATTTCAATTTATCTTGACAAAATTACCTGCTAAGAAAACACAGACAGCATTGCTGATCAAACTGCTGACAGAATTTATAGTATATGTTCATATACTAATTGACCCACAATAAGATATTGAACTACTTCCTGACATCACATTTTGAAAACAAATGAACTTTTCCAGGTATTTGACTATGAAGACCTTTTTCTCTAATACTGAAACTGCCTGGAAGCCACCAACACATGCCCCTCTCAACTTTTGTTTTGATCTTGAAAGGGATCCAATTTTCCTGCCATATTAGAAAATTCCAGGGTTTAGATTTAAAGACACACAACATCACAATCACAAGAACACGTTTTTCAAAGAAACTTTTCATAAAGCAATACTGGCTCCATTTTGCTCAATCCTTTCTGAGGGGAAATACATATTTTTCCCCCTCAGTATCCTTATGCACCCCAACATTAATTCATTCAGATACCTTCTCACACCTGTACTGTGTATACACTATGGAACAAAGATGCCAATGAACCTGCAGAAACAACCCTGCTACAATGGCTAACTTTAACACACAGATTTCTGATTATTCATGCATGTTTTGAAATTTCTTTAAATTCCCTTCCAGGCAGAGGTTCTTCAAATACAGTCAACATTTATTTCTTGTTAATTAATGGGAGCTATTTTTTACTTCAATATTATTTGAATAGTAAATGTTGAAATGCATGTGAAATGAGTTGCCTTACAAAGACACAGAAATTTCTGCTCTTCTTATTGCACTCAACAGAAATTTCCTCTTGTCAACTGCAGCTCCCAAATGAGACAGCTCAAAACGTTAAAAAAATTGAAGGAGTAAATCACCATAGTAGATGGAGTGCTGACATCGTTATGCCACATTCAGAGCTTCATGTTAAAAACCCATATCCTAGATCAAATGACATTTTTGAAGTACTTAATCACTTTTCAATATAATTTTTCTATGTACACTTACAGAACCTTTTCTAACTTCCTCTGCTTTTCCCACCTTTTACCTTGGAGATGATAAAATTCTGATTCACTTCATCTGAAAGCCTTATTTTCAAGAAGCAGATGATATTTCAGTAGACTACATCAGATTTAGGTTCTGTTTGAATTACTTCATCTTCTTGTATTTCAGTTAATTGTCTGAAGAGGAGGCAGTTCGTTTTTCCAAATGACTCTCCAAGTTTCTGTTTGCCAGTATGATCATCCAGTTGATGATCCCTCTAACCCAGCTTGTAGATCCTGATCCTTCAGCTGGTATCTGAAGCCATCTGTGCCCTTTCCCATTCCCTCTCCAGCACTGCCACTGATAAAAGATGGAGTGTACCCACTTCCAATTGTCTTTCTTTTCTTTCTCTCTCTCTTTCCTTCCTTTCCTTTCCTTTCCTTTCCTTTCCTTTCCTTTCCTTTCCTTTCCTTTCCTTTCCTTTCCTTTCCTTTCCTTTCCTTTCCTTTCCTTTCCTTTCCTTTCCTTTCCTTTCCTTTCCTTTCCTTTCCTTTCCTTTCCTTTCCTTTCCATCTCTGACAGATGTTTCTAAACAATACACTCATTTCCCCTTTATGGCATTCTCCATATCAGTGGCTGTGTGCATGTTCTTTAGCCAGTCTCTGTTGAATGAAAGTTATTCAGCACATTAGAATCTGCTGGGAAAACAGGCAGATACGAGAGTAAGACATGAGATGCCTTTATGCCAGAAGGCATGAATGGATCAACTGTTTCTTTTCTGATCTGTAAACAACTACAGAGGTCCTGGACAATGTGTCTTTGCTAGACAAATGAAAGGAAACTAGGATGCTGGATGGTTTCAGTGTCCTGAGACCTTTCCTCCAGACTGCCCTCTCGCAACAAGGAAATCCCACAAAGATGTAGAGTAAAATACCACATAGCATTCATGCTAACAAAACCAGATTAACAAAGTTAAGATCCAGCAAACTTCCAAGTCACATCATGAAACACAATCTAGAGGTGTGATCAGGATATAAAAATTCATACACATATCTGTCATGACATCAGTGTACTCATTTCCTTTTAAGTTTAATGTAGTATGTATTAAGAAACAGCAGCTATTATCAGAGGTTTTCAAGTGCCACCAGACAGCTTAATGCCATTTGGTATCATTATTCACTTAGCAGTAACAGCAGAAAACATGTCTTTCATAAACCCCAGCTGTTCTGGGAAACACGGTGCCCTTAGAGCCATCAGAGCAGGAGCTCCAGCCTCCAGAGTACTGCAAAGTCAAGGTTAATGCCCTCCCAAAGCATTTAAGCACTGCTGTTTGTAGCAACCTACACTGAACAACAAGGTAACGCCTGCTGGCCCGGCTGCCTGCAGTTAATTTTCTTCACAGCAGCCCATCTGGTGCTGTTTGCATTTGTGACCAAAGCAGTACAGGTAACACAGCAACGTTGCTGCTGCTGCTGCTGCTGCTTGCAGAGACTCAAGACCTCCTCTGCCTCTCACACTGCCCCCATGATGAAGGCTGAGGGTGGGCAAGAGCTTCAGATGGGCAAGGATACAGCTAGGAGAGCTGACCCCAAGTGACCAAAGGGACATTCTGTGACACATAACACAATGACCAGCCATAAAAACTGGGGGTTTGAACTTTCCAAGGTAGCTGCTGCTCAGAGACTGGTTGGGATCACTCTACCTGTGGGAGGTGGTGAGTGGTGCCTTTACATCACTTGTGGGTTTTCTTATTAAATATTCTTTATCTCAACTCACAAGGTTGTCTTGCTTTTACTCTTCCAATTCCTATCCCACTGCAAGGAGCAGGAGATGGAAGATGAGAGGGAGGGGTTGGTAGGTGCTTAGTTGCTGTCTGGGTTAAACCCACCACATAAGGTCTTGACTAAAAAGCTCTAATGTAAATAGTTGTGAAATGTGAAGTTATCATGCTGCTTAAAATATGTCTGTTACAGACTTACACACTCATCACTTGCTGAAATGAAATAGCAGAAGTATCATATTCTCAAACTCTATATATGGAAACAAAGTATTTAATACAACTGCAAGTATGCATGTGAGCATACTTAAGAATAAAAAGAGATTCTGTATTGTAAAGTACTTTCAGAATCCCCATCTTGTAGGATTCAGAACCCTGGATTACCAAGAAATGTCTCTGCCAATGGAAACTGTTGTGCAGAGCACCTTTAGGAAATGCTGCAGGTGCTTTAAATAGATTTTAGTAATTAAACAACCAGGGACAAAACAGAGCAAGTCTAGTATTCTTTCCCAATAATACTGTAACCACAGTTTCTGTTCCAGTGTTATGCAAATATGGGCTACAACTGTAAGTTATAACTTTTCTGTGGAAAGAGGCTGCATGCCAACATAAGTGTACATTCTATTCTTTTTTTATTTTACCTTTATTTTTAGAAGGAAAAAAACATGTTCTTATAAAGGAGAGTATTGACTAGTATTTTGGGCTTCTGTATTTCTTTAAATACAGAGCAGAACTAAAAACCCTCCAGTTTCTCTTGTTTTTTAGGTATTTTCTAAACTATTATTTTCTAAAATATTCAAATGGGAGACTAGACAAAACAACATACGGAGGTTTCTTCTAACTTAAGCATTTTCTTTTAGATGAACTTTTTGTATGCCACTTTTCTAGACAGAGGTGTTGTACTCATGGAAACGTTGAAGTTTAATGGCAGGGCTGTCAGGCTCCAGACAACAGAAGCACAAACTGCACCACCACTGCAAAAACGCTGTAGAGTGAAAATAAAATGGAAAAAAAAAAGCTAATTTGACACAAGCGGTACTCTGAAGCACAAACACCAACATAACAAAAGAGGAAATGAAACTGAGTCCACAAAAATAGACATACAAAGCAGAAAAATGAAGCTGGCATATACAATAGCCTGTAGTATATTACTATGAGAGCTACAAGCAAGATAACTGAATTCATACACAAAAGATTTTGAAATACAGATGACGATAAGCCCACCTTTTAAAAGAATGTCAAAAGTTATACATAATATTTATTAAATACAAAGCATTATCATGTATCAAGTCAAGAAATAGAAAAACACGGAAAATTAGGCTGGTCAAAAATTTCCCACTTTTTTGCAGAAGCATAATGGTTTCTGGAAAGATGACATTAAGATTTTTCAGAACCAAAATTGGACCTAGCTGTCGACTCATCTCTGCAAAAGAGAATTTTATCTGGTGATCACAAAATGCAGCTAAATCACACAGAAATGGTGTGATACACATGCTGAAACACTATCAGCTTGTCTAGAGTGGGCTGGATCTTCTTTAAGAAGAAGAGAGATGGCCTTTTATCCTGTTACAGACAAAAAAGGGATCTGAAATCTCTTTGAAGAATACATAAAATATTTTCTCAAAAAGTAAGGCGTACTACACTTGTACAGTAAAGGAGCCTTTACTCACAACTCTTCCCTGATCTTAAAGGAAAGAGCACATGCACATATACACAAGAAAAATGCCCACAGAGATATCCAAACTTGCAGGAAACAGAATACAAACAAATTAAAGCAACAAGTCCCTGTGGTCCCATTTGGAAATACTGCACAGGAAATCCAAGTTGTAAGGTGAAACTATTCTGACTAGGAATGCAAATAGAAGCTAAATAGAAAACAGTTTAGTTTTCAGTTATTTTAAAATGTTTAAGAATTCAAGAAGGCAGAAAGAAGACAACTTCATAATAAAACACTTGCTTTTCATTAGCATTTTTGTGGAGTTTGTAAAACCTCTAGAGAATGTGTTGCCTGAATATGAAGTCACATTTTGAATACTGTGTAAATAATAAGACATCTTCCCCTCCCTAGAAAACATCCAGATCCTTCACTATAGTCCAGTTTTTCTTCACTGTTCTTCTCCTTACTCTCTCCAGGCTATTCTGTGATGGATTTCTCAGCAGCTCCAGCTCTTTTCTAAGAGACAACTCATTTCTGCAAAAAGAATTATTTTCTTCTTTTATTTATGCCAGACATTTGAGTAAGATAAATCAGAAACTGTAAAAGATGAACCAATACAAAGTCAAGACTACACCTGGAGCTTTGCCAGCAAAAGTAGCATTGCTTAACAAAATTACCCCTAAGAAACATTACCATGTCACTGTGACTTTCATGTGCCCCTAGCTCCAAACATAAAAATGCCAACATTGGATGAAACCACTCAGCCAGTATGCATTCTCTATCTCTCAGTAGATAAGCTCTGTGGTTCCTGTTGAGGGAGTGCACATACCCTTCCAGTGAGAGTCACCTCCAGATGTTTTCCATTTGTCCCCTCCTCCAACATGTGCTCTGTTGCCCCCAGACACGCTTCACTGTCCCACATCCTGGGGAAAAATCTCACCCCCATCCCAAGCCCTGCCAAGGCTTTCAGCAGTCCTGAAGCCCCTTTACTGCAGGAAGGCAGAAACAGCAACGTGAGGTCAGTTCAGTGGAGCTCTACACAGAAAACTCCCCTCTGCCTGCTTCATTCTTTTTTTGCTCAGCTTGTCCACATCACACATAGTTTTGTGTATCTGTCATAATTCTCCTTGGTGGCCTTTTCCAGGCTTAACAATCCTACTCTATTTGCTTTCTCCTTACAACACAGCTGTCCCATATCTGCCCTATTTGGGGTGCCCAGTTCCAGCAAAGCCTTTCCAAGGAGGACTCCAGAGGGCACCTTGACAGATTACTGAAGAGAGAGGAAAGAAAACATAGACACCTTATGTAAAGGTATGCAAAGGAAGAAATATCCCTGACTGCCTCTGCTATCACCTCCCCAAGGCCTTCAAAGTGCCAAGTTAACATCAGAGAAGGAGCAGGCAGCATGTCTATCATCTAGAGAAGCTGAGAACACACTAGCAACATAGCTGCTAGTTCCTCCTCTAAATCTCTTTGTTAGCAGGAGGGAAATCATTTATATCAAGTAAAGATGGTAACATTTATACACAATAGGTATAACAAATAAAGACAGCATTCACTGAGCAAGTAAAGACCCAACCTGCCTAACATGGATATCCATAGTTTGAATATATTGTGTTAGAGACAGAAATTAATTTATTCTCTACTTGCATTCATGTTTGGATACAACTGCTTTGTATAGCCTTAGAATAAATACCAAATTTCCTTTTATATTTGCAAGCAGATTTGTGTTTATTACCTTAAAAGATTGAAAGTCATCATGAATATTTCTAATATCCTTTGCTACTTCTTGAACATACGCTTCCTTAAAATCAGCCAAATTTTTAAAGTTATATATAGTCAAAGATAAATGCAGCATAAGTTAGAAAACTCATTTTCTTAGAAGCAGCCTAAAGAAGAGTTCATCTGTTCATATTAAAGCATAACATAAAAGGACTTAGTATAGGGGGAGAAAAATGATGGGGGGGAGATACCTATGCATGCATCACAGCTTCACTTTAATACTATAAAAGAAATAGGTATCAGGCTGAAGCAGCATTAAATAGAGACTTCATAAAGAAAACTTAAGTAGGGAAGAATTTTAATTTTCTCTCCCAAGTTTTTTGTAACACACTTGTTTTCTTCCAAAAGAACTAAACTAAACCTGAAAGACCAGTTTATACACCTGCTGTGGCTGCAACAGACAAAAAAAATTATGACATGATTTGTACATTGTCACGTTAATCACTTCTGCACTTCTTGTCAGCAATCAGTCATGGCTGCTAACATTTACCTGAGCAATAACCATTGTTTTCAACACAAAAAATTACTACCTCGTGCCCGTTTTTCTTATTAAGTATCACTTTACAAATTAGGGCTTTGATCCTACGAGTACACACATTTTTGACAAGTTCATGTATTTCCCTGCAAGCCAGTGAGGCTCTCAGCACACAAAGCACAGAGCACTTCATGTTTTGCAAAAGCTTTACTACCAAATTTAGGAACCAAATACTAAAATCTACTTCAGTAACTAATAGTATGAATCCAACTGAGAAATGCATGGTAACCTGCTTATTAAAAGGTACTTAAAATGCTGACCCTATCTAGGTTACCAGAACAGTAGGTTTTTTGAAATGTGTTTTTGTGATCACATTCATGAGATTTATCAGTCTATTTGGAACGGGAGAAATATAACAGACACAGGAGAAGATTAAAGAGGGATAACAGAAAACATAGGGAATGATGAATTTGAGGACTGTAATATTTAGGCCCTGCCCATAACTTCCTAAGTAATAAAAAACAAAATACTAATCAATACTCATTTTCAAATCCAGAGTACGCAATAGGTTTATAGCTCACATTAATTCTAGAGAATTTTAGTTTAGTGGCACAGGACAATAATTAGAAATGTCAAAATGCACCTCAGCATTGGTGCTTCATTTTCCATTTGTCTTGATTGTTAACTTTGGCCATTAAGACAAAAAAAATAAAAACCAAAACCAAACAAACAGAAAAAAAAATCTGCTTTAATGACCACAATTCACTAACCCATAGCTGATTTTTCATTATGAGTTTTGGGATTAATTTTTTAGTATTTTACACACTAATTAACTAGTTTGGGAGAAAACCATCTCCAGGGGACCATTAATTAATTACAGACATATTGTTTATTAATGCATATTTTTCTTTTCCAAAACTGTGTAGCAAGAGTGAACATAATTTATTCCCTTCTCTTAAAAACTTAAATTAATAATAAATCTGTTTTACTGCACTCTTAATTATAGCCCAGTTTTAAAGCATCCCCCACCTTGATCAAGCAGGACCCTAAGGGTACCATTTTCTAGCATAATGAGCACAATCTTTTGAACTATTCTACTGAAGAAGTTTGGTGCTCAGGACAGAGATTCATGAACCAGTTTGCAAGATGCACGTCATCCTGCTATTACAAAATGGCAGCAATTCCAAAAATACAAGCTAATATAAGGCAGTTCACCTCTTAAAGGGTAAACTGAAAAAAAGAAAGGAGTAAAATAGTAAAATATGTGATCATGCACCAGTCTACCAGTCTTAGGCAGAAAAACGAAATAAAGGTATGCCACTCTTTCAGATGTAGAGGTCGTTCAGCTGTGCTTTGTTGATGTTGACAACTGCTTTATGCATAAGCAAAGAACTTACAGGTACAGCACAGCCTTTTCAAATTAAGAATACAGCCCTACTATCATCAACTCACAGACCCTTTCCTAGAAATCAAGCACTAGACCCCAAAGCTTTAAAGCCAAAATTACAACCTGGAGTCCTGTTGACAGCCAGTAGAGTGAAATGAGTAATTCTGGCTAGACTCTAGTTCCCCAGCTTTTTTTTCCACAGGATATTTCTTAATGCTAATGCCAATTCCAGAACTGGAAACATTTCAGGAACAAGTCTATAAGGAGAGCAATTCACCATAAGAAGCACTTAAGGGCCACACTTCAGATCAAGAATTGAGAGGTTTCAACTAGCCTGCATTTGCTCCACACAACTCCATATAAAGTTAGAAACATATCTAAGGAAGAAGTAAATGTGAAAACCAAGGTAAAAAAGTGCACACAGCAGTAGTAAGTGAGATGGGATACTCCCCCTTCCCCTAGGATTATGGAGGAAGAACTACACGTTAAAAAAAAGTACCTCCCTTCCCACCCTACTGCCTAGACCCACTACTAACCAGAGAAAAGTTCTTCACTTTTCACTTCAGCCTTCCCAGTGACCTTCACAAAGGTACTACTCAACACATGGTGCAGAATTCTCTTTATTCGACAAAGCTTATTTTTGTTCTGATGCTTTTGGCAGCAAATGTTTCCTCTTTCCAGATAAATCAATCTGGAGCCTCGAAATGACGGCACATTGCTACAAAGGGATAATTCCAGATTAAAGATACTTTATTTCTGTTGGAAGCATGTGGTTCTTTTAAAGATTCATAAATACAGGTGATTTCCATGTATAGGTTATTCCCTCAGAGCCTCTTGTTTTTGAAACTAACCTCATGGAAGACCAGGCAGAAGAGAAGCTTAAATACACATATTACACATGTTAATAAAAACAAACAGCACAAGAGCCCCCTTTTTTGTAATTCCTCATGGAAACACTTGATAAGAGGTAAAGCTATAGATTCCTGTAAGAGGAAAAAAATTCAAACCTCAGCAATAAGCTCTGTATTGCTTGCCCTGGAGTACCAAGTGTTGGGATTTGCGGGGGGAAAGAAACAGAAAGACCTTTCCAGGGGTGTCTTTGGCAGATGAGCAGTGGATAGGAAGGAGTTTCTAAAGGTAAATATTTTATTACAGATGTTTCTAGAGAATCTTCACACTTATATTTCTTCTAATCTTTTATGAACAAGTGGTTTGAAACAGTATCTCTTGCAGTCTTTATAGAACTGGACCTCAATTATTTGCAATGTACCATATGGAATCACAGATGCAGCAAATCACTTCTCCTTACAGAAACAATTAGAATATTATAGGTGATCACATATGAAAAAACTAACAATACATCAATTGCATGTGACACAAGCAATGCAAAAAGCTTCCAAAAATGGAGAAAGAAAGCAGCCTGTAAAAAAGTTCATGAGTCACAGAATGGTGGAGATTGGAAGGCTCCTCTGCAGGTCATCTGGTCCAACCCATCTGCTCAAGCAAGGCCACCTAAATCACAGTCCACAGGACAGGCAGGTTGTCCAGATGGCTTCTCCACAGATGGTGACTCCACAACCTTAATGGGAAACGTCTCTTTCTGCTAGGTGACTCACAGTAAAAATGTGTTTCCTGATGTTCAGAAGTTTTCAGTTCCCTGTCTCAGTTTATGCCCACTGCTTCTGGTCCTGTCACATGGCAGCACTGAGAAGATCCTGACTTTGTCTTCTGTACATCCTCCCTTCAGGCATTGGTAAGACCCACCACTGCACCTTCTCTTCTCCAGGCTGAACAGTCCCAGTTCTCTGTCATTCCTCACAGGAGAGATGCTCCAGTCCCTTAATCACTTTAGTGGCTCTTCTTCATGTCTCTCTTGCACTGAGGAACCCAGAACTACCTGTATGGCAGGTGTGCCCTCATCAGTGCTGAGTGGAAGGGAGAGACCACCTCCCCTTCACCTGTCGGCAACACTCCTCCCAGTGCACCCAGGAATCCAGCACCCACCTTTGCAGCAAGGGCACGTTGCAAGCTCACATTCAACTTCATGCCCACCAGGACCCCCAGGTTCTTTTCTGCAAAGCTGGTCAGTTCCCAACATAATAGGTTTTAATAAACAGCGTGGACTGAACTTGGAGACTGAGTCTCTTCTTTAACTCCAGGCAAAACTCCATCTTGTACCCAGCTAAAGGCCATGGTGAGTCACACAGGGTTTATTCTGGATGTTGTTTTCTTTCAGAGTGGCTCATAGCCTTAGTGACCCACCATGAGTGCAAGTTATGTGGTCCCGAGGCAAAATGGTGAGGTTGTGAAGGATGACAGTTTAATCCAATTTCTTCCTGATTAATTATCTATTTGAAATCTTGAAGAAGGCTAAGGAGCAAACTCAGATTATAACTAATATATTCCAACTGAATATCTCCTATTCCATCTATGTTCTTTGGCACAAGGAAAAAGAATTACATTTTCCATTTTTCCCTTCCTCTCCAAGAGGCCTTCTCTCTGATTTGTTCACAAGCAATAGAGACTGAACAAAGAAGATAGCCATGGCATTCTTCCAAATCTTAACAATAAAGTAAACCCAATTCACACAGGCTTCCAAGATAAGGATCCATTCACAGTAGAATATCTGCTCCAAAGTCTTGCATCACCACTGAACCCCAGCAGCCTCCTGAAACCACCTCCCCAGCAGTGAGTGCTAAATACACTCATGAGTTCTGCTGGGTCCCAGGGGAATAGGTTCACACTGGTGTCCTCTCTGAAGCTTAACTGACAACACCAAAATGAAACATCACTTTGACTGTAAAAGTCTACATCATTTCTGCCCCACCTGTGGATGAATGAGATAATTAGTGCTGGGACTAAACCCACCAGAACATCTCAGAACATTGTTGAAATCAATGCATAAGATAGAACTTTAAGAAAAGGATTCTTTTGTTCCATGACAGTATTTGCTCAAATATGATAGAATTTTCTTTAATCACTTTTTTCACTTTTGAGGAAACATTTTATTGAATATCATAGCTTTGTGTTGTTGAATATCATCACATAGTTTGAGCCTATTGTCTATGTCCATATAAAATGCATGACTAAGCATTCCCTCCACACCACTGGAAAAAAAACCTGTTCTTAAGATATAAAAAAATACATGCAGTCTAACTCATAACTGCTTAGATACTGCAAACTTACTTTCAAAGATAAAAATATCATTTTCTTACTGATTTGAACAGAAGAAAGTCCTGAAGTGCTACAGCATATCTTTTTGAAGGGCAAGCAAATTAGGCATTTCCCTTCATCTTCTCTGAGCTTCTGTCATGATTTGACAACGGCCAGACAAATCACATTTAAATGAGCCATACCAGAGTAATAACTAACTAAAAAAGTGAGGAAAAAAAACAACCATTCAAGTATTTCTTCAGATGCTGTCCTCTAGTTTCTGGAATTTTGTATATCTCCAAGGTCATCAGGAGATGTCTCTAACAAACATCCTGTTTGTATCTGGTTCCTCTCTGTGCATGAAGAGCTAAAATAAATCACCACTGCTTTTCTCTTTCTTTTTTTTAAACAAAAAAACTTTTTTGCCTCCAAACCTGCAGTCATGAGAGACCTCCCACATCTGAACAAGCCACGACATGGTAAGAATGATAATGAATTTGACAAACGGAACTGGCATCATTCTTCACATGGATAAGCTAAAAAACCTTTTTCTGAGCAAGCATGGATTGCTAATTTAACTGTAAAACTGCATCAGTAATTGGCATCAACAAAGGAGAGCAGGTTGGAGATCATTTAAAAAAATCTGTCTGTTTAGAAGGCCAATAAATAAATGAAAGCTACCAACCCACACTTTGTGTGGCTTCTGCCACTGTCTGCCAGCACCAGCAGCCTGCAGGTGCTCCCTCCTCTCCCTGCTCACTCCACTCAGGACAGGAGCTCCCACCCTGGCTGTGCTTCCCTGCAGCTGACTCAACAACTGGCAAGGACTTCTGAGCATCCTTGTCACCACAGACAAGGTGACAACACCAGCTTAAGAACAGGACAAATAGCATAAAGGCATACAGTGAATGTAGGTAACTACACCGAGACTGCACAATAAATGAAAAGAGGCACAAACAGGAAAGAAGAAAGAGGAAATCAAAGAAGCATCTCTGTGCCTAAGAGCTAACCAACAGCTATGGGCTCTGTACTTGAACTGTGATGCAGCTTTTGTCACCACATTGGTTAAAAGGAAATAACTAAAATGAAACCAGAAAGAAAAAGATAAAGAAAAGGACAGACATATTGGTCCCATGGGGGGACAGGATAGATGTGTGCATAGGCAGTTTTCAAAAAAAGAAAAAAAAAACCTGAACAAAACAACCAAACTTAATAGAAGAACTTCCAAAAAAAGTAACAAGTGAAGATCTTGTTTCTCTGACAGAAAGCAATAATAACTGTTAATGGAGAGATAAAGATAAAAACAATTAATGATTAAACTCTCTACGAATTTCAACACGTTCTCCTTCTAACAATACAGAAAGGAAAAATTTTTCATCTGAAACAGTATTTAAGAAAAATAAGCCAAAATATGCATCCTCTGCACTTCTTCTTACAAGATACTTGGCATAATGAAAAGTTTTCCAGATCTCAAAGCTGAAGGGCATATATGACCTAACTAACCACACCAAGTGACCTCAGACAAATTCCTTCAGTGTTGAATTTTCAAGACAGACAACAGAAAACAAGTCCAAGAACAGCATGAAGCCACCCTCAGGTACAGTTTCAGGATCACCATGCCTGGGTCTCCATGTGTATCTCAGTGGAGAAGAAGGAAGGTAAAGATCCATTTTAAAAAATGGTTCTGAGTGTGATTGTGTACAGTAATAATCCAACAAGAAGTTTGCCCTCCCTAAAGGAAACAGGAAGATGCCTCAAACACACATGTATGGAAGAACACCTTTTTGTATATGTGAGCTATCAAAGAATTTAACATACAAAGAAAAGCCCTACTGAGTACATGGCAATAAGAAAAATACTCTAAGCCACTGGATTTCCTGCGTTGGCACATCAGTGAACATTTTCCAAAGCTAGTAATGTTTTTATTTCTCAGTACTTAAGAAGATGAACACCTGGATTCTACCGAAAAACTTAATTCAAGTGAAGTAGTAACCTCAGAGGGCCCCAAACAGGACCAATTCCAGTTGTTACTTAGAATTGGTTATAATGCATTATGTGCTCTCTCAGCAGTCCTGCTTCCTTCATTTATCATTAAGTTTTCAGCAGCATTCACACTTATTTTTATTAATTATTATTTATTATTAATTATTATTCTTTTATAATTATTAAATTACTGCCAATATTTCATATTTAAATAACCTGTAATATTCAAGTTTGAATTTTTAAACCTGATAAGGAGAATTTCCATACCTGAAACATACATAAGAAGTACTAGCAGGACTGACTCAACTGGCTTAGAAGTAGAAAAGTTCGCTGGAAAGGGAAAAAGATAAATTCCAGAATATATAGAAAAAGGGGTGTAAGGCAATAATAATTTCTTTAAGCTTTAATATCATCAAAATGACATTGTTTTGTGTACATAAAATCCATTTTGTTTGAATTAGCCTGTAATCTCCTTTTTCTTATCCCTTCCAAATAATTAACAAGAGATGCCAATTGACTCAGAACTTTGATTACCGTAGATGGAATCCTGCAAATATATGGTTGTCAGCAATATTGTGACACACAGCAGATGAGGCAGTATACATGCAGAATTTCTCAGGAAAGTTAAAATGTAGACAGAGATAACTGATTTAGATCTCTTCATGAGAAAAAGACTTAGATATAATCATATGTCTGTTCGTAGTATGGCTTGGAAGAAAAAAAGAACAAAAGCAATAATGTCTAAGTACAATGTAGATGGAAGAGACAGACCTGTCAAGAAAGTGACATGATTAGTTCTTGCCTCACAACTGGGAGATTGCCCACAAGGCCAAGAACAAGAAGATAAAGATCCCATATATAGCATATTGTACTTTGTTACTCTATTTAATCTATCAATAAATTACTATATCCCATATGTCCCAAGAAAATAAACAGCAGGATTTACATGTAAGCACACTTCATCAAAATAAGAATAGCTTACATTCAGACTCCACATTCCTGGAATGCATACACCCTCTCATTTGATGAGCAGAAACATCCCAAAATACACATGCACAAGTGAGAGAAGTAGGCCTGGAAATTCATCTTCATTTTGCAGTGTTTCTCTGATAGCTAAAACACTTGCCTGCAGATCACAACAGAGCTATATATGTCAGCATTTTGGCCAAATTCTCACCAGTCACTGCTGCAGACATGTAGTCAGTCCAAGTTCTGCTCCTTTGCTCCACCCATTTACAAAGAAAAGTTAAGCAAAGGACACAGGCATATTAACTAGTCACAAGAATCTTTCTTCTATCCAGTTTCTACAGAAGAACAGGCAGTGAAAAGGGAGAGTAAGCAGGTTCACACCTGACTTAACCACTTTTCTTACCTCATGAAAATACTACACACTTTCTGAAAGGTAATAGGATGCACTCTCACCAAACACACCAGGCAGTAGAACACACAATGGAACATATCAATGGCTGGGGCAAAAATTCCAGCCACTGCCACGAAACAGATTGAAGGGATGTGCCAAGATTAAAGCTCAGCTACAAAAGAAAGTTCTCAAACTTTCATCTCTTAAAGGCCAGGTTAATCCCCCAACATCAAGGACAATTCCTGTACTGAATGGGTAGAGTCACTGCCAAGTAAATCTCAAAACCTTCCACATGGTCTCAGGTTTTGCTTCAAAGCCTTGAAATTGACAAAACAAAGCAGCTATTTCATAGTCAGTTTTTCTTGGTGGCTTTCCTGCCACTTCTCAATTACTTACCAGCTTGCACTGTTTTCACCTAGATCTGTTTCTGAAGTGCCTCATTTCTTCCAGAACCTGATTTATTTCCATGTGCAGCATAGGACAGGGAAGTGACAGGAATCCCTGACCACCATATAAATATTAGTAATTCTCTGAGAAATTGTGCAAGGCTGCCCAAGAGTTAGGCTTTTTTAAGCCACCAGGAGTTTCACAAACCAGGAATTTTACAGAAAAATGCCCCTTCTACCTCACAGAAGGCACATCTGTCCCACAGCTGATGCAATAAGAAGCTTTAGCAGAATGGCAGTATTTGCTCTCTTCCATTCATGCTCTTCATTCTCAGACTCACCTGAAACACAGTTGCTAATAATATTACCAATCTAGAGAAAACAATTTTTCCCTTAAAGCAGATTAGAACAACTTTGTAAGACCTGAAATGCTGGCACTATTCTGCTAGAGATGCACACACATTAGCATCACACACTAGTCCCAAGGACTAGGACACAATTTGGATTCGTATTTTGTTGGAATGGCCTCAAAGAGATGCAGCAGCAGAGACCAGTAAATCTGTTGGGCAAACTGATGTCTAAGACATCTGCTGCTAGGGAACTGCTAGACCAAAACCAGATCCTCAGAAGTGTAAGAGAACAGTACTGGGGAAAAGAGGACATAGAATTAGGAGTGGTAGGAACACAAACCATCTCCTGGGAGATCTCTGTCATGTAGAGGCTCAGGAGACAACATCATCCCCACCCATCTTCCCTCCCAAAGGTGGCAGTCTGGAAAGATCTTTATCAGACACACAAAGACCTTTCTAACCCAAGAGGGTGGTCCTCCTGCAGGAGGCATCAGATTACATTATCCAGCTTTTACCTCCTTCTTGTCACAAAAAAAAATGTTTGCCTGTGTCATGCATCAAGTAACACTTCAAAAGCAGCAACTTCCGATACTGAGTTGTCTTCTGCCTGGAATTATGTTTCCTCTCATTTGCTCTGTGACAATACATCTGAACAGACACATTTTTCCAGACACTTGAACCACCTTTGTACACATTTGGCAAAGTAACCCAACCACCAGATGAAGTTTTTCTGACCCAGTTCCCTGGTATTATTTAGAAAATGGTTTGACACCTATACTTCTGGCATTTTTTTCCAAATTCAGTTTTAAGGGTTTTTTATCTTTCTGGCATACACGCACTTCTCTCTAAAGCTACTTACTAGAAATAAAATAGCAAAAAAATGCAGAAAAGTTATTTAGTGTATTGTGTGCCACCTGCATTATGGCATTCAAATGTCCCTTGCTCATGCTTTACAAAGCTTTACTTTTTTCCAACTACACCCTTTCCTTTAACTGTTCAAAGTCAAAATAATCTCTACATAACAGTTCTGGTTCAGAGATGGGTGTACTTTAAACCAAGACATTTTTCATGCCAACATCCCACAGAGGGAGTAGCCTTTTTATTTGGGGTGAGAGAGACTGTGAGAGCAAGCATGTTACAGAATCAAGAAGTGACTTGGCAGAACTCCCTCCCCTTTCACACACTTCCACTTCAAACACACAGAAGTTGTTACATGAGTGAAATAAATGAAATTTGGCTTCCTCAGAGTCGGAGACTCTAAATGCAGTAAGGAGTATATGAGTATTAAGGATTTTGCTGAAGTCAGAGTATTCATAACACCTCCAACTGCATTCTCATATGCTCACAAGAACTTGCATTTCAACTTTTCCATCAGAGGAGATTCTTATCTCTACCCCTCAGCCAGCTCACATGCTTTTCCACCAAGCATCTAGGCATCTAGTGTCAGACAGCTTCAAAGTTACTGGGTGGTGTCAGATGGCATTATGCATGCAGCAGGCACAATCACAGTACCCTAATTTCCTAAGAAAGATGGTCTTAAAAAAAAGGTGCTCTTGGTAGCAATAAAAATTACACTAAAATACAGCTAAACAATAGCAATAAAACTCACTATAAGAAGCAATAATTAAAGTAATTCATGTTTATTTTGAGCCTGAAGGTTATTTTTTTATTTCATTGTGACATTGATATTAATTTATTTAGTGTGCACACATATGACTGAAGGTCTTAAAACATGATTTAAGTGCTCAGAGAAACCAACAACAGAAGGACGAGAACCAACAGCTTGAGACTGCTGACAATAATTTAGAAATAAATAGTAATAGCAAGCAGCTAACCAAAGGAGTAGGTTACCACCAGCCTTGAGATGAGTTAAGTCACATCATCAACACTGGCTGTTATTCCAACAAATATGCTACAATTCAGCCACTTGTTATTGGCCTTGATCACATTTGTAATGAAAAATAAATTGGTTCCATCATTATAAGGCAGAGTGATTGTTACACCAGTGGTCCAAATACTTCAAAGCAGTCCTGCATAGTTGGAAATTATTAATCTAAACTTTGACAAGCTACTGAAGCACAAATAAAGTGTTCATTCAAGGAACACTTATTTGTTTTTAGACTGCTCTTTTCATGTTGTGCTGCTCCTCAGAGGTGTTCATTTTCTATCATGATATTCAGTGTAGATGATCAGTGCTTTGCCTAAAACAACAAAACATATGCTAACTGTGCCAGAACCTACACTCAGAGTGTGAAACCTAGGCTGCTTTGAAAAGGAGGGCAGCTACTTTGGGAGGGGAGAGTGGTTCACAGTTTGCCATTTTCAGAGAATAGATAAGGTACATTTAAGGACACAATAAGAAGATGCCTTACTCAAAAAACTTTGAAAGCAGGCAAGAACAGCCCCCCTCTCCCATGATACTCCATGACAGAGGAAAACAATCCACAAACCACTGAAAACACTGAGAACCTTCCCACTGACTTCAGCACTTACTGACACAGGCCTATGTTTCAGTTCCCACAATGTGACCAGTATGACAAAAAGGGTGAGGCTAAATGTTAAAAAGGAAAAAACAAAACCACACGATTACTGCTTTGAATGAAAAACCATAGAAGTGGTCTGTATCCACTCCTTTATTCATATGAGTCTCTGGAAGATGTCACAACATCTTAGGAAGGTGAGCAGGCTACCACTAAATCCATTAAATGGATTAATTCAAGGTTCTTATGGACCAAAGCAAATCATGGCATCATTTACAGAAAACTTTTTTTCATTTAGAATTTAATCAAAGCAATGTAAGAGCAGGTATTAAAAAGTGAGAAATCTTACACTACTCCTTCACACTATTGTCGTGCTCTCACCTTATGGGTAGGACTAAATACAGCAGTTAGATCCCTGAAACAATTCTCCAAATAAAAATATTTTCTAACATGCAACTTATTCACAGGATTCACTGCTCATGATTCTTTTGGTCCTAAATTACTGGAGAGATTAATTTCATAACTGACAGAAAGCAATTATGTGGTACACTTGCCTATCATGTCTGACATCTTAATTTTTAGCAGTTTCTCTTCAAAAGACAGACAACTTCCCACAGTGTTATACATTTTTCAGCTAGTGCAAGCAATTAAAGCAAGTAGAATCAAGAGCCACTGAACTGCTCAATTTATTCCCCTCAGTTCCTGAGAGACAAACAAGTAAGCACCTCATGTAGCACCTACAATACGCAGAATAAAATGACAACCTATTCAGCTGCAAATGCAGACCTTTCAGCTTTAGAAGGGTCATCTTCCTCTTCATGCCACTTTCTCTCCTCCATCAGAGATTTCAGGTCCCTGCTGGCCAGCTTCTGCTCCTGGTGTTCTGGTCACAACTTGAAAGGCTAAAACATGAGTCCTCCTCCTCTACCTGTCAAGAGCATAAAGTGCCTCTGCAAGTTCATCGCTCCTTGTTCAAGCACTGCTTCACAGGTCAACCTCCCTTCAGGAAAGGGGAAACACAGCTGAGAAGAGATACACAGCATCTGTCAGCAACATAAAAGAGCATCTTTTCACTAACCATACAAGGAGAATGTGCTGCTTGTTAAATGAAATTTCTCTTTCAATAGTTGACTATTTCATTTTTTGTAGTAGGAGGTCCAAAGCTGACAGCTTTGGACAGCTTGGAAAACTACTTCCTCTCTCTTCTTCTTATCTGATATTCCCACTTATTGTCATTTTAATTTTCTTCATAACTGTTTCCCTGTTATATCAATACTACATATACAGGTCAGAAGACTAGACTGCTCTTTTAATATCATGGCATGGTCTTAGCAGTGTTTTTCAGGATGGACTCCTAAGACCAGTATGTCCACCCACTCCTCTGCTCACAGATACTGTCTTCCTTAGAAGTAGGTGTTATTAAATCAGGTACATCATTGTTACCAACATCTGTTTCATCTTCTGATTTGAAGGACATCTGAAAAGAAAGGAATTAAGTGATACCTGGCACAGCTCATTCTCTGATTCACACTTTAGGATACAAAGTCACCAAGAACTGTGTAGAATTTGAAGAGATAATAAGGACAACATAAAATCTCAACACACCTTTCTTCTAAGAAATGACAACTATAGCTATGGAACCAATTGATGCAAATGTCACATCAAGCTCTTCCATATTTACAGGAAATGGAAGAAAATTCTTTTGTGTACCCTTCCCACTAGATGTCCCTTACTGCCTCTGCAGTAGCTCATTGCAGCAATCTGTCAGATTCCATTAAAAACATATTTGAAAGATTATTTCTCCCCCAACCCCCCTGAATTTAAATAAAAATTTGCTCAAGTTGTCTCCTGTTAAAGCAGAAAACCAGGTTTAAAGAAAATAAATGCAACCTGCAGATAAACAGTCCTGGGGAAGGGAAGGGAAGGGAACAGAAGAACTGCCACCTTCATATGGCAATGCTTTTTAATAGATACTTTTAAAGTCTGAGTCAAATTTAATACAAGGTATTACTACTTACTGAGTAGGTTATAGCACAGATATACCATTGCAGCCTTCAGAAGAAAATACTGAACAGAACCAGACAAGATTTGTAAAACAAGGATTCAGAGTTTACTAACCACATATCTGCACGTATTCACACAGGTGTAACTTTTAGGGTGGAATCAAGTTCCATGAGTGTTACAAGAGAAATAAAACAGTCAGGACCACTGCACAATGCAATAGAGCTCCTGAAAAGAGAGCCTGACCCCATGACCTTCACTGCAGACCTGAGAGGGGTCAAGGTGAGTTACAGCTTTTGCAACGCGTGTCAGAAAATCACGAAACATTGATATTGTTACTGCTGTATTTGAACATCAGTGTGATCTGTTTAGAAAGAGATGGAATCTGATTTGATCCAGAATCCAGGACATTACATCATCATTTATTTATTCTAGAATCTGGCATTACACAACAGCTATCTCACTCTATTCAGCCAAGAATTTAAGCTTACAGCAGGCAATGAAGAAGAAATGCCAGAAGTGTAACATCAACACATGAAAATACTTCCATTTGCTTCCAGCTATGGTGGCAGAGGGAAGTACAAGGCAAACATTGATTGCAGTATGACCAGTCATGACACCAAGGCCTACACCTCTTCCTGCACAAACTTGCTCTGTGGGATAACTTGCACTGACCTGGAACTCTCAAGCAAAATCATGAGCAGCATACTCTACCAGTTAACTTGCGAATCATATCACAGACAGGTCAAGACCCCCAACTGATTAGACTGAATAATCAAGTATCAGTTTTACCAATAGACTAGATGCTAGTTTTGAGTTGTTGGGTTGGGTTTCTTCTCAATTTAATAATAAGCATCTCTCTCAGTTGACATATTCAGCAAGAAGCCAATGCAGCAGCACTTTACATAAAGTGTTCTCTCAGGAGTGATGTTTTTTCCCTCCCTGTTACAGTACAGTTCCCTACAGTTACAGGAATTATCATGGCCAAAGTCCTATAAAGTATTTTCCCTGCATGCAACATTTCTCAGCGTTGAACAGTTTCAAATGGCCACTTTTCTTAAAACATCCAGTTGTATTACATTCAAGAAAAACCCCTAAGTGTTCCATTCAGACCCTTTGACTAACAAATTCTTCTGGTAGTTATTTAGAAAATGAAAATATACTTGAGCAATATGCACACATTAATTCACATGCACATCATAACACTGCTATCTGTGGGTTTATTTTAGCACTAGACTGCTCTACTAAAGGGATGGACTGGATGGAACCTGGACTATGTAAGGTACAAAGACATTTAACCTACCTCATCAAAGCTGCTATCTTCCTTCTTCAAGGCTTTAAAATAAAAAGAAAAAAGAAATTATTATCTGTACTGCATTTTAATGAGAACAAACCACCAGAAAAG
This sequence comes from Leptocoma aspasia, assembly GCA_013399835.1. Classification (NCBI taxonomy): domain Eukaryota; kingdom Metazoa; phylum Chordata; class Aves; order Passeriformes; family Nectariniidae; genus Leptocoma; species Leptocoma aspasia. The sequence goes on along the minus strand of VXAX01003726.1, from coordinate 51,140 downwards.
AAAAGAAAAAAAAAAAAAAACCCAGAGCATAATTTTCCTGTTATGATAGGAAAGAACAGGCTGGTGTGAATAACAATTTTATACTCAAAATCTGAATCTATAAAAGGAATGTAGAAAAGCACAGAGAGTTTCTAAGAAAGTAAATTTACATATTTATGAAAAAATCCTCTCAGGTTAAAGAAAACCAGAGTTTGTAAGGGTGGGTTTGGTTTTTTATTTTAAGTCCTCATGAGTCTGAAAACCCTTTATGGAGAGCTTGACTGAACTTCAAAAAGGAAAAGTATAACAAACACCTAACCATGTATTTAGTTTTTCAAGTACTAGCTCTTTATGAAATAGTATGCATTGTAACATGCCTTTTTCCTTTTTCTTTTTTTTTTTTTATAATTTTTAGTATGACTTGCACCAAAGCAGAAGAGATTTCTTACATTTATAAGCAATTAATAAACAAACATAGGAGAGAAAAACAGTGCAGAAAATATGTGAACTGGGAAGAAAATGAAGACACAAATAGCTCTGCAGCTGTAGCAAAGATAAAGCTGATGGAAAGTTTCCTTTAGCATAATGGACTTCTTCATTGAAATATGAAGAAAATTAATTTCTCCAAATCTGCACTGAACTGTGTCAGTCTGAAGGTAGGAGACTGGTTCTTTTTCTCAACCAGACCCACGAGGGACTGCACTCCGTGTGCTGCACGCCGTGACCTGAAAGTGCTCTTTGTTTCCCTCTCCTGAAGAGCTAAAATTAGATAAACCATTGCATTGGTGATTGCACTGTTTCTTTTCAGTTTAAACCACAAAGGTTTTCAGTTTGAGGGAGGTCATCTGAACAACCATGCAGCTCGTGCAGTGCTGCACCAGAAGGGTCCCTCCTCATCACTGAAGCAGCATAATGTTTCTTACACTCCTGCATATTTCTGCAGGAGATAAATATTTAAAAACGTAGCATGGTTGAGGATCTAGACTCCAGTAGTTCTTTATCTCTTTTAGATGCTCCTTCTGCCTTCAAAACTCTAGTAATTGCTAAACATTGTCTAAATCTTGTCTTCAGGAGCAACTGTGTTACCAGCTTCAATAATAAAAACAATCAGAAAAAAAAAAAGGCAAAACAAAAAAAAAGATCCCACCAAAACAAAACAAAAAGACTCCCCGGAAACCCCCAAAACAAACAAACAAACAAACAAAAAAACCCAAAAACCCACAGCAACAACAAAAACCAAACCAACCAACCAAAACAAAAAACAAACAAACAAAAAACCCACAAGAAACAAACAAAAGCAATGCTAAAACTGTAGAAGCTGTATTAGAGGTGGTACAGAGGCAGTACCACCTGTGCAAACAGTGCTGCACCTCCAGAATCTCCACCATGGGCAGCAAGGCACAAATCCCAATTATCTTTGTACCAAAAAGCAGGGAATGTCCAGCCTTCCTTTGCTTTTAAACTCCCATTTCCTTAGGACATGAAACATGTTTCCCTCAGACCTTTGAGGATCACTGCTTTCCAGTTACTCATCTAGATTTCATGCTCAGAGATAAAAACAATGAAACAAACCCTGGTATTTTGCTGAGGAGATCTGAGGCACACATTGTACATTTTGATTGTTAAATGCATTTTTATGGTTTTGAAGGAGGATCAAAACATTTTCAGACTGCCAATCCCAAGTACTCAGAACTATGAGTCAGGAAAGAGAAAGAGAGAGAGAGAAGGAAGGAATGAGAGAGAAGGAGAACCCCCAACCTGCAGAACACTTTTTAAGAACATGCTTCTAATCTTCCCAATTCCCATTCAGGCCACAATGACATACAAGCTATAAATTAGTAAATGGCACACCTAAGCCGTGCTGACAAGCTTTTCTTCCTAACCAAAACCAGTTAACTTGCGAATCATATTTCACAGTATTTTCACATGACCAGAACCTTATAGGAATAGCCAAACAGACAGCTAAACAAAATTCACAGTGTAACAGAACAAGAAGAAATGGGAATCTGTGGTCCATTGCATATATTTGGCTTGTCTTTAGCTTCTACCTTTGACTAAAGAGGGCTTTTAAGAATCACAAAAAGAGTATGAGAGTTCTGGCCACCCATTTAATGAGATTCTGTTTAATAATATGAGTCTCAACCAATTCACTACACAACATCATCTCCCAAAGACACCAAAGCAGCATATTTTATAGAACAAACTATATTAAAAATATCTTTTTCTCATTGATGCAATCTTTTCCTCTTTACACGGTTTTAAAAAAAGTTCTGCTGAACTTAAAAAAAAAATAAACTGTTTACAAATGAAATTCTCATTATCTCAGGTATGTGAGCTATGTGGATGTACATCAGAGGAGATTAGTGGAGATAACCTTTGTATCAGTGAGGAGCTAGTAACAAAGCCCAGGGATGCTCAGAAGGCCACAAATTGCTTTCAGCACACTGTGATAAATCTCAGCAATGTTTTCTTTCTTTCTTTCTTTCTTTCTTTCTTTCTTTCTTTCTTTTCTTTGTAACCTGGTGTTAGTTTTTGACTAAAGAAACTCATAAGAAAACAGAAGTTAAATGGCATGAGCTGAAGAGACCTCAAATGTGATTGTGGTAATATACGAACTTCAACAAATGCATAGCTAAGAACTCTTCACATAATTAAAAGATGACTATTACTTTTATTAAATTATTCACTAATAATTTAATTACATAATTATCGAAGGGCAAAACTAAGCCTAGTTTTGCCTAACAAAGGTTTAAATGCTAAGTTAAACAGTGAGTCAACTGAATCTCTAACAATTTGTTAACATACAGTTATGATGTGTTCACTTATATGGTCAACACAGTCTGTAAGCAAGGAAACCAAATTTTTTAAACTAATGTGGATGTTCATATAAAAATGAATAGGCTGGCAGAAACTTATGAATTAAAAGAATTATGTATATTTTTCAGAGTCTTAGCAATATAAGTTCTTTATGATAAGATAACTTTTAAGAGGGACACTCCTTGAAACACCAGAAAATTTCTGCCAGGAGAAAGGGTACCTAAGCTACAAAGATAGTTCATTTCTCTAGAACTAGAAGCATGCAATTTCTGCAGCAAAGAGCCACCCTGCAGCACCACAGACCACACACATTTCCCCCAGAACACCACAGCACTGTATCATCCTCTGCCAGATTTGCATATAATGGAACAAAGTGAATGCTCAGGAAAAGGCTCACTGAATGGGCAATTTCACACATCACAATTTTCAACTCAGCAAAATAAACATTTTCAATATTAGGTACTCCAAGAGTTACAGGACTGAGCCCAGTTTTGTTTGATGAGCCAGATCCTCATCACCCTCTTCCAGGAAAGCTGGTGGATGCAAAGCATCAGTTCACAGTTAAGAAAATGGGTCAATTGTCTTCCTTCAACAAGTCTTCCTGAAGCTGCTGTTGGTACCCTTTGGGCCTCTGCTGTGCCCCAGGAGTAACTACACTGTCTATAGAGATGGTGGGGAAATAGCTTCAAACGTTACCTAACATACTTTAGTGCACTGTAAAACAAAAAAATCATAAATTAATTGCAGCTACAGCTTCTCAAATTGAGAGAACTACTTGGTGGGGAGAAGTGGGTGTGAAATGCCCATTTGAGTGTTAACCTGCAAGCTCTAACTAAAAAAATCCCACTGCCAATGACAATCAGGTTACATTTCCATCACTCTTATCCAAGAGGCTAACATAAACTTGGGTATCTAAATCTGGTACCAAAGTTTGGGGTCTTGCAGTATTGAGAGAATTGCATTTGGTAGACAGAATACTGCCAACACTGTGGGAAGGCATAACAGTGCTTTATAATTTCAAGAATGACCATCAGATCTTTCCTACAGCAACACATTAAGGTTTGACTCACTAATTATTTTATTCAAACACCATATTACTCTCACATCATTTATACGACTATGCTCATGATACTATGTTATGTACTTAAACCTGCAAAAACACAGACATTGAAGCAGAACAGAAAAAGTTAATGTGTCATCACTGAATAGAATCACAGAATGGTTTGAGTTGAAGGATACCTTAAAGATCATCCCAACTCCCCTGCTACGGGCAGGGACAACTTCCACTAGACCAAGTTGCTCAAAGCCCCATCCAAGCTGGCCTTTACCACTGTCAGGAATTTAATATTTATGACAAATCACAACTGAACAGATGACTGAAAAAGTTACAAATTAAATACATATTTAATTTGTAATTTGCTAACCATACCAAGCAACCAGCACTTACAAAAAGAGCTTTAAAACCCAAATATCAAATGCCCAGAAAGACTTTTTCCAATGAGGTTTTTTTTTTTGTCTCCTTCCCTTCAATATAAGAGTTAAGTACAGCACATGTCTTAACCAAGGATTTCCTGGTATGCAAGTTCAGAATTTCTTTGCTTGAGCTTATCTGTGGCTCTGGTATCAGGGAGTGGACTATCTTCAAACCTCATACAGATAAATCAGAAGTTTTTTTGCTCAAAGTGCAGTTACCAGAGTGATGATCAATATATTCGAGCATCTGAAGATTGAGCAAACTTGCTGGTAGCAGCTGTGTTTTAATCACAAAACAACCACTAGAAAATAAACAAACAAACAAACCACATACCAGACCACACTCCTACACTGCTGCGCATGTACACAGAGAACTGGAGGAGCTTTCAGACATAAATATCCGTGTATCTAAAAACCAGGCCAGAGCTGGAAACTAAAAGCTTGTTTAATTTGTGCAAAATGACAAGAAGAGATAATCACCCAACCGAGCCAAATAAAACATGCAGAAATTACCAGCCAGAGGGGCCTTGATCCCTAAAAGGCATTAACAGGACTGTCACTGTTACAACAAAGCAGCATCCTCATTCAAAACATTTTCTTTGTTAATGACTTCCACCATTAGTAAAACTCTTTCACAGTTCCGTGGAAGAGTGTCTCTCTGTGTTTATACATGCACAGAGACATATAACAGACCAAACACCTGACTGCTTCGGTTTTTTTTCTTCTAATCAAAGAAAGTTAAATGCATTTTATGACTTTAAGACTGATGATAGGTGAAAGCCATTTTCATATGGGGACAGAGAGATTCGTAACTTGATATTTGCTTTACAACTGTAACTTTGCATTTCCACTTGAAACTCTCTGGTTTACAAGCAAGAATAAGCTTTTGTCAGTCTTTTTCATCCTGGAGTAGGACAATAAAAAATACCTGACTTCAAACACAATCATCCACTTAAAAACTTGCAGTGCTTGAATGCATAGACAGCACGTGAAAAATTAAAATGCCCAAGTGTGCCTGCACATCTCCTAGGCAGGGTTACTGGGGGAGAACCAAAGGCCACAGCTCCTGGCTGCGGCACAGGCACTTCACAGCCTCTCACTGGGACAAAGCAGCTCTGCGAGTGGACCCACGTCTGCCAGCCGGACTGGCCGTAAGGTAAGACCCCCCAAATGGACAATGCACGGATAAGGACTGTGGAAGGGCCCATACAGAAGGTCTGCAAGGACAGGGGGTCCTTGCAGAGCTGAATCTGCTCTCGTGTGTTACAGCACTTCCTCCAGCTGCTCTGTCCCACCAGCTCGGGGATACCTCACACCTCCTCCGAGGTACCTTCTCTCCCTGCTCAGCTGCGTGTAGATGATGTCAGCGGGAATTAATGCTTTGAACAGTGAATTAAGCAACATAGTGTGCCAAAGACTAAGAGAAACACCAGTCCAAGCAGAGCAGAACTCTTTGGCATTGTTCTCAATAACAAATTCAACTGCAAAATAAACCGGTGTCAAAACCAAAGACGGTGTGGTGGCATTGGGAGGTAACACGCTTGGCAGCGGCATTCAGATGATGCTACCTCGGGATGCTTTATGTCAGTGACAGAGCGACAAGACTTCACAGCAGATGACAGATAGACTTCTTTTGTCTGACCCCCTAAATCACTGGGCCGCTATTACCTGCTTCAGCATCTCACACCTCAACTAAAAACAACCTGCAGCCCGTACCAAAAATAAATTAGCACACCTGCAACAAAATGAAAATAACCGATTGCTTTCTGTCGAGTTTTCTCTTTGGCAGTGAGGGCACGCGAGCCAACTCTCATTTACAGTTTGTTCTTCCCAGCCGATTTTGGGCTAACTCCATCACAGACCCATGCAGCACTGCTGGGGCTACCGGAGTTATTTCCCGAGCTTTCTTCCCAAGAAACGTTCTTCGGGGAAGGCGTCGTCGCGGGTGTTTGCAGCCCGGCAGCGCTGAGCCCACCGCCCCCGTCCCCTCCCTGCCGGGACCCCGGGTGCCGGCCAGCGCCGTCGGGGCCCGGGCCCGGGACTCACCTATTCGGCCGAAGCTCTCCGATAAAGTTCTCCGCAACTTTTTCATCCTGCTGATCTTCTCGGCGGACTGCGAGTCGATCATGTCACACATCGGGGGGCCACCCCCGCCTCCCGCCAGCCGCCACCCCCGCTCCCCTGGCTCCGGGGGCGAC